>JARFJB010001495.1:2665000-3265000 GCA_036346205.1 Vesta saturnalis | reverse complement strand
TTGTTGAAATGCTTGGTTTATTTTATTTATTAGTGGACGAATTTTATAGCATGTACAATGAACCACATAATGTTAGAATGCTAACATTGTTGTTATACGTTATTTTATTTACCTATTGGTCAAATCAATTTCGTCATTATTACAACAGTGAAAAACTGATTTCAATTTCAAGGATCTATTTCGAGACACTGTATCGGCTACAAGTTGTATTCTGGTGTCTTTATCTGCACTCCAATATAGCTTTTCAGAAGGTAAAATATGGTAACCAGAAAATATTAAAAATCCAATAAACGTTTTTAATTCCTGAACAGTCACAGTAAAAATTTTTACAGATTTAGCATGCCTTTCCGTTTCTTCTTGCAATAAATTATAAATATCGTTGGAGAAAAACTTATTTAAACAATTGTACAGGAGATAAGTCATGTATTTCAGCACTAATAATTTTAATTTTGTCATTTTCAGACTGAGTCTCTTATTGTGTTTGTATAGGATAACTGAGATTTATGCCAACACGAAGTAATATTAGTTAATTTCTTTTTACCTGTACTTATTGAAAAGCTTTTATCGGGTTTCTTACGAGTACATTGCATATCAGGATTATTATTACGATTAGACACATTAGATCCTTGTAATTGAATTTCTATATTTCCACAAATATCATTGATTTTATTTTCATCTGTTGTCTTCGTCGCCTTCATCACAATCATTAAAAACGTCCGGATTCAGTGGCAAAACAGCTATATCTACACTATCCGCATTTTCTAAATGTTTATAAAATTCCTCATCTTCGAATAACGCTTCAATATCTTTAACACTTAAAAACCGCTTACTTGCCATCTTTTACACCACTAAATGAATAAGGAAGCATCGCCTCTAATTTATATACCAACAATCTCTGCAAGAATCATCTAGCCTGGACGTATAAATTCAAGGTATAAATGTATACGAATTGGACCAGTGTCCTATAAATATGACATCATATTTTGTACTTGTTTATGCCTGTTTATGATAAGATCAACGTTTGAAAATATTATGCAGTTTTAGCAAACAAACTTTCTATTTATGAATTCTGAACAGGAAAGTTACATAATTTATTGAATTTTCAAAAAAACTAAGGAAAACTAAATGCGTGACAAGCGAAGAAAAAACAACCTTGTAAATAATTTTTCTGTTTATAATTACTAATGTCTTATAAAAGTAAAGGTACAATCTTGCTCCTAAAAGATGACAAAGTAATATAAAATTTTAAAAAAATACATTTTTGAATTACAACCAAGAAATAAAAATTGCTATTTTTGCTGTCCTATATATATGACACCGGCACATAATTGTTTAATTGAGACTGCCAGATAAGAGAAAGCGTGTAGAATTTTGTCACCGAATAATGGAAATTTTAGATGAAAACGTCGGAGCTGTAATCCTCATTTTCATATGGACGGTGCTGAAAACAAACAGAACATTCGATTTTGGTGTCCAGCAAATCCACGAATCGTGAGTGACCTCTACACAGCTTACATGTGACTCTATGGTGTATGGTTAGTGAAATGGGGATCATTGGTCCTTATTTTTTTGAGGACAACAATGGTAATGCACTTACGGTGAATTCACAACGGTACGTGGAAACTTATTTCTTGCCTGAGCTGCGTCGTCACCGCATTGCAATCCGTGATGTATGGTTTCAGCAAGATGGGGCAACAGCCCATACTGGTCGGATTTCTAGGCACATTCTGAAACGAACATTCACTGGAAGAATAATTTCTCGTTTTGGGGATGTCACTTGGCCCTCCTGTTCACCAGACCTTACAATTCCAGATTTTTTTTCTATGGGGACATTTAAAATCTCGAGGCTATGTTAACAAGCCGCGCACTATATTGGAACTCAAAGAAGCTATAGACAAGATGAGTCATTGATTTAGAATGCTTATTTTGCAGATTCTATAAATTCGACATTTTTGCTGGAATTATGACTTTGAGCAATAACAGGTTTCAATCTGTTACAACTTGATTTTAGATGCTTGTCTACCTTGCAGATTCTATTTCCTAGAATTCATTTGCAAGTGTTTTCAATATTTTGCTTTGCTCAGCAGTTTTTTTCAAGGTCACTGAACCCTGCGGTGAGCTGTTTTAGAAGATTAAGGAATAATGCAATTTCGGTCTAGGTCAATTAACTTTGTCCTTGAGAAGAGGTCAATAAATTTTGGTTCTATTTTTTGATTTCTAGGAATTCTAGCGACACACCTGGAGATCAATGAACTGGACTCTGCCCACTCCCATTTTCGGAAACTTGTTCTATGTTTAGATTTTTAAGAATAGAACAACTTCCAATCCAGGTCAGTGCAGGTCAGTGAATTCTGTTTTTTTCCTAGATTTATAAGAATCGCCACCTAACTCTTATCTTTGACCCACTTTTAAAGTTCAATAAACTTTGGTTTTTCCAAAAATTGGTTTTCAGATTTCTAAGAAATGTAATAGGACACCTCTAGAGATCAATGAAATTTGGTCTTGAAACGGTCAATGGACTTTGAGCTCTCCCCTCGCTTCCGAGAACTCACCAAATTCCGGAACAAAAAATTTTAGATTTCTGAGAACATCTGCACTAGGTCATTGAACTTTGACGTTTAGCAAGTCATTAAACTTTGGTTCTATTTTTAGATTTTCAAGAATTGACACGCCTAGAGGTCAATGAACTCTGACCTAGAAAAAGGTTAATGAACTATGGAGTTTCTGTGAACTGGTTCTATTTTTAGATTTTAGAATCACCACGTCTTACTTTTAAAGGTCATTGAGCTTTGCAATTTCTGGGAACTGGTTCTGTTTTGAGATTTCTAAGAATTGTAATATGACACTTCTAGATGTCAATAAACTTTGACGTAGGAAAAGGTCAATGAACTTTGGACTCTCTCCCTTCCGTTTCCACGAACTGGTTCTATCTTTAAATTACTAAGAATTATGTGACATCTCTAGAGGTCAATGAACTTGGCAACACCGCATGACCTTGAAACATGGCAACACTGTAAAGTGATCCAAGATCTCCATAGCTTTAGTATTCTCCAATTCCCGTGACTCGCAATGCTACTGTAATTTTTGACACAAAGGAGGAGTGTGTGCAATGTGCATGTCTCAAGGACAACATCACTTACAAGAGGTTTTCTTCTTTGGAGAATAAAAAATTTGACGTCATTTGGTTTAAACATTGTGGTTCTAAATTTGTGAAGTTCTACTGTTGCATTTGTAAGTCTCCCAATAACAGTAATGTTCAAGACTTCTTTGATTATCTTAGTTTGAAAGTTGATTATCTTCTGTCTCAGTTTCCATCATATCTCAATTTTGGGAAATTTCAATATTCATCACTCTAATTGGGTTCAATTGTCATCTACCACTCTTCCTACTGGCCATAGCGCAGAAACATTTGCTATTTCATGGTATCTCACACAAATGATTTCTGAACCTACAAGAATCCCTGATAACACTAACCATACTCCATATCTTCCAGATCTCTTACATCCAACCCACTGGTTTATATAACTAGTTATTTCCACTACCTCTACTTCACCATAATTTAATAGAAATGTCCTAAATTCCACGGTTATTCACAACATTGTTAGAACCTTTCAGTGTTTTAAGTCAGTTAAATGGAGTGATCTGTGAGATTTCTTTGCAAACCAGGGTGAATATTATAATAGGGCTTGTGCTGATGCAGTATCTTTCAAAAATAAATCTTATTCAAAATGGAAAAGTAATAAAATGATCAAGAGTTATATAGACTACATTGGTTCTAGAAATACCTGCAAAAGTGCTAACACTAAAGCCACAAAGTTATTTGAACAACAAAATGCTAGTGAACTAGCATACCAATGTTCTACAGCTGGTTTATATAATGTATGTTATGTTCCACTAGCTCTAATCCATCAGTAAAGCTTTAATAGCAATATGTCCCAAATTCCACGTCTTATTGACGTATCATGTATTAGCTGAACCTTATGCAGTATTTTAAGTCAGTCTAAATGGAGTGATCTTAGATTTCTTTGCATCAACTTCGGGTGAATGATTCTGAATAAGGGCTTGTGCTGATGCAGTATCTTTCAAAAATAAATCTTCTTCAAAATGGAAAAGTCATGAAATGATCAAGAGTTAGCTACATTGGTTCTAGAAATACCTGCAAAGTGCTAACACTAGAATCCATCAAAGTTGGCTTGATTCAACAATAATGTAGTAAACTAGCTAAGTCATGGACAAAATTAATCAGCAACTGCTTCTTTCCTTGAGTCTAACAAGTTCTACTTAGTAACCATAAATATTGTTTTATCTATGTCTTGCCACCATGAATGTTCCTTCATACGCCAAATGCGGGCGTAATGTTTATGCACGGAAATGTCATTGATGCTAAGCAGCATGATTGACAACAAACACATGACATGATATATATAGCAATATCACAGTATCTTAGTAACAACAAATTAGCCTACTGGTCTTATTTCACTTCCATTTTGCATCTCAAAATCATGCCGAAAATACTGAATCTTTAATATTTTGTTCCAGTTTCATGGTGCAAAATAAACATAACTACATTAGTAACGCATAATTGTAGATTAATATAAATATCTTAAGCACAATCGTTCAACAGGTCGTCTTCTGTCATACGTGAACCAAGTTTTTTAGATTTTTTCAGCTATATACTCAGCCAATCTTTTCCTCAACAACTAACTGATCTATTGCTTTGCAGATGACAGCACTCTTCAGTGTGGTTCATATCAGTCTACTCATAATATAATACCTATAGATGCTTTCATGTAAGTTCAGTTGCTTGTCATAATTTCATATTTCCAAATATGAAATATGAATAAAGAATTTTTTGATCACAAATTTTATGACCAAATTCCAACCCATTGCATTGATGAATGTGAAATAAGGAAGCTTGTTTGCCTAATACGAAATTCCGGCATTGATTAAATACATAAGCATTTACATACACTACACATTAACTATCGTGAAAAACAGTAGTATTTAAAGAAAAGATACATTATGAAGAGACAATTGTGTGATAAGGGTTGCTTATCTGAATCACTGGTAGAACTGTAATCATCTTCATCGAAGTTAACGATTATAGGAGCAGTGTCTCCAAGATCTAATTGTTTTTCTCGTTCATACCAATGATGTATGTATCTGTGTGCATAATTGAGTTGCTCCACATTTCGGATGTTATCAATTCCAGTGCTTCTCACCGCATGCTTAAACAGTTATCGATGGTTCTACCATTCCTACCATTATGTTTGTTGTAAGTTTTTTTGCAATACCCCATATTAGTTCGATACGCCAACTTTACATAGCTTATTCTTACAAATAGAAAATGACATTAGTGTAAAATAAATAAAGGAAAGAACTTATTGTGCAACTTTTACTAAAAGTTCAGTTTTAAATTCATTTTCTTTTCGCCTAGAATGGTTTTGGTATCTTTTGTAACAAAGTGCGTTATCTTACAGAATTACAGATTCATTTTCTAAACTCTTCAATTATTTTTCTTGAAACTAATGTATAAAATTTTCTGGATTCGTGATAGTCACCAGTGCTTTTCGAAGCAAATATTAGATCCTCGCCAAGAATAAAACCATTTTCATAACCAGCATGAACGATAATGTATTTGCAATAAGGGTATATTATGTAACAACACGCAGCATTTAGTAAAATTCATCTTTTGTCATCCGTTTTAATGCTTCTTACACTTTGACTGTCATCATCCTGCCAGTATCGACCAATGGTGCCATTTTGGAAAATCCACGTTTTGTCTAAGAATACCTATTAATGGGAAGCATTTTCTTTAATTGTTTTATATTGCTTTAAGAAGTGAATTATTTTTCTCGTAAAAGGACGTTTTACTTCCTTCAAATAGTTGCCTTGCTCGAACCTTTTCGTGAACCGATGTTAAGAGTTACATCATTGATTAATAAGTTGAGAAGATACGCAACGGTAACGCTTCAAAGTGTACCTAGTCTCCTACCACTTTCCTGCTTAGTATATTACCGCAACGCACCCCGCAGCCAACAAACTGTATGCTAAGAAAGTGGCTACCTCTGTAAACCATTCTAAAACTAGCTTATAACTCGTTTTACAAATTTAATTGACAATGCTCCATCTGTTTGACGAGTCAGCAGGTCACATGCATAACAGCAGTCAAGTCTATAGAATCATTTTTATTTCTTTTAAAAGTGTGAAATTAAATTTTTTTATAATCATTTAAAAATTTTTAAAGCATAAATTACATATATACATTATTATTCCTTACCAACATTGATCGTATTCAATCATGCGTTAAAAATACATATTTATAATTAAGAAACCCTATTGACAATAGCGGCTCAAACTTATATCACTTATATTAAATTTTTGGCAAGATCTTTAGAGCATTTTTGTTCTTCTTTCTCAAGAAGAAATTAAAGGAGAGTAATGAACTAGATTATTAATTTTTAAAACTATCTTAATTATTTAAAGTGACTTTTTCTTAATTATTTGCCAAAGTTGAATACAATTCGATTTTTATTCGCAGATATGTCCATCGTTTATGTTTTGTTGAAAAAGTTATAAAACACTTTAAAATTTGTTTAGAAAAATGTGTAATTATTTTGGGCAAGAACTTTAGAGCATCTGTTCTTCCTCAAGAACAAATTAAGAGACAGTAATGAAATAGATTATTAATTTTTAAAACTTCGATAAAAAAACTCAATGCGCGGATATAACTTATCTTTGTTCTGTTGAAGTTGCAAAATACATTTCATACGTCGTTTTTGAATACATACAAGAAAATAGGATTTGAAAAAAAATTAGAAATTGTTATTATGTGTGGCTGAAGACAATACACGTAGTTTTCTATGCTGTTTATGGGAATTACAATGATTAATTTTTTCATTTCTGGGAAATGAGTTTCTCAGAGTCATTTTTTAATGTTGCATAAATTTTAATTTTTATGAGTAGATGTATGCTGTCGTTTATATGTTCTATGCAAAAACTGTCAAAATCCTTCGCGAATTTTGTTTTTAAAAATATATAACTATTTTTGGCAATACCTTTGCTGGACTTGTTTTTCTCAAAAAAGAAATTAAAGGATACCAATAATTTAGATACAAATGCTACAAAAGAGTCGGATGGTCTTTTTAAATGGGATAGTTGCTCCTTTCCATAATCTTTGCACAATTACAATAGTTCGTTTTCAGAAAGCAAACTTTCTTCGCACTTCACTAGTCTTTCACTACACAACGTGCAATTATATTTGTTAAGCAGCTTGAATACTAAATAACCAGCTAGATACATAATACTACAAGATTCCAAATTCGTAGGACTAACTGATTGTGTTTGTATGATAGATTCATTATCATTGCCACCGTCACTAGCACTCACTTCCATAATATCTCGATGTGTGTTTGAAGTACTATTTGGTAATTCGACATCCGATTCCAACGGTTGGTTATCCAATTCAAAAGTTTCGGCTTCATCTATTTCGCAATTTGCAGAATCAGTTCCCGTTTGTAATCTTATGAACATATTTTGTTGCATAGATATTCTAAATTGACGAACAGAAGGCGTTGGATTGTATCCGCCTCTGCTGCGAACTACTGAGAAAAAATTTTCTAACGCATCCTGATTAATATGCCCTGTTATTAAATACTTCACTCCTTTTTGTAAATCATTCCACAATAGTAATATTGATTGAATAGTCCACTTAAAGCCATCTATACAATAAATGTTATTACGCATTTTTCCATCACTATACACGCGAATATTACTAAAGTACTTTAACCCGTTTTCCAAATTATTTAGTGAAGTATTTCTATATATGGACAAGGGTCTTCGATGAGGATTAGGATCTTCTAATATTCTGGTATTAAGGGAATCAAATATATTATTAATTTCTTCAATAAAATTCCCAGTATTTTCGCACGTTGAACTGTCGAACTGACGTAGTTTTGAAACAGTTCTTATTGTAGAAGACATGGTGTGGCTAAAAATTTGCGCAGCAAGTTTTACTTGCATTTTTTGAAAGGTGTTTGGATTTATGTGAATTGGAGTTATTTTGCTCAAGGCTCTAGAGTTTTTACTACTCCTATCAATTTCATAAGTCTTCAACACGTCGCTCCAAGATACTGCTTTTCCGTTAACCACGAAATTGAATTTTGAATTGATGAAATTATTTCTTAGACTTTTCAGTAAGTGCGGGGTATCAAAACATGTAAAAAGTTTTGTATTGTTTATGTATATTACAGGGTTTTCACATGAAGCGCCTAATTTTGTCAAAGCACTTCTGTTATTCGTTCCTTGGTCGCAAATGAGAACCACAGGTTTTAAATACATATCTAATAATTTTTGAATAACATTAACAATTATATCTTTTAAATTATCCACCTTGATTGGTCCCGAAGATATGTAATAACAAAAGGGGATTTTCCAATTGTGTAATAACCCTCTCAGATATACTACCATAGCGGTATTAGCAACTTTGTCATCACGCCCTAAATGACCAAGATCCTCGTAACCTTCAACGATATCCTGAAATTGATTGAACTCTAATTTTCTTTTTAGAGCAATTTCATCAAACATAACCACACATTGCTTCTAGTCGTCATTCATTGTTTTTATTTTTGTCATCAACTTTTGTGTTAGATTTGTTGTGACGCCGGTTACTAAATTGGAAATTTTTAACCACGATTTAATTGTTCTTTCAGATGGTAAAACAAAACCTAATTTATTCCACATATATTTATAACACCCTGGTGATTTATAATATAGAGATAATGCTACCTGTTTCTCATTATATGACTGGAGTGTTTTTTCTGTGAAATAATTGCATGTTTATAAAAGTCTTTACAGATACACTTTTATTAACCATCGAACCTTCAACAACGTTTTTGGTGATAAAGTTCTTGCTTTTCAGTTTGAACCTGGTGTTTTGAATGGTTTTTGCTTTCAATATTTTTTGCTCTGAATCCGTCAATGATGGAGGTCGTTTTTTTTTTGGAGTAGGTACGTAATTCTTTTATAATCACAGGTGAAGAATCTAAAGGGTAAATGATAGCAGCAATTAATTATTAATTCCTTATTTAAGTACTGTTTTTTTTTATTGAAAATTATATTCTGAGGCAATATTTGAGGTAAGATTATCCTCACATGCTAGAACTTGGTTTGTTTTGAATCATTTTCAAATAATTTAAAATTGTGTTAGTGACTAAGATTTTTAATTTATCACTCAGCCAATTTAATTTAATCTACTTTGATTTAAAAAATGATATTATATAATTACGTACCTTCATCAGGAACTATGAATTTTTCAGGTATTGCACTTTTACTTAATATTTTACGAACAGAACTAGTGTTTTTCACAAATTAATTTTTGTTTTAAGTCTATTGTCCATCTCAATTATTTTAATATTCCCGCAGTTTTTCTTCCACTCGTCGCATCTCTTTTCATCATTAATAGGAAATTTAAAGTAACTTAAGTCTCTTCTATTTTTTAAAGTATTTTTACAATTTATATACACACCAATACTACCAGCTGCCATGGTCGATTTTTATTTACAATACTTAACTACACTAATCACTTAACCATATAGTTTATATATTAAAAACATGAAACACGTAAAACATCACAATACACCACAATAAAAGTTGTCAGAACCAGCGACGTAAACACCAACGAAGTCGAAGCTGTACTAAGCGGGGTCTCGATAAATGTACGCTTATGCGCCACCACGCGGTCGATTGATACATAAAGTACATTTCTTTCCATAAGGTTGCATATCTTCTCAACTTATTAATCAATGGTTACATGTTCCTCTTAAATTACATTTAGTTAGATAAAATAGAATGATAATGTAGATCTTACTGTTGCTATACAATTCATAAATAATATTTCGATTTGATGTAAAATTCAACGAAGTTAAATCCCAAACTTTCTTACAACGTTGTCGTTTTTTGGTGCTGATGTGCGGCCTTGGAAATTAGGCTAACTGTTGAAACGCTCAGATTGAAAGCTTGCGCAACGCGCTAAAATAAATCAATTTGTAGGTATTTTAGAAGATTCAACTATTTACTGATCTCTTAAATAGCTTGTAAAGGTAGAAATGGATGATTATTGTCACGCTCCTTTTCAAAATACTAAATTAATGAGGCTGCAAGTTCTAGAATAGAATAGAAATTTATTTGTCTCAGTAATTAAAAAATTACACATCTTTAGATTTACTTTTTAACACTTTTGACATTTCGACAATTGCACAAAATTTTGTTCTGAAAAGAACAGATTGCTTAAATGTACAGTGAAATAATGAGAATGAGAAAATGAAATCGAAAATTCAATCGGTTAACCAAGATCGACACAAGTGACAAGTCAAATAACGCTGGCATCAATGGATGAGTACATTTTGGTGCTGGCAACTTGCTGTAACTATATCTCAAATCAAGATATTAAAGCTAAAATGGTCATTCAATTAACAGAGACATTTAACATAATCTTAAATGGGGTAGTACTAATCCAGTTAAATTGAATGTTAATAAAACTCAGTGTTGGTTTGTGTCCTCCAAAAAAAATTGATCATTTCCTGTTTTAGGTATGAATGGCTCAGATCTTAAGTTTTCAGACTCTATTATTATGTTGGGAATGACTGTATGTTCAATTCTATCGTGGGGAGACCGACCATCTTCTGTCAGCTACTAGAGCAACTGCTCGTAAAATACGCTTTTTGTACAGTTCTAAGCAGTAGTTTACCTCCCGACAACTCTTTCTGCTATATAATGGTCAAATTCAAACTCATCTAGAATGCAATTCTCACCTGAGTTGGCACTCTTGATACATTAACCATATTTAAAGAAGTCTCCAATTAAGCTTATAAATAACCCATCTTTAACTTGTGACATACAGTCCCCTGAGTATAGAATAATTTCAATTCTTTCTTTGTCCTATCGGTATTACAATGGCTATTGCACTCCTCATTTATATTCTTTGACACTATCTCAAGCCGCATTTGCTAGTAATATTCGGTTCGCTCATTCACATTATCAGCATGCAGTACAAATTTCAACTTATAACATATGGGCGGAATCCATATTTTTCTACATGACTTCTATTTGAAATGTTCTTAATTCTTGTTTTCCTCTCACTTATTATATGAAAAGATTCGTTTAAATTGTGGTTTCCTAATTGCCAAGGTTTTAATAATTTCTAGAAGACAAAGTATTCTATAACATGCAGGATATTTATACTCAACCTGTATGTTTGTAAGGGCGCAAATGTTTGCAAACCTAATAACGTTAAAGTAAAAATTTTAAAAACCCCGAACACAAAAAATTGTACTTTTAAAACCTAATAAGAAGTAAAAAATCATCAACAGAAAAGAGCTGATGATCTTGAATTATAGCTAAGAAAACTTTTGATCATTCACCTTTCGAGCAAAAAGAAAACTAAATCACAATCGGTTTCTCCGTTTGGGAGCTACAATGTAACAGACAAGATACACATGTTAAACTTATAACACCCCTCTTTTTTCGTCGGCGGTTAAAAAGTATTATTAATATGTGAAATTATACAACTTTTCCCTTATCTGAGCAACCCTGTATCTATCTCCATTTTCAATATCCCCATGAAGGTCGATATAAGCTGAGCATACTGTATGGAAACTTTCCAAACTATATTGAAGTCGTCTAATAGAGAATTTTTTTACTTTATAAATTGTAAGTAAATTCAAATATTTCTTTCAAGTGACAGTAGTGAATGTACCGCACGTTGAATTTGGAATTTATAATAATTATAGTAATAATAAACTACATCTGTTTACATTTGAAATACATTAACCTTCAAAAATGCTCATTTCATATATTTATATTTTACATTCCTTAATCCTTTAAATAACAATTACAGTTATCAACGTCTGCAAAAAAAGATGTTTAAAACAGTTACATTGTTTAACAATTTTTAATTATAGTTTGTAAAATGAATAATTTTCAGTTTCAGATTAGCAGTTATATTTACACTTCTCTCCAGAGTAAGTATATTTTTAAAGTAGAACATAGTATTCATCTCCGGCGGTATAATAGAATGGATAAATAGTACAGTAGACATTGAATGGCATGCGTTAGAACAGGGAGGATATCTAGTCCGATGAGTAAATAAAAGCGGTAATTTGAAACTGAAAGTTATTCATTCTACGAACTATAGTGATGAACATATTTACTGAATTTAGGTGATTGCTGTAGATTGACACATAAATTCTTTACTTCTGCGTCATATGGTAGGAGTAATTTTGTTTTTTTTTTTTATAGGTTACTGATGGGAAAGGAGAAGGAGCAAAGATCGAAAAAAAAGAAGAGAAAAAGGAAGGTACATTTCCATCAATAATGTTTTAACGGTAAATTAAATGATATTTTTAGAACCTTTGGTGTTCGAGCCTATTACAATTGAGTACATTAAGCAAGATAAAGGTTTCCAAAAAAGTACACGAAAGCAACAAAAGGAATATGATGCATTAAAGAAAAAACAAGCAAAAGAGAAACTGAGTATTCAGAAATCTCAATGCACTGCTATTGACAAGCTCATAAAAGGAAAAAAGTAGCTGTCATCAATTTTTATAAACAAACACATAATCCAATTTGAATTTTAGCAAAAATGATTTAGTGAATGATGCAGCTGTTCGAAAACTTGTACAAGAACAAACAGTTCAGTGGACTGAATTAATGGAAAGGCATCGTAAACAGGAATGGGAGTTTTTACGCAATCAACTGGATGATCAACGAGACATTCTTAGAAAACATATGGAAATATTGCAAGTAGGTCAAATGAAACAATTAGAAGCTAAACATGAAAGAGAGCTTAAGGAAATGAATTCCCGTCAAGCAAAAATATCTGTGGAGACATCTAAAGAGGTGAGTTGAATGAACAAATTTTCAATCAATACTTACATTATTATTCTAGATAAACAATGATAAAACATTGAAAACTAAGCAAGAAAAAGAGAGGCGACTGCGTGAGAAACAGCAAAATAACACTAAAAAGTTTTTAGATGAACGTAAGAATGCAACATTAAAACAAGGAAAAGAGAAAGAAAAATTGAAATTAAAACATGACAAACAATTGGAGATGCTTTCTCACGATATTCAAAAGAAAATAGAAATGTATAAAAATGAAGAACTGGAATATGACATGTCTAGCAAAAAAGAATTCTTTGCATAAATTTCTGGTAGCATTACATACTAGTTAGTTACCAATCAATTATGTGGTTAATTTAACAAAGCAGTGCCACTTACAGATGCCCGTTTCTTAGTTCTAAACGGCTCTGTTATGTATCAAAAATGTGCCATACATACAGATTAATATCATTATATTTAGTCTATTATCTAAGTCAAATATATTAAGTATTAATAACATCAAGAGTATTCATAGTTATGGCGATAGTTACAGGGAACATAAAAGGTTTTCTTATACAATCTTTTTACAAATACAATTATTAGAGTCTCTTTAAAAAACGAATTTGTACAAAAATAATTATGATTTAGGTTACTTTCCTAAATGGCATTGCTTATGTATTTATGAATGTTCCTAAATAAGTAATTATCTGATTAGATAAGCACCCAATTATATTATTTTGAAGGTTAGTAGCTTAAGGGTCAGTATGGCTTTAAAGCTATTTGGAGTTCTGGCGTTTTTTGTCAGTGTTGTGATTTTAGGGAATTTTCCTAAATACCCAAATGATTTTTAGTAAGGACCAATGTTAGTATTAATTCAAAGTTTAGATCTGGTTATATTATAAATAAATAAATATATTTAAAATAATAACTTAAAGCTTTCAAAGTTGGGCTTCAAGGATTGTGCCACAAGTTAAATACGAAAAGTTGTTTTATGGTTGTAGTATTTATTCAAATATTAGTGAATAAAAACTTATTAAATCAATTTATCTTCTTATTAATCTGGTAACCTAATTAAATAAACATGCATAGGTAATCACTTTAACGTGGTTACAAATGAAAAAATTACAGTTGTCTAGCATTTTTTGATTCGCAATTATACTGTTATACATTAAAAAGGTAAAGTGGTGAGAAATATAACAATTTGTTAGTGTGTGTTACAATCCAATATTCATCGTGAAGTTCTCTAAGAACAATTGGTAGTATTTGTAATTAATTTTTTTAAAAAAATTTGATTACTTCAATACATTTTTTTACTACTCAAAATCACCAAAATGTTTGCTCATCTTTAGTTCATAACCTTCTATTAAATATTGTGATAGGATCACGATTTTCTAGTGATTTACCGTCAAATTTTTGCTGTTGAATTGAGTTTTATGAATAAATTTGTTTTACTTGTGTTGCGACCTTTAAGGAAGGTGTGTGGCGAGCTTTAGTTTTTTTTGTTTGTGAATTATTATTCCGTAATTTAGATTGTTTTCCTTATTATTCCCCGTTTATTGAATGTTGAGTAGCTTATTATTTGTAAATAGTTGTATATAAGTTTAAGTAAGGTTTATTTCATTTGATTTCCTTAAGATTTAATAGAAAGTTTTGTAAAATTAAGTAACTTAAAGAAAGAATGTAGATTTATATGCGTTTGATGTAATGCTGGCGACATGAAGTCGGGTAATTATAGTGGTTCAGCTTAATATTGAGTATGTTGGTTTTAAGTCATAGAGGTAGAATGTGGGACTAACTACCTGTACTTTAATGAAAATATAGAGATATTTTGCACGTTGATTCTGCTGACGTTTAAAATTTTGAAAACTATCGAGTCCTTACGGATGAAAACGAAGTTTGTGTGTAGGGGTATCAAATCTTCTCCTTCCGTTTTTTTTAATTGGTGGAACTAAATTAGATGAGATTTTGTTTGAGTAGTGGGATTCAAAAATCCAAGATGGATTTTTGGAGATAATTTGCTGGATTCTGAAACTGACTGCGCTTTCGAGTAGTAGTACGGTGACGCTTGTTGTTACGCTTTAAGGGGTGGTTTAGAACGTTGATATATTGGACCTTTTGGTGTTTAACGAACGTACTTTTGTGTTGTAAGGGTAGTTATCTACTTTTTGGAAGAAAACCTGTGAAGGGATTTTATTAAAATTGTTCAATCACCAAAGGATTAAACCTAGTGCCGATTTCGATTTTATGTAATCAAGTTACCTAGAGATCATCGTCGTGTTATTTTAGTGCTTCTGTGAACTCATTGGTTTATATCGCTTTTGCGTATTTATTAAAATTAACGTTCTGGAAGTGCCACTTAATTGCCGTGTATAGCGTGTTGAAATAAGAAACTTGCTCAGTATATTAAAATTAACGTTAATAACCTTTTGGATTGTTAGTGTAAATAAAACTATTTGAAAGATAAAAGTTAACAAGCAAGTTGAGCGCACAAATTATTATTTTAAAAGAAGTTTTTAATTAATACAGTAACATTTTACCGAGATTCAATCAAGGAATTGTTCGTGTACAAAAGAATATTAGTCAACATTTTCATTCATCATTTTGTCATAGCAGGGCGATTCCATTTCCGTACTAGCTGTAATCGACCACCTGGTTCATTTTCAATTGTTGTAACACAGGAGAGGTGTTAGTTAATCTAGGCAGTAAGGTAGTATAATATTGTTTTTTTCTTGAATATTTTCAAGATTTCTTATGTGTTTCGAATTATTTGTTTTCTTAACGAAGGTTTGAAAGCGGAGTCGTGTACCTTTTTTTTTCTTTTTAAATTAAGTTGTTGTTTTGATTTGGTTATTGTAAATAATCATAGCTCTGACGCTCCGCCTTCACACTTTTTTTTAATTTTAGTATTAACGGGCACTTGACCCTGTAGTAGTGTGGGTATATAATCCACGAAATCTATAGATTAAGCAATCTAGAACGGCGTTACGCATGATCCTGGCCAGACATTCTGTCGTCCTTTAAGAATTTGTTATCTTATATACGCATTATCGTGTGTTCACATTTATATTATATATTTTTTTTTTATCTTATTATAGCTTTGTTAGGTTTTATAAAATTGTTTTAATTCTGTGAAAACCCTTTTGTGTTACATAAAAGTTTTTTTTTTTTTGCAAATTGCAAGTTTACCGGTAGTTTATGAGCGTAAATTTTAACGTAACGCAGTGACAGTTTTTTTTTATTGAGTAATAGCGTTAATGATATTTAGTGTTTTATTTGATTTTTTTAGTTGAGTATTAATTCATTTAGAGTGCCTTCAACAAAGGTGATTTTTGTTTTGTTTTGTTTTGATTATTATATAATGCCTAATTATTTACACTGAGGTGTAGTAACGTAACTTTATTGAGTGTTTATCACGCTTTTGTTTGTCAAGCGTGTAGTGCTATTTTGAAGCCCTATTTCAGGTGGTTTGCTAAGCTGTTGTCCAGTACACCTGGGATTGATTGCGGATAGGTAAGCGTAAGTTTTTTGTATGTTTAGACACGCTATGTACTCGTAATTTTGGCACGACATCCCTTATTTTGACTACCAAACATTCTGGCGCCCTTAACCGAACCGATTACGTCTTCATCCCCTATTTTGACTTACGTACGTTTTACTATTCTGGATGTGCAAAATTCATAAACATCATACCCACACCCATACGCTGACTAGTCCGGCTAAAAAGGCCAATTTTATCTGTAATCCCGTTCTACCACCCGTTTATACCGTTACAATATTAGCGTTGAATGATAATCTTCGATGGAAGGTGCATCATATGAGTTTATTTGTCACAGTACGTGAGAGAAGTATAATGAAATGTGAGAGAAGTACCTGTAAAGTAGCTCTACCATCAGTGCAATCGTTAAGTGAAAATGTATCATTTAACGGTGTAATATGAGAATCTTATTCCAAATGAGACGAGTTTGCGATTTTTGAAATGCAGAAAGCTACCTTGTCATAATACATGAGTGTAATAAACACCTTTTTATCTCGTTTAGAATATTAGATTCATGTTTATTAAAATATAATTTATTGTTAATAAGAAAAAAGTAATTTACATAATAATACATACCTATTTAATTTTTAATATTAATAGTAAATATCGGTTTACATCTAATTAACTTCAAATTTGTATTTTTCGTTGACACTAACTCTTTTTGGTTTTTTCAGGGGAAAGACATTGTTTTTAAATCTTTGAGATGAGCTGTAATTTTCTTAGTTGGCTCATATTCTATTTTAAAAATCACAAAATAAAAGTTAAACCTACTTATTAAAAATGAATTCCTCTGAAGATTGTTTCGAAAATTTAATGTCTTGTTTGCAACCATAATCCTCACATACAATAAGTAGTTCTTTCATTTCATATCATTCAACGGTATTATATTCTCTTTATTTTGCTTAAATTTATAATTTTAACCATTGAATGGTAAGTTCTTGTCATTTATACAGGGTGTCCCAAATAGAGTAGGATAGTATGGGTATCTTTCTTATTATTAAAGATAGAGTGGCAATATTGGGCCGAGTTCGATTCTGTTGAGAAACATTTCAATTTCTGAACAGTTTCGAAATTTGAAAATGTAAACTTTCACCATCACACATAATAAAATACTTGTCTTTTTTGGGTTTTTTAATGGTGTATTTTAAACTATACAATCTAAACGTTTGGATAACGCTTACAGTTATCTTCGTCAGTAGTAATATCTGTTAAAATTGTTAAAGATGTATAAACAATTTTGTCAAAGTTGAAAAATTAAAACATAAACATCAGCCTGCTATCAACATAACAGTTTGAGAAACATATAAGCCAACTATAGAATTAAATTTTGACAAAGAATAACTAGGCCATTAAATATTGTCGAACTGTCTTAAAGATGACAAATCAGAACACTCTCTAACGGCGAAAGCTAACAACGAAAAATGTCAGCCAAAAACACATTTAACAAAATTTAATCAAGTTATAATGTAAGTGTAAAGTTGTGCAAAACTTCAATTTCAAAATATTAGAAGCATTCACAAATATAAACATGACATCAAATAAAATAATCCAGTTAAATCTAACAGAGATATTTTTATCAATAAGTGCAAGTGTTATTAACAATGAAAAGCATAATGCATAACATTTTTGTAATTTTTTAACTTTAACTACTTATGTTCAATTATAGTGCTGTGGTAATTTAACATATAATTGGTAAAGCATTTGCTTCAAGGTCTAGGAAAACGCAGCAAAAAACCTAGACATACCAAAAGTCAAAATTGACACGTATCATTATGTCTTTTTTTAATTATAAGATGCCAAAACCTATTTAAACGGAGATTTTCTGCTTGTCTATTAAAATTATGAGGGTATGTATACATTTCAATAGCTTCACGTAAATGAACATAATAATGAGTTTGTCTTGACAATATTTCCATATTGTCAAATTGAATGTCATGATTTAGATTATTCAGGGCATGGTCAGCCACAGCAGGCTTCTCTGGTTGACCTAATCTATAAAATCTCGTATGTTTTTTAGGTCTTGTATCAAAGCTATGTTTAGTGGTTCCGATGTATATTTTTCCACATGAACAAGATAACTTATACACTCCGGAAGATGATAAAGGGTTTGACACATCTTTAGGTGATCTTAAATGTTCTTTAATTTTTCTTGTAGGTTTAAAAATAGTCCTAATGCCATATTTAATTAGGATTTTTTCAATTCTATCTATAATATTAGCTATAAAAGGAAGAAAAGCAGTACCAACATTAAGAACTGGTTTTTCTTTAAGGTTACGTCTAAAAGCTGTAACAGCATTATTAATATCTGTAAGTGAATATCCATTATCTTGTAAGAATTTTTTTAAATATTTATATTCATCCTTCAAAAATTCAGAGTCACAAATTCGTTTTTGCTCGATCTACTAAAGAATGTTATCTATCAGTGTGTGTCAGATTTCTGTAAACCTTAAAAGATAGTGAATTATTATTTTTAGATATTAATATGTCAAGAAAAGGTAAACTTCCATTAGTTTCTTTTTCCATGGTAAACTGAATACTAGGATGTATAACATTTATAAAAACCAAAAACTCATGCAGTGCTTCTTCTCCATGTCTCCAAATAACAAATGTGCCATCTACATATCTATACCAAACTGAAGGTTTTTTAGGTGTATTTTGTAACACTAATGTTTCAAATTTTCCCATGTAAAAATTAGCTATAACAGGACCAAGGGGACTACCCATTGCTACACCTTCAATCTGTTCATCTTTAAGACAGTTTAACAATATTTAATTTTTAATGACATAGTTATTATTTACTAAAATTTAATTCTATAGTTGACTTTATATGTTTCTCAAACTGTTATGTTGATAGCAGGCTGTTTATGTTTTAATTTTTCAACTTTGACAAAATTGTTTACAACATCTTTAACAATTTTAACAGATATTACTACTGACAAAGATAACTGTACTTAAGTGTTATTGAAACGTTTAGATTGTATAATTTAAAATACACCATTAAAAAACCCAAAAAAGATAAATATTTTATAATTATGTAACCTCTTTTATAATAAGTTCATTATGAAAATAAGCTACATTGTAAAAACAAAAACAATAATCTATGTCAAACAGACGTTTAAAACTTCATGTCAGACAGAGGTTAATAGACATCTATATGCTATCTTAAAAAATTAAGAGCAATGACATAATTTTAATTATAATTATTTTAGGATAACTGTGAACCCTCTTTTTTATTCGTTCATAACGAAAACGGGCAACATTGTGAATTATCCATGTAAGAATGACGTTTAAAACTTCATGTCAGTTAGAAATTAATAGACAAATACATGTTAATTTATTATATTTAGATTTTACATCAATTCTACATACGTAAAGACAAAATTTGCATCGATTGGGGCTTGAATCTCGATGGCGCAGATGGTTAGCGCGGTACTCTAGCAAAGTACAGTTTGTAGGTTCAAATCCTACTTGAGGTAAACTTTTTATTTAAGGATTTAATAAAATTAATAATAATTTTTAATCACATATTTACCTTTGAACTTATTCGTTCATAACAAAACTTATAATAATTTAATATTAGTCAAGTTGCTTTGGTATGTGTGAATCCTTGTGATATTGCAGACTCACATTCCATTAATATAAGTAATTTGATTGTAATCTCATTATATTTAGAATTTACATAAGTTCTACATACATAAAGACAAAATTTGCATCGATTGGGGCTTGGATCTCGATGGCGCAGGTGGTTAGCATGGTACTCTAGCAAAGTACAGGTCGTATGTTCAAATGCTACTCGAGGTAAACTTTTTATTTATGTATTTAATAAAATTAATAATAATTTTTAATTAAATGCATGTTAATTTAAAAAAAATTCCAAAACCGCCAGCTTCTATAAGATATCAACAATACAGTTGAAGCATTCTTGTTCATATTTAATTAATTTTTAGGCTTACCTTGTGTTATATTAAGAATCTTTATAATGAGGAATTACGTAAAATAAATTTTTTTTTAAAACATGTCTACACTGTTTCTTATAAAATTAATCGTTATTCAGATGTTGAAATTTGAATTAACACTTAAATTCTACCTTGCGAATTTTTTTGTTACCCTTCGTATTAAAAAATTGCATAGAACATAATTAAAGGATATGTTTAAGGTTTATATCTATGTATTTTTATATCTTTGAAGTATGCAGCTGTTTTAGAAATATTTGATAAAAACCGAAAACTGCCCCTAAAAACCCCCCTCTGCGCCACTGGATTTCTCCCAAAATCTAATCAGCTCCAAGCCAAATGAAAACAAGTTTATATATAAAATTTGAATTATGTAGGTGTTTTCGTTCTGACGTTATCCTGGATACTAGCATATATCCACAGATACACATACAGACATCATGGCGAAACTTGGTCAAAAGTTGTAAATTGAGCTAATAAGTCGATTTAGCGATAGTTCAAAAACAGTCGATTGTATAACCTATACCTACATATGCATAGGTTGGAAGGTAAAAATTACAGTGCCCTAGACATTAAGGTCTTACATTTCCATAAATTAAATTGTTAAATGTGACACTTCATAAGAACACCTGCATGATCATACCACTCAAGAATTAGGTACTACATGGATATATATTTTTTTACATAGAAAATAATTATATTTCATCTTTTGTATCCATTCACAAAACAAGTTATAATTTTACTAATTTTTTTTTACTGTCAAATTAATGTCATATTGTTTGTTTACGGTCATTTTGTAATGTATTTATAACTAATATTTCATAATAAAAGACACAGACACAAATAGTATAGCCCACTTGTGGTTCACAGCAGATTTACATATGTAAGAGACAGATATATCGGGAATTACAATAAGTGTGAGAGAGAAAAAAATGTGTCAATGCCACTCCCTCTCTTTGGCGAGAAACTCTAGGTCATTGACTCCGAGTTCAGTGACTTCTAGGGGTTATATTACCATTCCTATAAATTTAAAAATAGATCCAGTTTCTGGTCTCAGCCCAATGTTCATTCACCTCTTCAAGGTCATTTAGCTAACTGAGCAACAAACCAGAAGGTGTTGCATTGCAATTCCTGGAAATCTAAAAATTGAACCAGTCAAACTTCATTGAGTTAGGCCAAAGTTTATTCACTGGCTCTTAGTCTATTATAAATCTAAAAATAAAACCAGTTCCCGGAAACTGGAGGGGCTGTCTTAGCCCAAAATTACAAACCTCTTCAAGGTCATTGACTTGGATCAACGTTTATTGATCTGGACTAGATGTTTGTCTAAGAAATTTAAAAAAAGAACCAGTTTGTGGCACCGGAAGAGGGTGTCTTAGCTCAAACAGTTGTAACAGGTTTGTGGATATGTATATAAAGTAAAATTTTGCTAATCAGTCGCTTTGACACCATCCAACTGCCTTTTTCTAAAACCCAATCTAATGCAAGCAGCAACAAAATAATTTCTAGAACAATCCAAACTGTTAAGTTCACCGTTATGTATGGATACAACTCATTACTGTAGTAGCAATATGAACATTCTGCATTATAAGTGTTTTGTAACTGTGGTGTCATATTGGTTGAGATAATCGGCCTATTTACACAGTTTTTGCATTTTGAGCGTGACGTTTCGGAGGCGGACTTTGCTTCCGTCATCAGGCGTAGTCCTCACAAGGACTGTTTTCGCACTTGAGTCGAATTCATATGTCATGATCTTTTCCCAAGCACTTTACTCTCAGATTCGAACTTGGTACCTTTCACTTACAAGTCTGATACGTTTACCGCTTTACCAGCTCGAACGCCAATCCAACGAGATCAGAGAAACCATTCGAAATCGAGTGAACGAACAAGACTTTGATAGGATCAATACGTCTATCAGAAGTGAATATTCAAAGACCAAGGCAATACACAAGGAAATTCAGCAGAAGAAACTAGAAAAGCTAATGAAGGAGAAGAAAGAACCAACCAACATCAATCGCAAAAACACTGTCATAAACATCTCTAAACGGCAGTTGAATGAAATGAAGGTTCTGGGCAAAGGCTTGAACTATGCCATAACACCGAGGTATATTCCGAAAGTAGATTTAATAACCGCAGTTGAAAAAACAGCTGTGAAATTTGATCCTGAAGAAGCCGCGAGATCAAATGCAGAATAAAAAGAGCTAGACCGGTATTCACACAAATGAAATCTTTCCTCTGTTGCCGCAATTTAAGTGTGGCCCTCAAAAAGAGAATACTAAAATGTTACGTCTTCTCCACACTGTTGTTTGGAGTAAAGCCATGGGCGATATCTAAGCGATGGAGAAAAAAATCAATGCATTTGAGATGTGGACGTAGCGAAGAATTCTCAGAATTTCATGGACCGAGCGCATTACAAATGAAGAAGTCCTCAGGAGAATGAAATGTAGATCCGAACTGGTGAACTCAATAAAAGAACGAAAACTGAAATATCTTGGCCATGTCATGTGAAATCCTAGTAAATACCGTCTACTTCAACTGGTTCTGCAGGGCAAAGTAGAGGGAAGAAGGGGACCGGGAAGAAGAAAAATTTCCTGGCTGGCTAATTTACGCACGGAGTGACATCCATCGAACTGTTCCGAGCTGCAGTCAACAAAACACGCATAGCTATGATGATAGCCAACATCCGGTACGGATAAGGCCGATTGAGAAGAAGAAGCCGAAGAATACAGAAGTAAGGTTAGATCAGTCTTAGATTCATCTAGGCGAACTAAACCTAACCTGTCTAACGTAGAAAGAAGAGCGGCCATTTCCCTTATGAATGACCCATCGATCAAAATCCTCCCGGCAGACAAAGGAAACGCGAATGTGGTAATGGATATGGACACTTAACAACAGTAAGATCCAAGAACTACTGGACGGGGGCGAGTACAAACACCATCAATCGAAAGACGGATATACCTGACGCTAACAAAATATAAGGGGGAGTTCTCAGATTACCAGAGAACTAGACATCCCACACTACAGCAAACCTACGCGTATGTACGGCCTACCAAAGACCCATAAGCAAGGAATTTCTTTGAGACCAATTTTGAGCTCGAGAAATTCACCTTGTCACCCATTAGCATACTATCTGCTAGGCATCATCTCACCCTTATCGAGAAAAACCGAGTTTATAGTCAAGAATACGCAGCACTTCGTGGAAACCATCAGAAACTTCCAACCAAACAACGAAAAAATATTGGTAAGCTTCGACATCGTGAGCCTATTCACAAATGTGCCCACCGATAAGGCACTAACTATCATAAGGGATAGGCTGGAAAAGAATGAAACGTTAGACGAACGCACGCAACTCTTGGTAAACACAATAATGAAACTTCTGACCATATGCATAAACTAGATGAATTCCTAGATCATCTGAATAACCGCACATCCTCCTTAAAATTCACAATGGAATTGTAGTCGAAACAAAAACTGCCATTACTGGATGTACCTGTACAGAGGAATGACAACACTTTCATGACAAGTGTATACCGGAAACCTACCCACACGGGGAGGTACCTACACTATAACTCCAGTCACTACAAAAGCGTGAAGTTGGGCGTGACAAAATGGTTGTACGATAGAGCGAAAACAATATGCTCAAAACAAGAGGACCTGAACAAAGAAAAAGAAAATATCGCTAAAACACTAAAGAAATGGCTACCCTAATCCAACACCTAACCTAAACAGGGAAAGGGTAACCGGAAAAGGAGAACCTAAATATACAGCCATAATACCATATATACAAGGTACCTCAGACAAAATACGAAGGATGGGCAGCAAATGCAAGATACACACTGCTTTCAAATTGACCAGAACGCTGAAGGGACTACTAACCAAAACCAAATCACACAATGAAGATCAGAATTCCAAGAACTCAAAGTGAGAACACAGGAACATAAGAACAACGCCCACAAGGCCGAAACAGAAAAATCATCAATCGCCGAACATGTCTGGAGCGAAGACCACCGCATCCAATGGGATAACGTACAGATAGTGGCAAAGGACGAGAACTCAACTTACCGGGAACTCAACGAAGCCACATACATCCCACTAGCAGAAAACCCAGTAAGCCAAACTAGTGAGGAAATGAAACCCATATGGATTCCAATAATGCGCGAAGAGCTTAAGCGCAACACACCAATATATATATATATATATATATATATATATATATATATATATATATATATATATATATATATATAATTTATATTGAAATCTTATTTTCGATCTGGACATAGATCTGTTTTAACTGAAAATGTTGTGGATGATACACGTGTGCGCATAGATCGTAGTCCTAAAAAATCTTTAAGGCAATTATCACAACAAACAGGTACATACTTTTAATTATTATTTTTACTAGGACAATAATTATTTTATGCATTTTAGGCTTAAGTTATGGCACCTATCGAAAAGCACTTAAATAAAAGTTATATTATCGTCCATACAAAGTAACTGTAAAGTATGAATTAGTTCCTCCTGATTATGATGCATGTATGAACTACTGCCAGTGGTTTAATAACAATTTGAGGAATGACGAAATGCTAGATATATCATTTTTTAGTGATGAAGCGTGGTTTTATCTAACAGGTTACATAAATTCACAAAGCTATAGGGTTTGCTCTGATGAGGCTCCTGGTGAATTTGTACAAGCTCCATTACATACAATGAAAATTGGTGTTTATGTAGCCATGTTGAGAAGACGTATAGTTGGTCCAGTGTTTTTTAATGACACTGTTACAGCTGAACGTAACATATTATTTTTAAATACAATAATAAATCAACTTCATCATGATGAAATTACACGAGAGTGTTATCAACATGATAATGCAACTGCTCACGCTGGAGCACGCACTCATGCATATTTAGAGGAGTTCTAGGATGACAGAATTGTTAGTAGAGGCTTATGGCCTCTATGATCGCCTGACTTAAGACCACTTGATTACTTTTTATTTACGCACTTAAAAATATGGTACATAAGACAGCTCTGCATACTGTGGATGATTCAAAAAATGAAATTATAACTGCGATTCAGAACATTGGTCAAGAGCAGTTACAATATGAACCGACGAATTGATGCTTGCTTAAATAATAATGCAGGTTATACAGAGCTTATAATTTAGAACTAAAACACCAGTTTCCCAAATCAATTTTTAATCCATTATACTGTAACGTTTACTGCATATTTTATTATAATATAACCTAAAATTGTAAGATAATTAATAAAGCATTACAAATTATTATTGTTATTATATCGCCTTTATTTGTTTGTAATCTTGTACAGCGAATTAATTTACTAATAAACATTAGAAACAATTATGCAGGTCATTTAATTTGGCCAACTTGAGAATGACGTTGAGGTAACTGGAAGTAAAGTTTGATTTCATAGGCAGTGGAAAGTATTTTTTTCTGGATATTCATTAACGCCCTCACGGTATATCATGTCCTAAACAGTACCTATTCTTACCGCTTTTTGATATGAATGACATTTAATAGGTTATGACAAAACACATAACCAATCTGGTAACATGAAAAGGTTAAACCCAAAGTTAGCATCCGATCGATTAACATCGATAATGTAGCATAAACTAATTTAAAAAAATTTCAAAAAGACATCGTTTTTACGATGTTCGAGCGCAGGAGCGTGGAGAACCGCTGTCACCGACGACGTCCCAGGAGCTCGCAATACCATTGTTGTTCGATCTGCCGTTCCACCGAGCGAGCAGCGACGCGCTACCTGCCGTCTCCGCACAGAAGAGGAGGCAGCAAAAGAAGTTACAAAAAAGATGGCTGTGGTCTCTAGGGTAATAAATACCGGACATAAAATCCCGCACCATTTGGATGCCCGGGAGGGCAGGACCTAACCGACCTCGGTCATCGAAAGTTCTAACTTTCTGATCCACTATTGCAACATCCGCGCTATCAGGTCTAATCTTAATGCTGTTCGTCAACACCTTGAACAATTACAACCTGACATTTTGTTTCTATCTGAAACACAAGTTTCCTCTGAAAGCTCCGATTCACCCGACTTGCAATATCCCCAATACGACCTTTGCTCTAACTTTCGATATGAAGGAGACGTATGTGCCTATATCAAGGACACCATTGTTTGCAAGAGGATTTCTTCCTTGGAAAATAAAAATTTCGACGTGATTTGGTTTAAACATGTTGGTCCTAAATTTGAGAAATTTTACTGTTGCATTAATAGGTCTCCTAATGACAGTAACTTTCAAGACTTCTTCGATTATCTTAGTTTGAAAGTTGACTATCTTCTGTCTCAGTTTCCATCTTGCGATATCTCAATTGTAGAAGATTTCAATGTTCATAACTCTAATTGGTTTCAATTTTCATCTACTACTAATCCAGCTGGTCATAGTGCAGAAACATTTGCTATTCCTTGTGATCTCACACATATGATTTCTGAACCCACAAGAATCCCTGATAATCCTAACCATACTCCACATCTTTTAGATCTCTTTCTTACATCAAACCCACTTGTTTATAAAACTTCCGTTCTTCCCCTCTAGGTCTATCTGACCATTACCTAATAGAAGTAATTTCTACTGTCCCTAATTCCGCTGTTGTTCGCAACTCTAATAGAACCTTTTTAGAAGAAAAATTTGTAAAGTTTTGAAATTTGTGGTTGTGAATTCCCAGTAAGAACTCAAATACAGATCCGAAGAGTCCCCCCCCCGGGGGGGAGCTATATCACCTTTTGCTTAAAAAACCACCACCAAACGTAACCTCACAACGGTCTTTTGCGTTTTACACGTAAACTGTAACTCTGATGAGAAAAAGTTATGGACTTTTTAGATTCAACATTAAATTCTCCATTAAATTGTCCTATAATTTTTTTGCGCATCTCCCACCCAACGCTCATAAATGACCTTGGAAAATAAGCATAGTTTTCAGCGCGAAGACAAAAATGAGCATTGCGCGTCTTTTGCGTCGATTATCTCAAAAAGTATTAGCGTGAGCAAAAAAAACATATAGAAGCAAAATTGTAGAGCAGTTCTTTCTCTACAAGATCCATGTTGGATAAAATATTTTTGAGAAAGTATTAGTGGTCATATGATAATTTTTGTACTTGTGCATTTTCTATTGTTGAACCCCATGTAAACATACTAGAGAAATATGCGTCAATTTATCATCATATCATTAAGAAGACAATATTTCATTTCAGAAAGTATCTTCGGCAAGTCGGCAAACATCGGAAAAGACAAATAAATGGGGGCGATCGTCGCTTCGCAGTTCATGACCCGCAGAGCGCGGCAGTCAAGCGTAAGCGTTGTGTGAGGTTTTTTGCGGTATAAGGAACAAATTACATATTGTGTGGTTATCATGGCGGCAACAAACTGTTTTATTTGCGAAAAGACGCTTAAAAACGGTGAGATTGTGCGTGTTGAACAAGGTGTGGCGAATTTGATAGCTGTTAGCAAGACTCGAGAAGACGATAAATATAAACTATTGGTGAATATTAAGCTGATAACTGTCCACAAAATATGTAGACGTGAGTACATAAAGGAGCGAAATATTCGGCAATATGTGCAAAAGGGCGCGAGATGTAGCGGTGGTCATAACCAAAAAACTTTGAGATCTAACGAACAGTTCGACTTTAAAAATAAGTGTCTGTTTTGTGCTAAAAACTGTAACCCCGTAGCAGAAGCAAAAAAACCTATTCCGAAACGTCAAACCATCTTTGAAATTCGATCGCTGACTGTGAAGGGCAGAATTTTACAAAGGTGTGCGAATCGCGATGATGATGATAGTCCGGCGGTACTTAGACGTGTAAATAGTGTTATATGTTTAGTCGCAGCAGAAGGTCGATATCATAGTTCCTGTTATTCTAAATTTCTGTCCAACACTCCGTCGAGTCGTAAGCGTGGGTGTTCACAAGACGAAGAGTTTTCAGTGGCGTTTCGTAACTTGTGCGAGTTTATAGATAATTCTGACGAGTGTCAATATACTCTCCCAGACTTGATGAAAATGTTGGAAGAGAATTTGACGGAAGGTTCTTCTATGACACTTAAAACACTGCAAAACAAACTTATCGAAGAATACGGGGACGGCGTGGTGTTTGCGACAATGCGCAAGAGGGCGATGGTTGTTTGTTTTCGCGGCTCAGGCTTGAAGCTGATCAATGAGTGGTACACAGAAAGAGCGAAAACTAAAGAAGAGGAACGCCTACGAATTGTCGAAGCTGCGGCGACTATAATTCGCGAAGATATTAGGAGTAGGGGGTACCCAATTACCCCGACCTATCAAACTTTACAAATGAAGCCAGTGAACTGGTTCCAGAAACATTGAGAAAATTTCTACATGCGGTGATTGTGACAAATAAAAAAACTAATACAGAAGGTATCCATAATAAATGCACTGCAATTGCTCACTCGATAATTTCTGCAACACGACCTCGCTCGTTTTGTCCCCTATATTGCTCGGTTTGGGAACCTATTTATTCCGTAAGGTTGCATCCAAAAATATCGTGCAAGCTGTGTCGAATTTAGGATTCTGTTCAAGTTACAATGAAGTCTCACAATTGGAATACTCAGCTGTACATTCCTGGAAGCCCGATATTCACAAAAAGTCCTTCTCGCAGTTCTCATTTGATAACGCCGACATCAACATCAACACCTTGATTGAAAAGGAACCTTTCATGCGATGGGCGGAATACACTGTGTCTCACCACATGATGTGATGAGCGATAACAGAATCCTCAAACTGACTTCAGCGCCACCCTCGACCACGATGGACACAAGTACGCAAGTGCAATTACGAACTTTTCAGCGGCACAAAATTGGTATTGAAGACATTCCATTGCTCAACGTATATCCCAAAGCCTCATTTGATCGAGTTGCGCAACCGTCAAATCAAGATGTTTTATGGATGTATGGGAAATTTGTACATACACCATCCTTTCCATCATGGCAAGGCTTTATGGACAGCGTAACACATACTTTGCCTTATGCAAAATCTAGAATTATTGTATTACCGTTTTTAAACCATCCTCCTTTAAACTACAGCACCATTCTCAGTGTTTTGACTTATGCAGTTGAAGAGACGAAGAAATTATCTGCACGCACCTGTATAATAACTTTTGATCAGCCTTTGTATATGAAAGCAAGGGACACTATTTCATCTGAACATGAGAGTATAGGCTCAAATGTTATTGTCAGGTTAGGCGGTTTTCATCTTCTAATGCCCTTTTTGGACTCCATTGGTTATATCATGGGTAGTAGTGGACTGTCCGAGTTGTGATCCACAGTATACGCAGCCGCTTCGGTATCGCATATGCTCTCTGCTCGAGCTCTGCGGGCACATTTTCTCACTTACTCATCTCTTTGTACGTTAATGCCCGTAGAAGAGGAAGACAGCACATTTGCAAGAAATACTTGCCAATTTCAAAGAAGACGTACCTACTTTTTACTCAATAGATGATGATTCTGTTGTAAAAAAGTTCAAAACGCTGATATCTGAACACATCAGAGAATTAGAAAGACGAGGCCAAACGGCTCAACTGTGGGTGCAATACCATTCGCTTATCACAATCGTAATGCATTTCATTCAAGCAGAACGTATGGGAAATTGGGAGCTCCATGTAGATTGTGTGCCAATTTTTCATGCTACAGGACATTTTCCATACACAAAAGCTTGTTAGCTATACCTGCAAGATATCGATTCCCTTCAACAGAAAATGACGCCTGAGGAATTTATACAATTCACAGAGAAGGGTTTCTTTACAATTCGTCGTACGGAAAAACACTGGTGTGGTGTGTGGTCCGATATGACAATAGAGCAAATCCTAATGAGGAACATGAAAAGTGTCGGAGGCATTACTCACGGAAGAGGTGTTACTGAAAACGTCTTGCACAAATGGATTTACGGATTACCAGTCGCATATCATATTTGTGAGAGTATGGAAAGATTTTGCGAAGGACGAAGCGGATGGCAAAAAATTTTTACTTTCATTTAGGCAGCACTCGCCTCTCACAAACTTGGAGAATTTGGTTTCACTATCGAGTGGGCTTGTCGCTGATGCTAATGTAAACTGTCACAAGTCAAGAGAAATTGGTGATGAATTTTTGGACGAACTGGTAAAGGAAAACACAAAATTCGGAGATTTAAAACTGAAGCGATCCAATATAGCCAAATCAATCTCTGCAATAAACAATACCATGAAGATTAACGACGACTGTGCGATCCAGGTTGACACCACCCAATTACTGCAAAGAATAATCTGTACCATTCATTCCGCGCAAGATTTGAAGTCATGTTTTGCTTACGAGCTGGCAACAATTCCCCTTTCCATATTTGACGACAGAAACTTGATGAGAAAAACGAAGAAGTCCTCGTTGTACGCTGTTTGATGCAGTACCAGAAAGACCTCTTGGGCCTGATGAGTTATCATACGTTCTAGATGGAGGAAACCTAATTCATCGTGTGGTGTGGCCAAAACATGGAACATTTTCTGACATATACAATACGTACGTCAATTTCATTCGAAAGTGATACAGACAGCGCGTAACTGTATTTTTTGATGGATACAGCGAGAATGAGGAGAGTACCAAAAGTATTGAACGTCAGCAACGGCTTCTAAAACGGATATCTGCAGAAATAATTTTTGACAAAGACACGCCAATTAGTGATTCGCAAAATAATTTGTTAAGTAATCTTGCCAATAAAGAGCGTTTTATTGGTCAACTGATGAACACATTAGAATTAGCAGGTATTTCCACTCTTGCTGCTACTGGTGACGCCGACTCGCTAATTGTTCAGACTGCGATCAATCCAGCCAACAGTGATGAAAAAGCCGTTGTTGTGGGGCAGGATATCGATTTGCTTACACTCCTTATCGCTCTTTGTCCGCCAGAGAAAGACATTCGCTTTTTGAGAGGCACCCAAGGAAATATTAAGGAAAAGGTGTATAGTTCCCAAGACTTACAAAACTCGACAGTTTTAAAAGATTACAAAGATAATATTTTATTTGCTCATGCGTTTAGTGGCTGCGACACCACTTCTGCCTTTTTTGGCAAAGGGAAATCATATACCGTAAACTTAATAAATATAAGAAAGGATTTACAAGAAGTGGTCGCCGTATTCAATAACCCTTCATCAGCAAAAGATGACATTGTAAGAGCTGGGGAAAAATTTACGCTTGCTATATATATGGCACCCTGAAAAGAAACATCTTTAAACCATTATCGATTCATTTTGTTTAATAAGCTAGTTGGTCAGTCAAATAACGCAGTCATTTTGTCCAGACTACCACGTACATCTGCTGCAGTAACAACATTCATATCGAGTTTTTCATCAAATTCATTTGTGGAAAGGAATAAATTTGGGAGCAACTGAATGGGGCTGGAGAAAAACTAACAACATTCTAATGCCAGTGCTCACGATTCAAGCGCCAGCTCCAGCCTCAATTCTGCAGCTCATATCTTGCGACTGTAAAAAGGGCTGTGGAAAGCGATGTAGCTGTGTAAAGGTTGGCCTGCGCTGCTCTACAATGTGTTCTAATTGTCATGGCCAGAGTTGTGTAAATTCCATCGAGGAGGACCATTTTGCAGAGGCAATTGATTAAATATTTATATTTCATTAGTGGAATAGGCCTCCAGGGGAAACCACTTTAAAAAAAACGCACTCAAGGGTGGTGTGGAAACGCGTTCAAAGTGCAGAATGCACAGGTATAAAAATCATATTACCACTAATAGATTCTGAAAAATATTGTGTCTAATATGGATCTTGTAGAGAAAGAATTGCTCTACAATTTTCCTTCTATACATTTTTTTGCTCACGCTAATACTTTTGAAGATAATCGACGCAAAAGGTGGCGCAAGGCTCATTTTTGCATTCGCGCTTAAAACTATGCTTATTTTCAAAGGTCATTTATGAGCGTCGGGTGGGAGATACGCAAAAAATATATAACAATTTTTGTGGAAAATTTAATGGAGAATCTAAAAAGTCCTATAACTTTTTCTCGTCAGAGATACGGTTTACGTGCAAAATGCAAAAAACCGTCGTGAGGTCACGTTTGGGGGTGGTTTTTTGGGCAAAGAACGGTTCCCGTTCCCACTGGGAGTTTATAACCAAAATTTCAAAACTTTATAAATTTTTTCTTCTATTCGTCGTTTTTCATCTAAATTGCCTACACTATATACAAAGTTACACTTTCTAAATTTTACCAGATTTTAGTTTTAAAATGCGAATGATTCAAATCATTACTAGTATGAATATAGTAAGGTAAGTGGACTTGCAGATAGTTAATGACTACTATTAATTTACTTTCGGATCTGTACACTTGGCATAAACATGGTAAGAATACATATGAAAAAATTGTCTGGGATTTGTGTACCTAAATGAATGATAGTCAATATCTTAATATGGATATAAGAAATGTAGATATGTACTTTTAGATCGATACCAATACTAGATTAATGTGTGAAGTCATATATAAATGGCTTAGTATGTCTATTATTAGGTTATTTAATTTCAGATTTGTATTTATATACCTTCAGAGATTATATATGTTTCGCACGAACAAAACACTGAAATGAAATTTCATACCTTTGCGTCACATGAGAATGTAAAATTTATCTTATGTGTAATTAGTAACAATATTACAAAATTTATTTTCATGTCATGAGTTTGATTATGTTAGTTATTAGAACATATTGTAGATGTGCTAAAAGTAGGAGTAACGCACATATTTAATTATTAGGTATGTATATATGTGCTACAGTTGAAATTTAAAATAAGCGGAAAGCTTGAGCTACGGCATTACACAGCTACAGCTTTTGTCTCGCCACGTGAAGTTGGCGGATTATTTCTTCTGAGAATGGTCTATACTTAACCGTTAAAAATTTTTTAGTCAATGACAACTTAAATACAGTATTTTTTTTTTTTTTTATGATTGTGGACCTGAACAGTATAGTTTTTTTGATCGTGTTCGTTGTGTACTTCTAGCACTATCACTTGTGGCAATTATTATTAGTGCTAGTTTATTTTAATATGTTTGTAAATTTCCAATACACTTTTTAAAAAAATGTCTGTTATCTGTCTAAATTTTTATACAGATGTTTATATCACCATTAAATGTATTTAATACAACAAATTCAATATGTTTCGGTAATTTCTCAAGAAAATTAGTAAGGTTTTGTTATTCTGTAGTAATAGACTTATTGCTTTGCACTGTATAAAAATGTTTCTCCAACTTTTGGTTATAATCCTTAACAGCGAGAAGCGAGCTGGTAGAGTAGTGATGACACGACCTGCTTAGCAATCGGCAGGTAATGGGTTCGATTTCCGTTACCGTCTACCTTGTATGAGGTTTTTCTGGGGGTTTTCCTCATACACATGTAGCGAAATGATCACTGCGTATATACACACCATGCGTGGTACTTAGGCGAATGTTGGGGTAGTTTTTTTCCCCTCAGAACCCTAACTCCGTTCCTTCCGATCCTATCCTGATCACACCCGTCCATAATCCCAGCATGCATATATACGTAATGTATGTATGTATGTTGGGAATCCATCATTGTGGCTGAAGGAGCTTGGAAAGCTCTAACAGCCCGCCCTCCCCCTTGAATGAAATACATGACCTTTTCTTTCCTTTTAACAGCGAGAGATGCATAGTTACTTTATTTGTAAATTTTGAACCTATAATTATTTCCATGTCTTACTGGCTATGGAAAAATTATTCCCCAGGTGTGTAGAAGTTCTAAGAAGAAAACGGTCGCCTGTGAAAGGATACCAACAGGGGCGCGCCAGGAGCATGCGGCGCCTGTGTCAAAATTTTTGATGGCGCCCCATTAATTAAAAACATTTGTATCAAAAACTAATATTATAAATATTTTGCATGCCTAGGTGATAAGAGCCCCAACAACCATAGGTCCGGACACTTTAATTTTTAATTCTCTGGTAGTAAGTAATACGACATGAATAAAAAAATAATGAATAATTAATTTGAAATACTATAATTTTTAGGTTTATGTTTAGGGACATTTAAATGACTGTTTTTGTTATATTCTTAACGCATTGAAATAAAAAACACACAAAGATTGAATAGTCTGTGTAAACTTTTTTATTTAAAATACAAAATTACAAACACAAGAAAACAGATAAACAACAATAATAAATGAAAAATATAATATTTATAATTTAAACATAATACATATTATTCGGTAAATTAAATACAAACAATGTAAATAAGTCATTAAATAAATTTTACTTTCCTAGCTTTTAGCAAAGAAAAAGTTTGGATAACATCATGAATATCAAGTTTATCCAGTATGTCAGACTCAATTGAAATTATTTCGAGGTCTGATAATCTATTTTGCGCCATTGTGGAGCGTAAATAACTTTTTAATTTCGAAAAAGACCGCTCCGCGGACGCAACTGACACAGGTAATGATAAAAGAATACGGAGTGCTACAGTAAAATTTGGAAAAACTCCTACTAAATCATTTGAATAAGTATACTGAATTATTTGGGATATATCTTTTTTTGAATTCGTAATAAATACTTGACATTGTAAAATTTCTTCACATAAATCATCTGTGTCAACATCGGACTGATTTTCATGAGTTAATTCTCTTGTAATTTCTTGCAGCAAGATAATAGGTATTCTTTATTTTGTAAATTATATAATGAATATAAAAATTGGAATGAATCCATATGTTCTTTTAATAAAGAAAATCTGTCTTGTAACGAAATTAAAGTTTGATCTATTATACAGAAATAAAAATTTACTTTGAATGAATTTTCAGGATTTACTATAGGTTGATCTTCATGTTCATAATCAAATTGAGTAGATTTTTTACGTTGTCTTAATGGCCTCGCACTACGAAATTCAGTTTCTATGTCAAACTTTTCTGCAATTAATTTGGAACTTTCAACAATTTCTGCAAAACTAGCATCAGATCGATAATTAGTTAAAAATGTATTTAGTTTGTTTAATGCATCCAAAGAAAGTTGCAAATTTGTAATTTGAGATTGAAGCATTTTACTCACAAAATTTACTTGATTTAAAATATCATACCACACTTTAACGGAGCAAATAAATGTAAATGTAGAAATTTTTTCTCCCAGACATTTTGCTTGGTATTTAGATTGTTCGTCGACTCTTGTGTGGTCATTGCAAATTTCAAATAATGCATCAAAAACTTCTGGTAAATATTTATAGAGAGGCTTTATGGCATCAATTCTACTTGACCAGCGTGTTTCGGATAAGGGCTTTAAAGTTAAATTAGTAACATGCTTGATTAAGATATTCCATCGATTAGTAGACACTGAGAAAAATTTGTATAATTCTTGTATTATATTAATAAATTTTATTGTTTCATGGTTGATATTAGCGGCATCATTTACAATTAGATTCAGGCTGTGATTCGCACAAGGAACATAAAAAGCTCGCGGGTTCAAATCTAAAATTCTTTTTTGTAGGCCACTATTTTTGCCGCGCATGTTAGAGCCATTATCATAGCCTTGGCCTCATATTATTTATGTCTAAATTTAATGTTTTTAATAGATCAATACGAAATGTTGTTAATCCAGCTCCTGTAACATCTAAAATTGGATAAAATGCTAAAAAATGTTCATGTATTTCAGTTGATCCTAATGCTAAATTGAAATGAAAGAATCGAATTATTACACTTATTTGCTCAATATGAGAAACATGCGGAGTGCAATCTAATATTATTGATAAATATTTATTTTGTCGACATAAATTTATAATATGATTTTTAATATTAAAAGCCATTAAGGAAAGTATTTCATTTTGGATTTTGTCTCCTAGATATGTTTTGTGAAATTCAGAATCGCTATTTATACGTCGTGTGTGTTCCGATATAATAGGATCAAACTTTTCTAGCATTTCAATACATTTAAAAAAAGTACCGTTGTTGCGATTGTAAAGATTATTGCTTTTGCCTCGAAGTGCTAAATTTTGTTTACATAAAAATTGAATTACATAAATTATTCGCTTTATTACTTCATACCATCGTTTACTTTCAATGTCTAATATTGTTTGCTGTAAATAATCAACAGTAGTTTTATTTTTGAACGATAGAAGCAACTCTGTCCATTTTTTGTAGTTAGTAAAGTGAGTGGAAGTTTTTTCATGGCGGTTCAGGTACATTGCTATATGACGCCAGTAATTAAATCCCTGAATAAATCTATTTTGCTGAGAAGATTCGAAAAGTTTACAACAAAAGCAATAAACATTATTTTTCGTAATTGAGTAAATCAACCAATTTCTATTACATTCTTCACCATTTTTTAAGTTTCTCTTAAACTAACTTTCAGAAAATTTTCGACCCCGCGCGGAAAATTAAAGTTTTTTCTTTGTTTAGGACCCGTTTTTATAATAGCTTGTCTAGATATGTGAGATATTGGTTCCGGCCAAAGCCCTGGGTCATCAAATGCACATTTATTTATTGTATCTGCACCTCTCTTCAGTATAGTCCCCAGATCCAAAAACAGGGGTAATTTCTTCAACGATTTGATTATCTTCACTGGGAGTTGGTCCTGGCTGACTTTGTATTTTGAATTCATCTACACTGCAACCGGGTACTGATTCCTGAATTGAATCTGGCGGATAATCTTGGTCAGTTCTGGTCGTTTGTTTCGTAAAATACTGTGTTAATCTTGAAGCATTTTTCTCTTGTTCTTCTTGACGTCTTTTTTTATTAATTAAATTTTGATGCCCGGAGAGTTTCTTTTTCTTTCTTTCTTGAGACATCTAAACAAAAATATTCAATAAATTATAAATGTAATTATTCTATTACCAAAAGTCTTGTTTGCGTTATTTGCTTTAGTTTTGCTTTAATTATAGGAAAGTATGAAGTAACATTTTCGAATAATTTCGCTTTTATTACTTTTTTTTCTAGATTTTGCAAACATGATCGCTACCCCTATTGGGAAATGCGTATTGTTATGTATGTGTGTTTATTTTAAATGCACAATAGCTTACCTTTAATCTTTAACGTTCTTGATATTCTTAAATTCACAGTCACTCACAAATATTTTAAAAATACAAGGTACATAAATTCTGCACTAGTGCAGTACTGCTTGCTGAAGGAGAATGAAGCAAATAATATGTTTGTTCAATCATAGACGATTTCAAGTAATGCATGTTTTAACAAGACTAAACGAGTTAGAACGCTTGCGCTTCATTTTGTAAATTCGTGCGTGGACAAATTTCGCGCCGCGTCGCCCGCGCTCCGCCCCCGCGGCTATATATCCATCGGCGATTTAATATGAAGAGTCCACTGTATACATGATATTAACACGACTATATGAACTATTCATGTTAGAACAAGAATAATTACTGAGATCATAAATAAGTTATAATAAAATAAGGCGATATTGAATTATTTTAACCGCAACCTATATCGAATTTTGAATTTATATACATTTTTAAGGCGCCCAAGGCGCCTTTGGCCTCCTGGCACCTGTGTTCACTGACACATTCGACACGTGGACCGCGCGCCCCTGGATACCAACTATTTCTAGTTGTTTCTTATTCCCCCATAATTGTTAAAAAGGTGAAAAATATTTCCCAACACAACCTGTAGCTTCGAAACGAAAAGGTTTCGGTGTTAACAAACTGTGTTGAATTGATTTGTTTTATTTAGGTTCCTATATCACATCTATCATTTATGATGTAATATCGATTAACACCCTGTAAATGTAAGTTCAGTTTTATTATAGTAAAGATGGCAACACTGTAGCAGTTTCTTTGGATGTTTTCTATTTGTTTTGATCGGTGCATATTTTAGCTAATGAAATTTTGAGGTTATATACTCATAAATATTCATTTTTCAATGAACATTATTGAAAATTTGAATATATTGTAAGTTACCTTTCAATCTCTTTATTGTATTCCACTCGAATAAAGTCAAACGTATCAATCATTAAATTTTTAATGTCATGAATATGACTGCTGATCCTAATAAAAGAAAATCTGAAATGTTTGGATTTGGTTACTCGACTTCACCATTACATTTTCCACGGTTTAATGATGAAACTTCCAACGTTAATCCTTTGTCAACTACAGGAACACCGTCAACATCGTTTTATCAAACAAATGGTATGTTACCGTTTAAAGCTGAAAATTCCTTTTACACACCATCTGAAAACTATACCCTACATTATTCTTTACCTTCAACTTCATCTAACGGATTTCCATTTTCAAATCAAATACCTGCATCAACAGACTGTTCTAAAAGTATTCAACAATCAGTTTTACATCAATCTCCAAACATATTTTTTGGTTCAAGTTTTAATAAATATAATGGAGATAAATCATATACTTTTGCTTCCATCTCTAGTAATGCAAGAAATTATACATCACAACCATTAGCAGGAGTGTTTGGTTGTAAACGAAAAACAAATTCCTCATCGTAAGTTTAGTTACTTTTTATTTCTTTATACGTTAGTAGTAATTTTAGATCTGTGCCACTAAAACAACACATTACCGAAGAACGAATGGCTGAGCACATGTCACGTTTACATATAAGTTCGCAAACCGCTAGCTCATCTGAAACTCTTCCTACACGTGAACGTCGTCTGTACATGTGTGAAGAAATGCAACGTTTACAAACAGAATCTATAATACCTGCTCAAATATTAGATAAAGTTTATAGACCATGTACTGCTCTAGTGCCATGGAGACCACCTATAGTTCCACGTATTACAAAAGAAAATAATAATAATGACGAAGAGCCTGATAACAATCTCATGGATAATATGGATATGGATTCTTGATTACAAGTACAGTGGAATATTGGCGTTTATGTAACAATGTTAAGAGGATTTGTAAAAGTAGTAGCAGTATATTCAATGATATCATTCATATAAGGTACTCTAATAATTTATGCATATACTTAAATTTTCTTAATGCTTCACCAATGAATGTTTCAACAAATTTTCATTTTTTATTTATGTCCATTGTGAACTACAGAAATCACATTAAAATATTGGAGTACTATTATTAATGTATTGTGAATGTTTAGTTATGTATTTACAACTTAAATTGTAAATGTAATTCACTCACAATTTTAAAAGAAATTTTTGCTGTTGCATTTGTTTATTTTATTGTTAGGTGAAGTTTATATCGTAAGTAAATATATATATGTATATATATATATATATATATATATATATATATATATATATATATATATATATATATAATATATATATATATATATATATATATATATATATATATATATATATATATATATATATATATATATATATGTGTGTCTTAAGTTTTTATATTGGTTTTTATCAAAACTGTGTTCATTTTGTCAATAACTCTATTTTACTGTATCAGATTTAAGTTTAACTTATATTTTCATCTACATTGGATTGTAAATTATCTTTTTAAATAAACAATTAAAACACCTATATAACTACTTAGTTACTGTGCATTGGGAAAGTGCAGATGCCTAAACTTGAATTTGTTTGTTATTTCACATGTTCCAGTCCTAGATTGAATATTTATTGTTAATATTTGCAGATTTAGAAGAAAAGCTTGTGGAACGGTATGCTAGGTTAGGGGTGGGATTCATTGAGTCAAGATTACTGCACACAATGTCTGTAAATGCCATCAACTTTAGACAAATAAAGCTTCAAATTTAATACACTGGATGTTATTCACAATTTAATGATTGCCAAACAAAAGAAATCAAAAAATGTTACCCTGCATGTGGCTTATATTAATTTTGCAACACAACGTAGATACCTAATATTTTCTGTGTTATTTATAGAACATGCTAGGTTTAATTCAATTCTACTCAAAATCGTTCAAATGGATGTAAATATGGAGATTGTTCTAGATCTTCATAGCGGACTACTTTAGAGCATTTTGAAGTTCTTTAAACAATACATTAAGTTACACAAAATCGTTATTGAATACACAATTAGACCTCTCTTACTTTGACTTTATTTTGTAAAAATTGGTCATACATTGAGGGCAATGAAATACAACGCTCCAGCATTTCTGGCGTGATTAGCTGGTCGGTTCTGGATGTTTACACATCAAAAGGCAGCGAAAAATATTGACTATGAAACTTATGATAGAACTGTCACATTCAAATTTAAACATATGTATATAAAATTTACGAGGACATAACTGATGTTCCCAAATTGATTCCTGCCAAAATTTGCAAATTTAAAAAACTTATTCTTTTCAAACCTGGTTGCATTTAAGTTATTCCGAATAAATTAGCTATGATACTTTGTAAAGAAATATAATCATTTTGTAAATAGATTTTCGTCTCAGAATTGTCCAAAGAATAACGCCACGAGTAGGAAATGCGCCAAAAATTATTAAGCCAATATTCAAGAAATGTGTTTTGAAAATGAAAATACTACAAATGGATTAACTGCAATTGTTGAAAATCCTGGTATAGGTCCTCGAGAAATTGCAAACCAGTTTGGAATGCATAATACAGCCACATCAAAAATTTTGAAAAAGAATAATTTCAATTCGTACAAACTTCAGTGTCATCAGGAGTTGCTTGAGGGGGAATTTTGACAGAAGAGCAGAGTTTTCTTATGAGATGCTGAAGAAGGATAAAATAGACCGAGAATTTTTAAAGAACATTTGTTTTACAGATGAGTGTACGTTTATGTTAAATAATAAACTGCAAGAGCAAATTTTACCGGCATTAGCAGTAGTAGCTCCCAAGGAAGAAGAAATTTGGTTTCAAATTGATGGTTGCCCTGCTCACAACAGTCGAGAAATTAAAGACTTTATTAATAACTGTGTAATCTGACGAAATTGTGCAATTAAGTGGCCTCCAAGATCTGGAGATCTTGTCCTAAATGACTATTACCTCTAGGGACATTTAAAGTCTAAAATTTTCACTTCTGAAAGGTTTGCAGATTTACAGGCTTTAAAGATACGTATCAGCGAAGAATGTTCGAAAATAACGCCACGAATTCTTGCCAATGTTAGAAAAGAGCTTTATGATAGATTAGGATATTTCTTAGAGCAAAATGGTAGCTTATTTGAATATTTGCTATAATTTTTGTAATTTGTAACTGTTAATTACACAATTACACAAAGGAAGCAACATTCCATTATTTCCAAATTTGATAGTAATTCTTCCAATAAATAGTTTTGACTAATTTTTTACACAATTAAATCCACTTTATTTATTAACCTGTTTCTTTTTCATTGATTATTTCTATGGTTTGACGTTTGAAAGATTGTGTCATTTTGACATTTCATTGCGATCCTGATGCTGTGTAGGAACTGTACATAATTTTTGCAATTTTTTAAATTAGAGTAAGCTGTAAAATATTTAACTGATAGAGAATTTGATTATTTACAGAAAAGTTTCTGTAGAGTTTTTACCTAAAATAATTAGGGAAGCAGGAATTCCCGAGTGTATGATTTCCCAATGAATTTCTTATAGTGCGTCCGACCATTCCCCACGTGTGTGTGTGTGTGTGCGTGTGAGTGTGTGTGTGTGTGTGTGTGTGTGTGTGTGTGTGTGTGTGTGTGTGTGTGTGTGTGTGTGTGTGTGTGTGTGTGTGTGTGTGTGTGTGTGTGTGTGTGTGTGTGTGTGTGCGTGCATGTGTATGAGTGTCTGCGTGGGCGTGTGTTTGTGCGTGCATGTGTGCGTGTATGTGGATGTGTTCGTGAGTGCGTGCGTGTGTATGTGATTGGGTAGGTGCACCCGTGTCCTGCGCTGTGCGAAATTTGGTATATAGGGGCTTTTTTATATGGGGAGTGTTTTCGCGTTTTCTATTTTTGATCTTAAAAACAGTGGTACGCTGAAATAGTAAAGCCTTGTGTTAAAAACATTATTTTTTTACAAAATTTGTAAATGTAAACGAATGCCTGTGTGTGAACGAGTGCGCGCGTGTGTATGCGTAATTGACAGGTAGTGTTTTCGCGTTATCTATTTCTTATCTGAAAAAAGTGGTACGCAAAATTAGCAAAACTCTTTTTCACAAAACCTTTAAATATAAACGAGTGCCTGTGCATACGTGTGTATGCGTGCGTGTGCGCATGGTTGGATGTATGTGGGTACATGAACATGATTGTCTGAGCGCGTGCGTGCTTGGTGTAGACGCTTGATTGACACTGGAAAGCGGCTGAACCAAATTTTGTATATGGAGAGTATTTTCTCGTTATCTTCTTTTATCTGAAAAAAAGTGGTGCGCTAAAATAGCAAAACCCTGTATTACAAACATTAATTTATTACAAAATCCGTATATATAAACGAGTGCCTGTGTGTATGTGTATGTACGCACACGCATGCGCATAAGCTGGTGTGTGTGGGTGCGCAATTGTGGGCACGCAAACCGCAATGGTGTAGGCGCGGGATTGTTACTCGGAAACGGCTGAATCCATTTTAACGAAATTTAGTAATTAAGGGCGTTTGGGTATGGGGAATGTTTTTGCGATATCTATTTATATCTGAAAAATAATGGCAAGTTAAAAAACCAAAACGTTAATTTTTTACAAAACCTGTAAGTAAATGGGTGTGTATGTGTCTGTTTGTGTGTGGGGGGGGGGGTCTGTGTGTGCATGTTCTTCCCAATGACACCCATATACCATTTATTATACGAAGTTCACTAACAATTTATTTTACATTGAGCCATGCACAATAAAGTGTCACCCGATCGAGGTCAAAATAAGAGGTCCGCATCTTTAATTAGTTAGTATGTAGATGCCTGCGAGCGTGTAACAAATAAACCCTTAGTTACCGTAGCTGTGAACATGTTCATAACTCCCTTGGGAGTTATGAATGAGTAAAGTTAATCCTGCATTCTTTGCTTCTTCCTCAAACGCTAACCTTACATTTCCTATACTACTGTTTAACATAGCCATATCACCTAATCGCTCATCAGGATTTTGATGACTTTCAAAAAGTAATGCTTTACATTCCCTAGGATTTATATGCAAGGAATGTTCAGCTGCGTATTTAATGAAGTTATTTAGATCCATTTATATCATTAGCTATAACATTGTAAAAAAGTATAATATGGCTAAGTATCATCTGCGTAAAGATAATATTTGTAGAATTTAATTGTGTTGATTTTATTGGGCGTATAAACAGAAAAAGGATAGGTCCTAAAATAGACCCTTATAAATTTTAGCTTCCTCTAGGTAGCATTCATTGCATACGATCTGAGTTATATTACTTAAGGTATGTGAAGAATAGCTCCGTAGCATTTTTATGAAATCCAATAGCAAACCACCTTCATAACCAGGTCAATGGTGGAAATACTTTAGAAAAATTTAGAAGCAGTGATACTGTATAATTGTTTTGGTTTACGTCAGACAGAATGTCATCTGTTACCTGGAGTAATTGCAAACTTGTTCATTTTGTTCAATTGTTAATTTACTTGGTATGCATGCCGGTTTCGCGTATTAATCTCATTTAGCGTTTCATATGTGGAATAATTCTTACTAATAGGATTTCGCAAAATATTAAACTGTTTGACCGCTGATCGTCCCTATAATAATGAGGCACTGGATTGCAATCGAGATTTTGTTATACCTTCTCTTCTTCGGTATATATATATATATATATATATATATATATATATATATATACATATATGATCTGATCACAAATATTCTAATTTTATAAGAAATAAATGAATATTAGTTGTGATTTTGAACTGACAGAAGGGTAAAGACTTATGGCATAAGAGGAAATTTGTTATATATCAAATCATGAAATAATAAATAATAAATAATCGGGAACTTTGTAGTAAGTTTATTCAAGGCTTGCGCCTACTCGACTGCGCTTTACGGTTGATCTCCAATAACCTCTTCATAACAAATACACATTTAATATTAAATTATTATAAAGTTTGTTATGTTAATTACATATAATTTAATATATTACAAAATTATTTGACATTCTATTTTTAAAAACGAGAAATTCGATGACAAACGCTGATACACAGTTAACAAATGAGGAAAAATTAAATGAAAACACTATAATGTATTAAGAAGAAATGAACACTGCGTTAAATAAATCTTCAATAGTACGCACGCTTTGAAATCCCAGGTTATTATTAAAAAATACTGTTTCTGTGTGTATGTATTTGTTTATTTATCAAAATGCTCACTGAACGACTTATATAATAATATAATTTACGTACATTCATACATGTATTCTGCAGGAATACAATATTGGCAGACAGTTACTGATATAGCGCTTTCGTTCTTACTCTAATGTAAAGTACAGGTTGAGTTACGTCACAATCTGAGAGCCTCCTCTTGTACCGGTTCTCACAACTGCAATGAATGAGGCAACAAAACAAAACAATATCTTGTCCTTGATATTTAGAATAATTCCAAATAGAAAACATGAATTTTGTACACATTGAATTCTTGAAGTCTTGCTTTAACCATGGTCCCTATATCTGTAAACCGTGATAAAATTGAATTAGATTACTGCAAACACCAGGGATGATTGTTTGTGTCTTTCTGCACACTTTCACTATCACTAGTTCAACTTATTGACTCATTTTACAACTTTTGATCAAGTTTCACCAAGCTTGGCCATCATATCTGGATGTCTGTGTGTGTCTGTATGTATGTGTGGATGTATGCTAGTGTCCACGATAACTCCAGAACGAAAATACCTACGTACTTAAAATGTTGTATTTAAGCTTACTATCATTTAGCTTAGAGCTGATTAGACTTTGAGAGAAATTCAGCGGCGGAGAGGGGGGGGGTTATTAGGGGCAGCTTTTTATTTTTATCAAATGTTTCTAAAACAGTTGCATATTTCAAAGATATAAAAATATATAGATATAGACCTTAAACATATCAATTAATTATGTTGCATGCAATTTTTTTATATGACGCGAAAATTCAGCGGCAAAAAATTACTCACATACAATTATGAATGTATTTCCTAAATAACTTGTAGGTGTACCCACATATTTTTTTATTTGAAGATCTTCCTTCATATCTCCAGGATTGGTCAATATGCCAATGCAACGTGGAAAACATCAACTTAGATTTCAAATGTTTCATTTAAATAATAATTTTTTTTCAGCCATTTTAGTTTGTGCTTGTATTTATTCAACGCGTTACTATAATTTGCAATTAAAATTGCAAATGTATGGATAAAAGTGGTGAATTGTAGTAAAATTTAAAATAAACGGTACGTATGTTATTCTTTTTACCTTCCAACCGACATATACATATGTAGATATAGTGCGTGTGCGTGTGCGTGTATGTGTGCGTGTGCGTATGCGTTTGTGTGTGCCTATGCGCGTTCGATATCTTTTAGACAATTAAGGATATGAAATTTGGTACAAAAATTCTTTGCCATAAAATTTACGTCAATGAGCGAGATTCAACCAGTGGCGGGGCATTTTTGGGGGTTTGGAAGATTAGAAAAATTCATTGCTTCAAATTTAAAAACGTTACAAAATTAAAAAAAACTAATACTTTTTTATATAATTTCAAAATAAAAAAAATAATCAGTGGCGCGCCGTTTTTAGGGTGCAAAATTATGCATTTTTTAATTTATATACCGATTTTTTTGAAACTGGCAATTGAAATGGCAATTGATGATTTTGTTGATAATAAGGAGCTAGAAAAAAGAGGTACATTCAAACGTTTGTATTGATAAAAATTCTGGTCATGGTATCTGAAAGGATATCAAATAAATAAAAACGTTTAAATCACCAGACATCATGATTTTTAAAAATTAGTTTTTCCAAAGAAAACTAATATGTCTAGGCAATCAGGGTGCAGCCAACACGGCTCGGTCAAAATAGGGCGACTAAAAGGGCTATAGCTGTATAGTTGCAAAGATAAAAAGGCGCGGAAATATTTCAGGCGCGGGCTATATGAACGTGAGTTCAAAACAGACCAAATGCATACTGACTAAAAGGGCACAAAAATAGTTATGCTTGTAATAATAAAAACGTGCTTTCTTAATTTTTAGAAGTTGGAAATTAACTATTATGCACATATCGGTTGAATGATTTGTATACTCAGTGACATAGAAATTCCAACACTAAGATTGGGTAGGAATTTTTTGACCAAACTTGACAGAAAGGTTTAACTACTAAAAGGTAGCAATTGGTTAAAATTTCAAAGAAAAAGAACAAAATATAGACATAATTTTTATTAATAATTGGTTGGTCCCCCCCTGTAGGTCACACACTCCACTCGTCGTGGCATCGATTCTAGTAGATGGTGGATGTCCTCTTGGGGTATTGTGTCCTAAGTAACCTGTAATTTGTGCTGTAGAGCTTGCAGCGTCTGCGGAGGGTGCTGCAAGATTCTCAGTCTTCTCTCCATAATGTCCCAAACATGATCGATTGGCGAAAGGTCGGGAGATCTGGGTGGGAATAGCAAGAGATTAACTCTGCAAATCGGCCTAAAGAACGTCTTGCAATATGGGGACGGGCATTATCATGCTGCAAAACTGGGTCTTCCAACTGCTGAAGAAATGGAAGAATATGGGGTTCTATCACCTCATCCACATATCGTTGGGCGTTCATATTGCCTCGGATGAATACCGAACGAGACCTAGTCCCATAAGTTATAGCACCCCATACCATAATCCTTACAGTTTGGTATACATGCCTCGCAACAGAAAATTCAACATTTCGACGTTCCACACGTCTTCGTCTGACCCTCATACGGCCATTATGCATACCCAAACAGAATCGGGATTCTTCAGTGAACACCACCCTATGCCACTCTTGGTTTCAGTGCAGTCGCAACCTACACCACTCCAAACTTTGCCGTTGATGTTGAGCCGTTAGTGGTAACACAAGATGTGGCCGATAGGATGGTAAGCCGAAAGCTTTGAATCTGCGGTAAACCGTTCGAAGGGTTACAGGGCGACCTTCGTTAGCTAACCATTGATCTGTGATTGATCTGGTACTTGAGAATCAGTCTCTTGTTGCCATAAGTGGAAGATGGCGGTCCTGCACCTCGTTTGTTATCCTTCGCCCCCCGGTTCCTGGCTTTCCCTAGTCCATGCCTGATAGCAGCGCATAATGGTGGTTTGGTTTCGATTAAGGCGATTTGAGATTTCTCTAAACGGAGAACCACCTTCGCACAAACCAACAATACGACCTTTTACGAAATTTAGTAGTTAAACGTTTCTGCCAAGTTTGGTCAAGAAATTCCTACCCCTTCTTGGTGTTGAAATTTCCATGTCACTGAGTATGATTAACTAACGTATCCCGCCATCTTAAAAGGGACTTAAAGTTGTTTAAAGTGTTATACTGATCATTATTATTGCATTAAAATTATTGAAGTAACAGCAAATGAATCATATTCTTCATAATGATGCCCTTCCATCTTTAGCATAGTGTTAAATTTCGTAGCTGTAAATTAGTTAAGTAAGGAATGTGAGGTACGTTGAGTTGGCCCCCTCTCTTTTTGCGCTCCCTTGTACCACATGTTTTTTTTTTGGTTTCACAGCCCTGGTTAGAAAGTGATGAACATATTTCATTTTAAAACTTACTATAGCTCCCTTGCTTGGGCAAAATTACATTTTTTGGCTTGCTCTTGTATTGATTGCGTCATTCCCGAGCATCACACACACTGCACCTCACCCCCTGCCAACTTTTAACGTTTTATGTTGTGAGATTACACTCGATCTACACTCGTATGCACAACATTCATTTCCTTTGCATTATTCAGGAGGCTGAGCTTTGAACATATTTTGTTTCCGGATCCTAGTTACGCACTTTAGGGTCCTAAGTTTTGCACAATTGCAATGTCCGGACGTCACTGTCAAAGTACAAAGTGTGGTCACCTTTAAGCGTTTATAACAAAAAAAAACTATTGAGCCAATTTTTATGAAACAAATTTTATCAGGATCAGAGTTTATTTCGTGTAAGTAAACCTAGCTTTACAATTTTTATTGAATTGAGCGAATTAGTATAGTGAAATATGTTCGAACAAATACGTATCGAAAAACGAAAATCTTTAAGAACTAAGTAATCAAAAACTATTTATTGAAATACAATAATTTTTAAGTATGTAACAAGGTACGCCTTATATAAGATGTTCATGCAGGATTGATCCATTTTTGTTTAATACCAACATCGTAATAATGTAAAAACTTTGGGTTGTTAATTCTCATACTCTTCGCTGTATTAAAAAAAATCCTACTGCATCCGATAAATAAAAAGTAAAAAAATACGATTATCGACTTTTATTAATCAAAAAAATATGTTTAATGACAGGAGGAGATTATATATTTTTCATAAGGAAATGCAACCAAAAGTGCGATTTCGATAGGGTGGGGGGATGGAATGAAAGTATGGTCGGTGGTCAAACGCATTCGACCTACTTTAATGAATTAGCATTCACGATTTTTATAAATATAACATTAAAAATTTTATATACACAGAAGACAACCCCGGAGGAGATTCGAACCCATGTCCTCTACTTGTCTAGGCGAGTGCTCTACCAATTGAACCGCAAAGATTATGAATTCCATTCCATACAAACTCTATATTCAAAGTTACTATTATTAAATACACAACATGATGGATAATCAAGACGTGCAATTTATTGTGTTTAGTTTGTCTTAAAACTGAAAGATGATTTAATAACAAAATTAAATTTGTTGTATACTGCTTGGAGAAATAATAGCGGCAAGTAACATCGCATATTCTGCTAACGGTAGCCTATACCACATCCTCCTTTTTGGGGCTACTTTTAACTAAGAAATCAACTAGCTACATCTCTTTTGGGCAGCCGTAAATTTTGGTCTTTAGCTAAGGCCATCAGTAAAAGCTTTCGTACATCTTCATTTTCCTCTATTACGTTCTTTGACGGATCTGCAGTTGCTGATCCTGTAGTCCAAACCAAATTTTTTTTTAATTTATTTGCATAAAACTAGTGTCTTAATGATTTAAGAAAAGATGTGCCCCTAGTTAACTCTTCTTCATACGCCATTAAACCAATTCATTTTCGGTACAATTTATTAGAAACGATCATCAGTAAGCTTGATCTCAATAAGTCCACTGGCCCAGACGGTATCTTAGTTTGTTTTAAGGAAACGTTCCCCCGAACTAGTATCAGTCCTATTTGTGCTCTATTCGATATCTGTGTCTTTTGGGGAATTTTCTTCATCATGGAGGTTAGCAAATGTTCAACCTATTCCCAAAAAAAAAACAAAGATAAGACCGATCCCTCCAACTACAGACTAATTTCCATCACTTCTATTTTGTCTTAAATCATGGAAAAAACCATGCTCTCTTTCCTTGCAACTAACAAACTCCTTAGTGACAACCAATATAGTTTTGGGCATAGTCAACAAATGATCTTTCATATGTGATACAAGTTTGGAACAATACATTAGAACAATCCGGTGAAACAGTTGTAGTCGCTTTATATATCTCCAAACCATGTGAATAAGTTTTTACTGGTTAAATTCACCTCGTTAGAGTTAAATCATAGGCTCATCAACTGGGTTTCTGATAAAAGGCAAATACGTGCTGTACTATGGCTCCTTTTTAAAGAAAGTTTGCATTGACGCGGGTGTGTCACAGAGATCAGTTATAGTGCCTACACTTTTTCTGCTGTACGTAAATGATATTTCTTCAACATCTCGGGCCACCTTTGCTAGGAATACTCGGTTCGCTCATTCACATCATCAATATGCAGTACAAATCTCTACTTGTGGGATCAAACGGACGCAGTCCACATTTTTCTACACGGCTTCTAAACTCTGGAATGATCTCCCTAGTTCTTGTTTTCTTCTCACTTATGATATGAAAGAATTTAAATTAGCCGTTCATTAAAGTTATAAATGAATTGTATTCTATGCAATTTTTTATGCAACGCATACTTTGGTCGCAAAAAATTCCTAAAGAAGAAATCAAATTTTTTAATATTTGAATAACGATCAACTTTATAAGAAAATGTGTACACATATCTTTTAAATTAATTAAACTTTTATAAAAGCAGGAATTTTGTTTTTTAAGTTAACATCTAGATGATATATATATATATATATATATATATATATATATATATATATATATATATATATATATATATATATATATATATATATATGACATGAAGTTTTAAACTCCAATCTAAAAGAACTGATTATTACGTTTTGACAGAGTTTCCAAATCATAAACGTATTACGAAATCGGTTAGATAATAATATGGTGTGCTGTGATAATAGATTGGAAGAAAATAAAAATATTTTATGAACGGTAGACATATTCTGCCCTTTTGAAAGTAATTTTTTACATGCCGAATTCAATTATTTTATGCTGTTAGATATTAGTAAAATTATGGGCAAATAATTTGCGTATGCGCGACAAGTTTGTAAAAGTTATTTATGCAGGATTACATTATAATATGATATATATAACTAAATTTCTTTTATGTAACCGTCTTTTTACAGCCCGCGGATGTCAATATGGTCCAGGGAACTATAATGAAAGCACAAAGCTATGAGTTTATTTATAAATATTTAGAATGTAATTATTACAATTAGTCATGTTTATGCTAGTTGATACAGTTTCTCAATTTCATTCATCGTATTTCTATGCCTGTTTTTGTACTCGTTTTCATTCTAACGACCTACTATCATAAATGATAAATGTATTTCTTTTGAAAACAATTAACGTTATAAATTATTATTAATTTTATTAAATACATAAATAAAAAGTTTAACTCGAGTAGGATTTGAACCTACGACATGTACTTTGCTAGAGTACCGCGCTAACCATCTGCGCCATCGACATTCAAGCCCCAATCGATGCAAATTTTGTCTTTATGTATGCAATATCGCAAGGATTCACACATACCAAAGCAACTTGACTAATATTAATTTATTTACAATAAATTAACGTTATAATTCATTTTAAATATTCAATACATTAATCCTGCATAAAATTTTGTATGCACCGTGGGAAAAACTGGTTTTTATGGTCCTATGGTGCTTTCTAGCCCTCGTGCTCGAAATACCGCCTCGGATCATAAAAACCACATTATGCCCTTAATACATAAATAACTATTAAAATGTATCCAAAATGTACTAAACTTGTAGATTTCAAAGATTTGTCAATTGTTTCTTAGATCATTGTTGTTTTACAATGTTGTCTATTCTCATTATGAACGTATTACAAAGGAAATTGCATAATTATTTCTTTGAGTTCAAAGCTATACCTCATATCACAGTTCATAACACAGTCCTACAAAATAATTAAAAATATAACATCAGTGCTTTAGTAAGCCCTCTCACTGCTATATATAATTTGAGCATTGGTACGGGTATTTATTCTGGTCGATTTAAAAAAGCTGTAGTTATTCCCATTCTTAAGAAAGAAAATGAATCCAAAGTAAGAAACTATAGACCGATAGCAATCCTAACGATTTTTTCAAAAATTTTTGAAAAAATCCTGTGTAAGCAACTGACAGATTATCTAGAAGCAAACGATATCCCATTCAATAATCAATTTGGATTTAGAAAAAATAATAATACTGAAATAACAATTATTGAATTAGTCAAGTACGTACTAGAGGGTTTTGAAAGAGATACACATTCTATCACCAACTTTGTCCATATGTCTAAAGCTTTCGACTCCGTTTTACATCCTATTCTTATTTACAAACTAAAGTATCTATTCAACTTCAACAAAACTGGTTTAAGTATTATTTCACCGTATCTTAGCGGTAGAAAAGAACACATGCTATTCAATAACTCTTTCTATGGAGCAAGGAGTCCCACAAGGACCGGTTTTTTGACCGTTTTTATTCCTTACGTACATCAATGATTTACTTATTAATTTGTCTAAGGTCTGTTATATGCCGATGATGCAACACTACTAACTCGCAACGAATGTGGTAATAATGCTATAAAAAACTCCGAAGAACCTCTTGCGAATGTCATGAATTGGGACGCCTGTATGACCTCTGCTTAAACGCTTCTAAAAAAGCTACCTTATTCAAATACACCTAACAATAAGATAAGTAAATTCTTGTGCTGTGTACTCGACCCCAACTTAAACTTCGGGGGGCCCTGGGACTCTTTTACGCAATTTTGGCATGGGGTCACAGCTCATGTTGGAATAATGAATTTAAGCTGCAACTCTATGTTGTAAATACGCTTTGAATACAAACACCAATAAACACTATTGTTATTATTATTATTATTAACTGTAACAAATCTTACAAGTACATACTTATTTAATACTAATAATAATGATATACTTTATTTCCATCAGCAATAGGACAAAAACAAATTGTTACAGTCTGTAGTTCTACTGTAGGAAATAGTACTGCATGCAAATTATTATATAATCATTGCTCATATGCACACAAAGGTATAGCTTGATATAGTATTTAATATCTAGCCTGCCTCTTTATCTATATTAACTTACTACATTCGAATTAGAGGCACCGATCATCTGCATAATTTATTGTAGTACCGCGAAGAATTTATCTACAGTTTCCTTAGTTCACGACATTAGCCATTTTTTTATGGTTTTTCTAATGGAATCCCTATTATAAAACTTTTTAATCTATTAGTAATAATTTTGGAACATATAAACATATAAGATTTTTCAAATAAGCTAAAATTCGGCTTCGGTGGCCTCATTGATTTAATTCTCCTAGTCGTTGGGCCAATATTAAGGTCATAAGGAACTCCAAAGTTTCCACTATAAATAGTACAAAACAGAAGGACAACAATGTTTTTAAGGACTATGCTAACATAAAATTAAAGCGACACATTCTACACGAACTTAACCTGATAGTCTTGCAAGTAACTTATAATTTTACGCATGCGAGAGCCCAATTGCACTGCAAGTGGCTGACGCTCTTCGGACTCTCTTTCGGCACTGGTCGATGGTAGAGGCTGTGGATGTTTTCGGTTTCTATGTATTTAACCTTCTCCTGTGTCGACGATATATGATCTTGGTTGTTCGGTGGTAGATAAAATTTTATCTGTGGTCTGCCCACACTTTTTCTAGAGGACGCAATGACTTTATTCGGTGTCTATTATTATAATCAATTTTCGATATTTCATAACCTTGTTGCATGTTTGCATGTATTGTTTCGTGGTCCGGTTGCTTCGGTTTCAACAGTTCGCTGGAAACCGGTAGATTGCCGCGAAGTCTTATACCCATTAGCACTTGAACCGGAGATGCACCCGATGTTAATGCTGTATTTAGGTATGCAAGCAATCCTAAGTATGGGTCATCTCGTTTTGCAAGTATTTTATTCACTATCTGAGCTTCCTGCTCCACCATTCCGTTTGATTGTGCATAGGTTGGGATGCTCATGTGTTTAAAATTATATTCCGTGGCGAATTTTCTAAAGTTGTAACTGTTGAACTGTGGTCCATTGTCTGTTTTTATCTTTGCAGGAATACCCTATCATGAGAAGATTTTTTTTAGATTCGATGATTACATCTACACTTTTTGTTTTCTGTAATTTTATAACCTCAGGAAATTTGCTATAATAATCCTGAACTACTTGAAATGTGTGTCCTTTCAAGTAAAATAAGTCTGCTGCTATTTCATACCACGAAGTGTTGTTTTTTGTGTCGTTATCAAAGGCTCTATTTCGGTATTTTTATTCTTCGGGCAAATCTCACAGTTCTGAATTAAATCTTCAATATGGGCGTTTGTTCCTGGGCACCACACCGTTTCTTTGGTTCATAGTTTTGATTTGGTCATCCCTTGATGACCTGTGTGTATATGCTTCAGGATTCCCTTTCTCATTTCTGGTGGACTATTTTCTAAAAACAAGAGCTCCTGATTAAGTGATATTTCTTTTCTATACTTAGAGTACATTAACGCTTCTTTTTTAATTATGTGTTTTTCTGGCCATCCGTTCACCACAAATTCTTTAACTGATTTCTTGTGCTTCAGCAATACTTTTCTCTGAGTTAGGTGCTATTATTGCAGGTTGATGTGCGATCATATGAATGTAAATTTCACTGTTGTTCACAAGTGCGATGCTTTGATCTTCATTCAATGGTTGCTGTGGTGTCTTCGATAGAACGTCTCCCGTAAAAAAAACTCATTTCCTGGTTTATATTTTATGACGAAGTCCAAAGTTACTAAGTGCATTCTGAATCGCTGTAATCGGTTGCGTATTTCATTGATAGGCTTCGTTTTTAATATTGCAATTTAGAGGTTTATGAACTGCATAAATGATAAATTTTTACCTATAAGGTACTGCTGCAATCTTGTGTAAGTTCATGTTACAGCTAGGCTTTCTTTCTCAATTTGAGCGTCTCGTTGAGAGGTTTTGAACAGTACACTATTGATAATGTTTATGTTTGAATTTTTCAAATTTGACAAAATTGTTTACTACATCTTTAACAATTTTTAACAATCCAACGTTACAAGATAACTGAAGTGTATCGAAACGTTTAGATTTAATTTAAAGTACACCATTTAAAATCCCAATAAGATTTTATATGAGTGTTAATGGTGAAAGTTTACATTTTCATAGTATACTATTGGTTTCCATTTTCCATCTTGTCGTATTTTCTCTAAAACTCCATAAGATAACGCATCCGCAGAAATACGTGTTTCATAGTTTGTGTTATAAAGAGCTACAACTGTTAACTATTAACATTTTTAAATTCTCAAAATTTTTTTGATGTTCTTCGCTCCATTTAGACATATTGTTTTTCTTCAGTAGCTGGCGTAGTTCTTCAGTCTGTTCAGCTGAGTTTTTTATGAATTTTGTTATTTGCTTTATCATACTCAGGAATTATCGAACCTCTATCACGTTACTTGATCTTGGAAATTCTCTGACGGCCCCTACTAATTCTGGGTCTGTTTTTATCCATTTCCTCTAATAATATGTCCAAGAAATCTAAAGTGTGTTAATCCAAATTGACATTTCTTCCTATTTAGCGTAAATCCATTATCAGACAATACTTGTAACACCTTATTAAGTCGTTTGTCATGTTCATTATTATCCTTTCCAAATATTGCTATATGAACTACCTACCACTCCTTTCTTGTGACCTAATTATTCTCTGAAAAACCTCTGGGGCAGAACATATTCCAAAATGAAGTCATTTATATTTGAATCTCCCAAAAGGGGTTATAAATGAAAAATATTTAGATGATTGTTCAGATAGCAGTATTTGCCGAAATCCTGAACTAGCATCCAAACTTTGTAAATATTTTCGTTTCCTGTAATTTAGCTAAGTTTTCTTCTACTGAAGGTAATTGTAACCGTTCTCTCAAGACATGCTTATTAACAAATCAGGCATCAGCAAATATGTCTACAATCGGTACGTCGATACCTATAAAAATGCTTCAAAAGAGGGCGACTTATCGCACTACTCTAATATGCATTAAAAATACAAACAGCTTCGGGCCAGTACTTCATAAATTTACGTTACATTATGATTTAAAATCTCGTAATAAACCTGCACTTCAATATAATTATTCTTCAGGAAAATCACTAAATATTTTACAACCATTCGCAATTATCTCAATCCACCCGGAGTAAAATATTCTCGAATTAAAGAAACCAAAATATTGCATTGAACCTTTAAAGTTACTTTAAAATTTCAATAATCTATGATATCTTTCAAATGTAATTTCTTTACTTCCAATAAATATAACAACCTGACGTTAATTTCATGGTATAAATAAAAACAAACACTTTACGCGACATATGATGCTGTACAACAAATAATGGGTTTACACTTAACCTAAAAATAGATATATTGAATATTAATTAAAACAACATCATCGAATTGTTACATAAATCAAATCCTTTAAATAAATGAAATAAAAATTTCTGAAACCAGCTGGTGTCAGTATGAGCTTACTAAAATTTTTGTAAAGGACCCCGCACATTACTTCTGGAAAATGGCTTTTGATATGATCCAGTTCTCGATGTCCTGATTAAAAGTTCCCATGGGCACAACCTAATTCTATGACCAGTTTTTGAATTATCATACGTCAAAACTGTCTCTTTCGAATTTGGTATATATTTATATATATATATATATATATATATATATATATATATATATATATATATATATTGTTATATTTCCTTTATTAGTACATACAGCCGCGCCCAAAGAATGCCTCGTGTCGCGCATGGATGTTCGTGCATTCGGCCTCACTCGTTAACGCAATAGCGACTGAAAGCATTACCAGTGGCGTCGGTGTCGCGTTTTCAATTTTTCGTCACCAAACCACAAGAAATTTTAAAATATTTTATTTATTTGAATTACATATGAACAGTAATAATTTAAACATTTATAAAAAAATAACCATGTTGACAAGTTATAAATTTTATATTCGAATTACAAATGAACACAACAGTTTAATCGTTTATGAAAATCAAAAAAGTATAAGTTCGATTTTTAATTATAGAAACAGAATAGGCTGTATCTTAAGAGTATTATTCAGGATTTAAAAAAATTATGATATTTCTTAGGTAATCAATTTTTATATTTCCATACACTTTGGTAAAAAGTTACTCAAACGGCGATAATTACCTACTATAATCATATTAAATACTACTAACAAATAAGTCACACAATCATTCATCACTAGACCAGCCACTTTCAGTTTCTGAACCGTCCTCCAAATTTATCACCAGTTTTTCGACTTGTACGTCAATCAGTATTTCGTTCTCTAAATTTTTTTTTCCTGGTCGATTACCTTCTTACCGCACTTTTGCCAGTTTTCTTGAGTAACAGCCGCTAATTCTTCTTCCAACAATCTTCTAACGTGGTTGAAGTTAAAGGTGGTATTTCTCTTTGCAACATTATTTTTCACTTGAGCCCAAATCAACTCAATCGGGTTTAAGTCCGGGTGATAGGGAGGTAGTCGCAGCACCGTATGTCCTTCATTACTTAATATACAATCAAACTTGTAAGTTATATGTTCCTTTTTGTGTAGCTTAATTATTTCATAAAGTTGTGGTCTGTACATCAAAGGAGTGAACGGTTTCTATTAACCACTTCACCATATTTGCCTTTTTCGAATTACTTGTTGGAGCACGATCCACCTCAACATTATGGTACGGCGCATTATCAATAACCAAAACCGATTGTGGAGGCAAGTTTGGTAAAAGTTTCCCACGTAACCGTTTTTCGTAGTTGCTACCATTCATCTCGTCGTAATAGTCTCCGCTGCTAGTTCCTGATTTAAATATCAGACTGCAACCTGGTAAAAGCCCATTTCACCTCCTGCATGTACCACAATCATTCTTGGTCCTTTGGAAATTGCAGACAGCAGTCCGTTAGTTGTGCCATCACTCCACGACGTTGATTGTGTGTGTCCACTATGAACATATGTTTCGTCCGTGTAGATAATTGGACGATTTAATTCTCGGTAGAATTGAATTTTTTGTCAGTAAGGAATTCTTAGAGCCCTTATATCGTTCTTCTCTATTAAAAGTTTTCTATTACTCTCACTAAGTCATTGTGGAGTTTCTCGCGTAGAGCAGGAATTGTCACCCGTGCACCCTCGGTCTTGTGAAAATTATATACTATATTGCGAAAAAGGCTCTTTTCGAAATCTTCCAAGTCGGTCACAGGAGACGGACGTGGGCGTTTCTTGCCTGGAGTTGAAAATCTTGGTTTTCCCTCTTCTGTTGGACCTTCACCCTCTTTAATAATATTTGCCACTGATCTAACAGACACTTTTGTTGCTTTAGACACGATTTCTTTTAATTGTTTGAAGGTATATGTGGGGAGTAAGTTCTTCGAATAACTGTACACATTATATATCACCTCATGCGTTTGACCACTTATTACTTGGCCACTTTTTCCCAATGTAAAACTCATATTTCTACACTCGCTTTTAAATCACAGTTGAAAACGAACTAACTAATAAAAACATTTTTGAATATTTGCTAATCTGTTGTTAATGATACTAAGGAATGTCAACTATTAGAATTTCTTTCATTAGCATTACATGCGCCGCAAAACTACTTATTTATTTTACTATGTATTGTGAAAGTATTTGTTGTTTATGCATATTTGTCTAATAAATTTGAGTATTATGAGCTTTAAAATTCACATAGGACACAAAATGGTTCACTGTCGTTTTGTTGTAATAATTGTAATAAAGTTAAATTAACAAGTACGTATGTAAATTAATAACAGAAATAAATAAGCACTTAGTGTAATACATGATAATAAACGGAACGCACTTTTGGTGGCGACGCCACTGACATGCCGCGCTTAAGAGACTTGAAGTTGGACGAATGCGCATCCAACGTTCAGGCATTCTTTGGCCGCGCGGACTGTATAACTTAAAAGTTTTTGCTGTGGTCTTAGGGTGTTTTCTTGAAATATGATACAAAAGTTTCTACAGCGTCTTACATAGAATAGTGGCGGTAGAAAATTACAATTTTAGAGGAAATCGTAAGTAACTAATTCGATCAATTGTGTACATTGAACAAACTAACGGCTAGATTTCGCTTAATTTTCAATATGTTATTCTTGCTACAGTTTCAGGTTGAAAATGTTATACCGGGTGTTCATTCTGTGGTGCACAGCCCGGGTGTTGTAACGATATACTAATATCACTTTAGAACTAGGTATACTACTCAAAATGCAGTACTATTGTGCTGTTCAAGAGAAAGCGTTGCCAATTTATCGAAAGTAATTCAGTAAACACACATTTTATTTTTCAAACCTGCCGCAAGAGGGCGATTTCATATCTTTTGTGGGGACAAACAGTTAGTATTACATTTTTGTGGAAACTGTGAATAAATAAACTAACCAAAATCAATGTTATTAACAAAATCTACCAAACATAAAATAATCTGACCTTCAAAAACTTTTTGCATACAAAATTGATAATCGTTTCGAGTATCCCATATACCAAATGAAACTGGCTACATGAGCACAGCAACCCAATGTTCTGGCACCAGAACGGCAGGTGCAATAATAGCCTGTAATAGGATCGTGATCTTGATCGTTAAATGCTATCCATAACTGGTATCGAGGTGCATTTCTATGTCGCGAATAAATTCGTTAATGAACCACTTGTGGATCATCAACTAATATATTAAGTTGAAATTCATTGCGTTCTCCTTGTCTCTGTACCGTATCTTGAATATATGAAGGAGCCAGATTTATTTGATATGTACCAATTGTTAGATTTCTTAAGACGTGGAAAGTTGGGATCTTGTTCAATACGGATAGCATGCCATGCAGCATGCCTGCGTTGCCAGTTTTCCTGTTCAATCCGAATTTCCAAATTATTAATTTGTTGTGACCTTTGCAACGTAATATTTGCAAATGCAACATTAGCATCAGGCATACTGATAGGCTCATAATACTTGTTTATGATTGGTCCTGCAATCTTTAAGAAGTGTTTAAAATTAATTGCATAGTGAAATGAGAGTGTTCGAGAGAAAAATTTAAATATTGATTTCCATCTTGTTTTGTAACTAGGCGGGAATCATTTGTCTCTTCAGTTATGAGTTGTTGTTGTCCCCTTGGTAATAGAGGAGGCATTCTGTGGTCTATGGCTAGTTCATTTAACAAAGGAATAACATCTCTATAGCCCCTATCGACAACAAATAGGTCACCATTTTGAAATCAAGCTCTTAAACCATCTACATCTCGTTCGAATTCTGTACTTAAAATAGCAGCATCGTTGTTCTGGCTGTCAGAAAAATATGGTCCCTGTATATCTAAAATATAACCATCTGGTGCAACTATTAGAGTGGGCTTCAATAAATGTTTGTCTTTGTGCGTGCAGTAGTTACTGCTCTTCTCAATGGAGCTGTAAGTTTAATCTATGTAGGCAATTGCTCTTGGTATTTCTGGATTAGGGTTGTAAAGTTGATTAGAGAAGCCTGTTACATGTCTGTTAATATATTCCTGTCTACCGATAGCTTCAAATCCTATATTTTGTGGTACGAAATTTTCAAACACAGCAGAAATAGCCATGCTTGCATGTTGTCTGCTTTTATAGTTGAACAAAACACATAAAAACTCGTTCGATAAGCCATGTCGAAGTTTACATAGAAAGGACAGTAAATTCTTTTTGCGTATTGACGTAAAAAAACAAATGGAAGTGAATCATTTTTGGATAACTATTGCTTTTACAAAGGTATTTGAAGGTATGCGTAGAGTTAGTTCAAAATCTCAAATAGTAGTGGGTGCTTTGACAAAAAAGGCACTTTAAAGCAAGTATACGGGCGGGCCTTTTCATTTTAGTATTGACAACAACACTTGAGTTAAAATCTACTGCAAAGTAATGTATTGTGCAGCCTGCATCAAAATAGGTATGCATTTTTTACTTTTTTGTCGCACACAATAAAATTAACTTCCTTAGAAAAACACTCGGGTACTTTTATTTTTAGCTGCTTAATTCGCTGAATAAACTTACATATAACTTACCTTTCTGTTAGATTTTCAATCGCAACGGGATGACAAAATGTGTATAGATCGGTAAAATGTTCTTTACTTAAACCAACAATACTCCTGAATTCCTCTTCGTTAAGGTCTTTATCACAGCATTGCCATATGTTAACGCCTTTTGCAATTTAACGAATTTCTTTCAAAAATATCTTCATTTTTGCTCCCGGAAGTAAATATGATTGATTAACAAATTGTAGGCCTGGATGCAAAAATTCTAAGTCTAGGCCATTTTCATTTAAATGATGAATGCAGCTTCTTGTTCCGGTTGGAATAAAGATTTCCCTACGAATGAAAATATTTACCCTGCATTGTATGATAATCTGCGAATATTATCCACTACATTGCAAATAAGACAGGTGCGCCTTGAAGTTTGCTTTAAAACATTAAGTTTCATACTAGAAGGGTTATTCTCAGTATTCTGAATTTCACGCAAAATTGAACGATGGCAGTTTAAACAAAGTCTTGTTTCCGGATTAATGTGCTCTTCAGGTAAACCATTTACACTCGCTCTTCAATCAATCGCTATTTGTTGTTTCTGTTCATTTGGCATCAACCGGAATGCCATTTTTAGTATCTATTTTCGACTTAAATAAACCTCTAAATTAAATAGTTGGTCAAAACTGTTTCAACAAGTCATTTTGCTTTCACATGTCAAAAAAATACGAAATACGCTATTGATTTGTTGTCATGGATACAGGCCAGCTAGCCTACTTGACGCATCGACAAAAATAAGCCGAGGAATAGTATTTTGCGCTGCATAAAATAGACTTCAATTTCATTTTGCTTACACCCTTTACGGCAATCGCGTGCAGGAGAGCACCACTTTCCGCAATTGCTAGGCAAGTAACTATTTTACCACTTTTCAACATACTTTCCTTCTTAATGGAACAGGAAAAGTAGTATCTCAAGATTCTCAAGTAGTATACCTAGCTCTAAAGTCTTATAGTATATCGCTAAGACACCCGGGCCCTGCGCCACAAAATGATCAACCGGTATAACATTTTCGACCTGAAACTGTAGCAGGAATTCATCGACTTGCTTTTAAGAATAACATATTGAAAATTAAGCGAAATCTAGCCGTTAGTTTTTTCAATGTACACAATTGATCGAATTAGTTATTTACGATGTCCTCTAAAATTGTGATTCTCTACCACCACTATTTTATGTAGCTTTTGTATCACATTTCAAGAAAACACCGTAAGACCTAAAACCCAAAGCAAAAACTTTTAAGTTATATGTACTATATGTTATATGTTTATCTATCTTAATCACGTTATCGAATTCGGCGTACACCAACCAGTTAACGGTTTCTACGAGAGCTTCTTCAAAGCCGACTTCTAGGCGAAGGGAACCGTTCCTAACTAAATTCCTGTGTATGCTAGCGTTTGTAGACAAGTCAGGGGTTAGGTCGAAGGCCATTAAACAGTAGCCGTTGGGGTAATCGCTTCTCGATATATCGTTGCCCTCATTCAAAAACTGAATACCCGTACCGGAGAATAAGGTAACATATAAACCATTAGCTGTAAAGGCTGGTTGTACGGCCTTCGAAGGAATTTGTTGGCCGTCAATACATAAAGACGTGTAATTAATATTGATGTGATGAAAATTGGTTGGATTTGAGGGGTAATCACCATTGAAGGCTTTATTTGCAACAAACCCTACGACGCATCGTTTAGGTAACTGACCAAGGAAGATATTATCGAATTATTTTCTCTGTATGCCTATTGGTATAGTTAACACTTTTACGTCGGTCCTTGTAACAGGATATTTTGCTGCAGTTGTTTCTAAAGCTTTAGCGTGTGCAATTAGAATTGTGGGGTTGATTCGCATACGTATCACCAGCAAATTAGCGTTCATAATTCGCGTCTTGTAAGTTGAAGCGTGCGCCGCCATTAGACTAAAGGTATCTCTTGGTCGTACAAAATTAGCCTTTAATTCAACACCGCTTATGAGAAACTTTTCCTGATTAAATAAATCTGAGTGCACGTGACCAATCATCTCAATTTGTTTGATGGTCGCTGCAAGTACTTGACGTTTCGAGAAACCGTTGTTTTCGTTTCCCAGTGTATTCATCTGCCCAGCTGTATCATTGTGCCATAAGGTACAACCTAGATGTGTACTCTTGGCCTCCTTTCCATAATTTAGAAACGTTTCGATATATGAGCGGTAGGCGTAGGTGTTGTCTGGTTGTGACACCATCTTCTGATTTAAGTAAACCTCGACTTGTGAAAAAAGCGAATGCATCCAATTGTTTACCGGAGCTACAACATACGTATCAGTAAGTGCTGTGTCATCTTGCTTTAGAACTTTAGCTGTGATGTACAACATGGTCTGACTTAAATCTATGTAATCGTTTCAATTTCTGGGCACTATAAATTCTATTGGAGCGTCATCACTAAGAGCTGATAAGGGCTTGTAAAATATCTATTCACCACACTCGGTGCTTGTCTGCGTCGACGGTAAAGCGAACAAATCCAATTTGGACTTGGCGCATTCACATGCTTGAGCATGTAGAAAAACCATTATCTTGAAAATATATCGTCGTAAGTAAGTTTATTCTTCTTAGCGGCAACAGCTCTCGGAAGAGACTGGTAATTAGCGGCCAGACGTACGTTATAGCCCGAACCCTCCATCATTTTATCGATTTTCTCATCGGATTTACGTTTAAGATTTCTACCTGCTCGTGAAATCTTTTTTGAAACGATTCCTTGACAGGTCGATCTTCTAGACGTCACCAAAAATATTAGCACCCGTTCTGAGAGCTTCTTTTCCAATGGCCTTTGCGCCATACTTCTAAATATACCACCTAGCCAGCTTCCTATGCGTGACCACGCAGATATGGTGTGCCTATATAGATGGATCCAATGCCGTTACCGGCCTGATTCATATAATATTGTTGATAAGGACAAACCATTATTGCACTTTCTTAAAGTGTAGCTTCAGAGATGACGTCCCGAACTCGAATGGCATTGCTGCACACGTATCTGTTTTTATATTAATCTCGATGTTTTCAAATTCCCGTGTCATCACAAACATGTAGTGTGCAAGCGAAAACATCACATCTCTATGACCTCCGTAAGCGTAGTTTTCAGAATTAATATTTATTATACGCATAATCGAAGATAAAACATCCCCCACAATTTGCGGTTCAACGATGTCGTAATAAACAAACATTTGCGTTGGTAATCCTATCCATATACTAGCGGGGTCTGGAGATATTGGTTCCATAGCTATGTTTTGATACGGCCGATAACCCAGCTGTAAGGCTAAACGTTGTGAGAATCCGAATAGCGAGAGGGAGGTTTTTAATTTCGTAGTGACGCGCTTAGTTAGATTATGGTATTCGATTGTTAGCAATTTACTTATTAGCTTGTGGTTATTTAGCTCGCTGGCAATTTCTTCAATGTTGGCATAATTCCCCGAGACGAAACGTAACACATACCATCCGTCCTCAATATAAATGGCTTTCACGCTGTCGTGTTGGAAATGTGATGCAGCCTTTTTTAATATCGTCTCTAACACAGCCTCTTCTCCTGCGGGTGGATCAGTTCTATAATAAAGTAAATTGTCTGTAGCACTTACAGCGGCAAAAGGACAAGGGTACTGAATTTACGAAATACCTGCAACCCATGAGTCTGTTAATCTTATTCGTTTTGGCAGTTGTGTAATAAAACTTGACGTCATATTATAAAACTCAGTTTTATATATCTTTCAGCTGCCAAGCTAACACCCAGCTATTAAGTTTGTCACTGTATCCACGCCACTTGACCAGGTATTGTTTATATCCTCCGCGGCCCTTCTCTGCTAAAATCTTATCGACTTTGAATAGGACGTCTTTATCAACCGTAACGACTTGTAAAAGGTACAGGATCGTTATTGAGATCGCTTATGCGATAAACTGGAGGTCTTCTTTTTATCACTACACTAATTGTAAAAACCTCCTCGCTCCAGTTCTTTTCATATCCCTTCTCAAAGGTGTGCTTAGTTCTGGCGATTCTAACATGTTCACCGGCTTTATATTTAGGATGGCGTGATATGCCTAAGCATTTCGCGTACAGATTATTCCACACTTTCAAAATGCTTTCATCGTTTACAGCCGCAGGGGCCATCTTTATACTTGAATGAGGGCTATTGTTGTAAGCAGTCACAAGTTTTTGGAGCACATCAATATACCTGTAGGAATTTTGGTAGCTGAAATAACGCCACATCTTTGTTTTCAATGTTTTATTAAGTCTTTCAACTACAGATGCTTTTAAATCAGGGTTATTTGTTACATAGAAATTGATATTTTGTTTCTTGAAAAAGTTTTGTACACTGACCGCCACAAACTCCTTGCCTTTATCCGTCTGTAGATTTGCTGGTGTATTATCACTTTCCTTAAAAATATCGGTGAATGCTTCAATTACAGATGCTGCTGTCTTCGTTTAAGAACTCTCGCCCAGGCCCTCTTGCTAAACACATCAATAACCGTTAATATGTAGTTGTATCCACTATTGTGTTTACTGAAAGTTCGCATATCACAAAGATGCGCTTGCCACGACTCGTAAATGTTGCTTACAATATATTTATTTCGCGAAAATTTTTTCTGACAGGTTTATGAACCGTATAAGCCTCCTAAGCTTGCAGCCATTTTTTCACTTCGCCATATCTACCCTTTACAGCATTAACTAAAGGTGTTATACCCGCAAACCCTGCCGGATGCTCTGGATCATAGTATACGGCATCCATGTTACGTTCTCCACGTATCCCAATCTAGTGGAAAGTTTTCTTCTTCGAAACGATCTTCGCGGGGTTTCCCTCAATTCATTATCGATATCGTAATTCTCACCTATAGTTGTGAGACTCTGTTCAATGTTGACACAGTAGCATCACGTCTTCGAGTATTTCCAATAAACTCTCGTGGTATATTTATTTCTTTAATATACATCACAAAATGTCGTCAACCGTGTGGGTTTGTAGTTTTTCGCTGTCTTAACGTTTCGTGAACCAGATCGATAATGTTGGAATGAGGGATGATCTCACCTTTTATTGTGACAGTACCCCTTTTATTCCAAAATACATCACCGCCCGTATTCATTATACGCAAGAAATCAATGCCTTTCTTCCTGTATGAAACAGGTAGTGTTGATACTATCTCGTCGTCTGCCAGACCTTTGCGCTTCGGCGAATCCATAATATCATCTTCATCACCGCTGATTGTTATACTAGCGGGTTGACGTAACTGATTGAAAAAATGTAGATATCTTTGAAGAACCTGATTGTACTACTGCCATTTGTCATGGTCGGTCATTTTGGTTTTTAATACTTTATTCATGTCGCTACCCAACTGCGTTAATATGTTGTTTTGCGTGCCATCTCGCGTTTGCAGACGCTGTATAAAATCCATAGGTAGAATAATCATCTTTTTCAGATTGTGGTCCATAGTTATTGAAACAAATTACCCAGAATTCCGCCAAGTAATGGTCCTAACAGAAGCGGTAGAAATTCGCCGCCCTTCTGTTCGAGAAACTGTTTCTTATTTTTTTATAGATTCACCTCTCTGTGACAATGTTAAAATGTTATGTGCACACTCGCAAATGTAAATCAATTTAATGATTATTTAGTTAGTATTGCTAATAACATTATTTCATAATTTATTATCTACTGTTAACTCACTTCTAGTTAACAATAGCTCATATTGTCTAAAATAAATAAACTTCAAATTTCAGGTTCATTCATTCTACCATGTCCCGGATTTCTTATTAAATCTTTAAAAAATACCAAACGGAAGGGAACGTTTGTGTTATGCACTTATGTTATCAAACGTAAGGTAAGCAGCTTAGTCAAAATTAATTAACCTATGTATACTAGAGTGCGTGCTTCCTGACAAACTCAAGATTGCTTTCGTAATACCTCTCTTTAAAAAAGGTAATTTAAGTGATCCAACCAATTATAGACCGATAGCCATTTGGCATATATTTTCTAAAATTTTTGAGTACTTGCCTTGCAAATCACGCAATATTTTAAAAATTAACAAATTCATTAATGATAAGCAATTTGGTTTTAGAAGAAATAGAAGTACAGTTGCAGCAAAATGTAACTTGTTCTAAAAATTAGTAGATGCTATTGAAAGAAAAGACATTTTACTTACACTTTTCTTAGACATCTCAAAGGCATTTGATTGTGTTTTGCATAAAATAATCCTTGACAAACTAAAAACCTATAATTTTGATTCTAATAGCGTAAAACTAATAGAATCGCATTTAAACAACAGTTATCAAACAGTTTACTGTAATGAACGTTCTAAAATGATGCTTAAAGTTGGGGTTCTCCAGGGCAGTGTTCTGGGACCGCCTTTTTTCCTCATATATCTTAATGATTTCTGCAATTGTATTAACTACTACATAAATGTTATACCATTTGCAGATGATACCACTTTAATTCTTGGTGGAAATAACTTAGGTGCATTAATAAACCAAAGTACGCAAATACAAACAAATACATTTGATTGGTTTTCTGCACATCAGTTGCATCTCGATCAAGATAAAACGCAAACCATCATAAATTTTTTGAAACGTAGCCTAGATATCTGTACTAATTCAGCAACTTTCTAGGGGGTTGCTTTAGATAGCAAACTGACTAGGTACATCACATAAATAGGTTTAAAATTAACTAGATGCAGTTATGTGATACGCCAATTTATTTTTCAATTTTCTATGCAATTATATCTTATTTTATTTTGTTGTGGGTTTATTCAGATGCATAATAATTTCCAATGTTAACTACCGTGATGATTGCAAACACGTTTTTATAAATATGAAAATTTTGACCTCACATTCTCACTGTTTCGCACGTTAAAAAAAATACAGACTTGTTTACTCAAAACAATGAAATACATTATCATAACACAAGAGCTAACCCATAACCTTCGACTTAATCAGTTTAGATTGGCACGATCACAAAACGGACCTAATTATTGGTCGTTAAAATTTTTCAATCGTCTGCCACAAAAAGTACGCGAATTTCCACTACCCAAATGTAAGCTTGTCACTAAAAACACTTAATTATGGTATAGATGAATCTTTGATCGGAGATAGTAACCTAGCTTTTTAAATTGTTTGTGTTTTATGTATGTATACATATACCAACACTTCTTTTGACGTATGTAAGTACAATTTTAACGTATATTTAGAATGAATAAATTATAATTATTGTATATAGTTTCTTAACAACAGGATATTGTATTAACGTACAAGATAACAGTTACTATGTGTACTTCTGTCATGTGGCCCACATATCGCTAAGGTGCATATACGACAAGTACGTAATTGATTGCTTAATAATAATTGCTATAAGTAAATTTTAAATAGTAAACCATGGATAAGTTCATTTAATAAATATGAAATTCAACATTTTGTATACATAAAAGGTTCCCCCCGGATGGGACTCGAACCCATGTCCTCTAATTGACTAGAGGAATGCTTTACCAACTGACCTACCGGGGTTATGGATTTCATTCGATAGAAACTTAATATGTATATAACTTGATAACAGGATATTTTATTAACTTACATGGTAACTGGTACCGTGTGTAGTCTTGTCGTGTGGTCTGCATATCGCCAAGGTCGTACACACGACAAGTACGTAATTGATTGTTTAATAACAATTGCTATCAGCAAATTTTAAATAGTAATCCTTTAGTAATTTAATTAATTAGCATTCAGCCACATTTTTGCACTGTTCAGACGGACTATTGTAACGAATCTTTTACGTTCTTGGTTAATTTAGTTGTAAAATATAAGAAAAAAGGGTTTTTGGTTATTAATGATTTATAAGTTGTGGTAGGCAACTTAATTTGCATTTTGGTGTAACTTAAGTTGCATATGTTCTTAAAGGTTTATACTTCCATATCTCTGAATTAATTTTTTTCTGCACATATTTCTTGCGCATCGCGACATCACCTGATAGAATGAGCGTCTTTTTTAGCATTACTGATGTACGTTTATTTCATGGGAGAAGTCATTTTTGGTTTTCACCTAAATTTTGTGAAAAGTGCCATTGATTTAATGGTAAAATACAATTAACTCGTATTATTAAAATCTGAAACATTTGCTTTTGCAGGCACTTTGATTTACACTTTTATTTACACTTTCACTTACTTTTATTGGTACTTTTAAGTACACTTGTACTTATACGTTGCTATTTTTGGATTATTTCATTTTATGATTGCGTTTTGCATTTAATGCAGATCTAAATTTAGATCACACCTATTATTTGAAACTTCAAGAGTGCAATAAATTTTGGATTATTCAAATTTGAAGGAATATAAATTTGTAAGAAGTAATTTCAACTTTGGTATACTTTACAACGTAAAACATTGAAAATATGATATATTGCGCAACATTGATACGAAGATTATATCATCTTTGGTTTGCAATTCCGCATTTTTTATAATAATCAGAGGTTCTCAAGAAGTACAAAATTTTGTGACAGGTATTTATAACCCTAATGACTTCTTAGTATAAGGCTATTTTGAAAATTTATTTTATATAATACCAAATTTAAGTGCTTAATAAACATAATTTGTATATTTATTATTTTGTCATTTTGGTGAATTTTTTATTGTATCCTCGGTTTAGTTATTCCGAGCATAATCAAAAAAATAACTTGGCGTCTGAGATAATTTTTATTATTGTTGCATTGAAGTTACTATATTGATGTTAAGTGAAAATAACCAAGCAGAAATTTGTGGCAATTAAGCAAATCAAAAAGCATGAACCGGCCTGCTTTAATCTACCTTCTGAGTCAATTGCATTATCTTTTAATGAATAGTATGTATCTCTAGTTATTTTAACGATTTGTATAGAGAACGCTTTAAAAGTTATTAAATATTATACCTGGCACCATTATACAACGTTACACTACAGCACTCCATTTGACCAAAATTGAATTTGATCTTTACTTTTTTTACACATACATTGCACCACTGTTCACATTCTTGAATTACATGTCTGAAAATTGATTCCAACTATTCATAAGTAGCCCTTTGTCCACCTTCAATTTGCAACTTTTTTGTTATTGAATTACACACAGATTAAAAGGTAAACATAAACTCGCTCTAGAGTGGCGATTTTGACATTTATAGGTAACAAATAACCATTTTGAGAGAAGAAAACGGAACCGGAGTTAAATATTTACAACGAGACCGTAATGTTAAAGTTTTCAATTAGTTAAATAATCTTATTCAAAAATAATAGTTAGCATTAATTTAATTAATACAAAAAAGTAAATTTGCGTACCCGTTACTCAATATTAAACATGCACTATCCTAACTAAACTGAAGCTATGTAAAATCACTTTTACAGGCTACTAACTTGTAAAAAATTTTAAAAGTCAACTGTCGTAATAGCATTTGTACGTGTTATAATAACTTGTGGATTAGTAACTCACTGTTGTAGTAATGCTTTGAATCCACGACTGACGAGATTTTTAGAAACGTCATTATAGATACATTTATATCATAAATTCACATTTATAATATAATTAACGAGCGAGTAATAAATATTAGCATATTACATAATATGGGCTGTAGGTAGCGTATTACGCACCGGTGCATTATTACGGATACGACCAAGCGAGTGTCGTAATATAAACGAGTGCGTAATAGGCATTACCACCCGAGTTGTGTACTATGCTTTTTCTACTTCTACAAAGTATATGAGGAGTGACCTATGAGTAATACGGAACTACCAGTTGGTAAGTTTTGTATTACCTTTGAACGTTTTATACACGTACCTAAGTAGCATCTGTGAGTTAAAGGAGGTACTGATATATATATATATATATATATATATATATATATACATATATATAAATTTATTGAAAAATTTTTGCAGTTTTTCACGTTAATGGATTATGATTTGTAACCGTAAAGTAAATGACATAGATACATAGTGGGTTTTAATGTCTTTGACGAAGCTCTCTCTCTCTCTCGATACATTCTATACTAAATCGTAGTGGCAGTTAAGCCTTTATTGAATACAGAATTTCGAATGATTTTCTGCTAAATTTTATTACCCCCACGTGCTTTGAAAGTCAGCAGATTACTAACTGCATCAATTAGTAGAGGTAAAGGCGCAAGTGAAAATAACCTAAATGTAATAAATATGTTGTTAAATTAAATTAAAAATGTTAACTTCAATTAATAAAACAAAAAGTTGCATAAACTATATATAAAGAATAACATAAATAATTAATGCATCTAAGTATGTAGAATTAGCTTATTTCCATATTTTCTAAATAACTAAAGTCAAAGCTAAACGAACCTGTAACCTGATAGATAAATCATATCCAAAGTTACTAACTAGTAACCTATTTCTTATTACCTAAATAGTTTTAAAGCAAGCCATATTTGATATCTCACAAGTTTCCCGTTCACTAATATTATTAATCCAATGGACGTAGAAGTGTATCAAGTAATCACAGATACCATCGATAACTGGTATTTCCTATGTTATTTCATTATATACTTCACTTTTCTCAAATGAAAAGTTTAATTTAATGCAGAGTAACATGTTCTTACATGGTGTTTAAAAGTTTCTTTCAATAACAATATTAATATATGTGTACCTAAAACCACGTTTTAACATACCTAAAGGTTGAGGGGAATTGTGGACTAACAGGAACAAATCGTCTTAGACTCCCAATTAAGTGCTTTCACTACAACTAATAAATAGATAATGTATATACTTAAAGCTCACATTAAAAGATTGTATCCATTTTACAAAATGTTACTCTTCGCCATACAAATGTAACCATTTTTTGACATTGAACTTCATACCAAACAAAACATTGAGGTTAACTCAGTGAAACAAAACTACTTCATTGTTACCGAACTAAGAATTCTTAATTTTCATTAAACTGTTATGAAATATGTGTCCTGATAAGATTGGTCATAAATTATACCACATATTTTGGGGTTAAAAATAGGTTGATTGAACCTCACTTACCTATATACAAAAGTGCATACAAAAAATGTACAGGGTGATTTATTTGAAAATTTAAATTAATTTTTTTAACGTTGTTTTAAAACGGTGTAACGTAAATTTATGAAAATGTATATGAGATACTAGTATATAATTACCAATAAACTGGAAGCAGTCGCATTCATTTATTTTTATTTCTTATGGATTTTCAGATGGGGTCAACACCCGTTTAACCCCCCAACCTTTTTTTAGGGTTACATTTAACAAAATATGGAACGCCACTGGAATTAAACGTCTATTCTTTGTAAACATTGTAGTTTGGAATATACAGCCACCCTTTTAAATGTCAATTTCAAAATATTGAATTATTAAACTCCGTTTTCATAAATATCAAAAACATCTTTTCTTTGCGTAACCGTATTACGGAATGGAAAGTTTACACGTATAGTAGAGCGTTTCGTTATTCGTATGTTACATATATAGGAGTACAAAATAGTTATTCGTACCGGGTGAGTCATTAAGGAAGGACACCGGCTATATATCCCAGAAACCGCTTATGTTACGACTTCCAAAAAAAAATGCTACAGTAAATGTGGCCAAGAGAAAATGCTGGAAATAATTTTAAAGTTTGTAAATAGACCGCTAGGTGGCGTAACTGCTGTAGTAAATTAAAAAAAGTAACAGAAGCTTAAGGGAAAGGTATATTGGAAATATCGTAGTTGTATTTTTGAGACAATTTTACCCATTTGTTGTATAAGAAGTTTTTCTCTAACTTCACAGGTTTTCCGTGGGGGGAGCTGCGAAGGTTTTCAGACAAACACCTAATTATCTTCGGAACCAGCCATCGAATCTTAAAAAGTAATATTTTGTTGGAAAGGTCTCTTCTTGCGCTATTCGTTGATGTATTAAAAAGTTAAGTTTGATTAACGAACAAAAAGCTAGAGGACGCTTTCCAAATATTCCTGAAATTTTAGCGATTTTCTTCAAAATATTAAATGGAATGGTATGTTTTTTATATTTAAGTCAGAAAAAGCATAACATGTCGCCTATACTCTGAAAATTTCAAGTCGATATCTTTGTTGGTTTCAATTTTATACCTACTTTAAGTCCAGATCCATGGTAATGATTTTGTAGTGCCACGATCATCCAATAACACTACCAAACCCACAATGCATAATGACGATTTATCCATAGTAACATTAATTTTATCAATGTCAGAGTCAAGGAAATATTATCCTAAAATTTCGTCACAAAATTACCTCCGGTTTTGCGGTGTTTGCGGGTGTATTGTGATACGAGTTTCTTTGACTTATTACAACATTCTTTTTGCCAACAATGCCCTCTAACCAGGAAGCATATGATATGCTTGCAGTATATTTCGAGTGCATGCAGAATTCTACTGTTGCTGCACGATTATATGCGACTCGTTTTCCAGAAAGACGACATTACGAAAATAGACTTTTTACTCGATTATCACAACGATTGAGAGCTTCAGTCACTCACAGAGCACGCAGATCCCGAACGGAAGAAAATATTATAAACGTTCTAGCATATATCGAAAGCAATAGCTCATGACTTGGGACTAACACAAACTACTGTTCAGCGTATTGTGAAAGAACATAAGTAAGTTTTAAATAAAAGTTAACTATTAAAAGTAGTAAAGTTAGAGCTATTAAAAAACCATAACTTAAATTTTAATCTAGATTACATCCATACCATGTAGTCCTTCATCAATCACTGACTGCAGCTGATTATGAGCAACGTATAGACTACTGCTATTGGCTGTCGAATATGCACATAGATAATCAACATCTGTTCTCGCAAATATTGTGGACTGACGAGGCTAGATTCCGCAGTGATGGTGGAGTAAATCGCCATAACTTACATTATTGGTCCAGAACCAATCCTCGTTGGGTGCAAGAAATTCAACATCAGGGCTGGTGGAGTGTCAATGTTTGGTGCGGTATTTTAGGAGGTCGAATTATTGGTCCTCACATTTTTGACGCACCACTTAATGGTGAAACGTACCTTAATTTCTTGCGGAACGATTTGCCGTTACTTTTAGAAGATGTGCCGTTGCTTACTAGGTAGCGGATGTTTTTCCTACATGATGGCTGTCCGGCACATTTTTCAGTATGAGTGTGTCAATTTTTGAGTAACACTTTTCCTGATCTATGGATAGGAAGAGGGAGCTTTTTTCCATGGCCAGCTAGGTACCTACATTTCCTTATTCATTCTTAACTTTAACAGCTTAATAACCATTACCATTGTTATCTTCTAGGTCCCCCGAACTAACTTGTTTAGATTTTTATTTTTGGGGAAGAATAAAGGACCTTGTTTTTACAACCAGGCCAACTACGCTTGAAAATATGGTCATTAGGATAAGAAAGTCCATTCGCACCCTCTCCGCAGCGGAGATAGAAACCGCTGTTTTGTCAACGCAACAGCGGTTGCAGCGGTGTATTGATAATGATGGCACACAATTTGAGGATTTACGTCGCCACTGAGTAATGGCGTACTACTCATCTCTAGTTAATTTTCGATGGCCAACCCGGTGTAATTATTAACCAACGGCAATAAACTAACCCCAGAAACTCGATGATAATACCTGTCAGTATTATCGAATTTCTGGGGTTAACTCTTAGGGCAGGGTTAACCCGTGTTTATAAAAGCTGGCCTAAGTAATAAACTATTATGTCAAAAAACTTTGCGTTTTATTGTTTTTGGATCTACATTTAAAGTAGGTATAGAATTGAAACCAACAGAAATATCGACTTGAAATTTTCAGGGTATAGGCGAAATTTTATACTCTTTCTGACTAAAATATAAAAATATAAAATTCTATTTAACATTTTGAAGAAAATCGCTAAAATTTCAGCAATATTTGGAAAGCATCCTCTAGCGGTTTGTTCGTTAATCAAACTTAACTTTTTAATACATCAACGAATAGCGCAAGAAAAGACCTTTCGAACGAAATACTACTTTTTAAGATTCGATGACTGGTTCCGAAGATAATTACGTGTTTGTCTGACAACTGTTGCAGCTCCCCCTACGGAAAACCTGTGAAGTTAGAGAAAAACTTCTTATACAAAAAATAGGTAAAATTGTCCCAAAAATACAACTACGATATTTCCAATATACCTTGTCTTTAATTTTCTGTTAATTATTAGACATTTTTTAATTTATTACAGCAGTTACGCCACCTAGCGGTCTATTTACAAACTTTAAAATTATTTCCAGCATTTTCTCTTGGCCACATTTACTGAAGAATTTTTTTGGAAGTCGTAACATAAACGGCTTCTGGGATATAGCCGGCGTCCTTCCTTAATGACTCACCCGGTACAACTAGAGAAGAAACTGGTGTTTCGTAACTCGAGCTCAAAGTTTGACACACGAGTATAGCGAATATGTCAATTGAACGAGAGTTGAAAAAACACTTTCTTCTCGAGTTTTACAGATAATTTTTTCGGAAACTAAAATTAAAATTCAAAAATTATCGTAATGTAGTAATGAAGTTCGCTACGTAACTAGTCATGTATGTAGGAAGTAATGTAGACTTGGCAAATATATTATTAATTTTTTAATTAATTAGTTTAATGGTTTGGTGTTTTTTAGTATAAAAATGTTTAATGAATATTTAGGAAGTATAAATTAACTAAAAAGAACTAATTTGCCACTTTTGTAGGTTATATGTGCCTACACGCAGAATCCGGCAACGGTAGAACCGTTGAAAAACCTATACTGCGCGGAATAAAGAAATTGATACAGGCATGTTCCAATTTTGAATATCATTATTAACGCGTCTACATTGTTTTTACTTTCCTCACTAGAGAGGAAAATCTCATCTTCCTTGTCGTCCTTTTTAGAGACGAAAGTAATTAAAGTATTAAGTAATTAAATCCATCAAAATTTTTCAATGAACTTAATTATTCAGTTTCAATTAATTATACTCCTGGATTAGATAATATTCAAAATTTTTGGTTGAAAAGGTTTAATGCTATTCGCACACCTTGATTATTTTGGTTTAATGGGCATTCAAAGGAACCACAAGGATATAGACCTGTAAAGTGTTTACCGACAATTTATAAATTATTTACATCAATTCTGGCCAATAAAATTCAAAATCATTATAAAATAAATAATATAAGTTTTTAAGAAAAGGGTTCTATAAGAGGAACCATGGGGTGTCGTAAACAACTGGTTACTAATGCAATTATAACCTCTTATACAAAAGCAAAAAGAAAAAGAAATTTGTATGTATGTTATATCCACTATAAAAAAGCATACGACTCTGTTCCTCATGATTGGTTATTTGAAATTCTTAAAATTGGTACACTATGTTATAAATGGACTGAATAATTTGATATCTCTTAAAATTAAATGTGATATTTTTCAAGGTGACTCGATAAGTCCCCTTTGGTTTTGTTTAGCTTGTTCCTAAATTATTAAATAATTCATTTACAGGTTTTTTTTTTAATTCTAAAGCTACTAGTTACATAATTCACTTATTATGCATGGATGATCTAAAATTATATTCCAGATCTGAAACACAGCTTTAAAATCTAATCCAAACCACAGAATTATTTAGTGATGATATCTCTATGGAATTTGATTATAATAAATGTGCGAAAATTAATGAAATTAAAGGTACACCAGTAACAAGTACGGAAATTGTAAATAAAATTCCACAGTTATTACCTAGTGTGTTTTATAAATATTTAGACATTAAAAAAATTATTTTTGTATAATACTTTTTTAAAATATCGCACGCGACTTTCCAACATACAAAAAGGAAATTAAAAGAAATGAAATTAACCAAATCTTTTTCTTAAACTGAATCTTTATTAATCTAACTATCGACAAGTGTTCTTAAAAAACAAAATATATAACGACAATAGGTAATATGTATATATATATATATATATATATATATATATATATATATATATATATATATAGGGCTTTTCACGATGAGCGTTAATTAGACGTTTCTGGCAAACCAGACAACATATCAACCCGAAAATTTGACAGTATGCATAAATTAATATGATCTACACGCCTAAAATATTTTAGATGATGCGGCGTTGCCGCTTCTTCTATAAAGTAGCGACAACACAAAATGAAACCTTCAACTGTATGGACGCATTACTCAATTATAAAATCAGCTACCTAATTTAGTTATTATTACATTGATATTGGCCGAACGGTTGAGGCGATAAAAAAACAAAATGATACGTGCGCCGTCTGGATTCGATCCCCACAACATTATTTATTTTATACTTTATGATTATTTTAGGTAGCAATGATATTCGGAATCATGGGGGCATGCCGTAGACATGAACTCCACGATTTAAAAGTCGAAAATGTTCAAAATACAAAGGAAATATTAATTGTCAATATAGTCGAGACAAACAAACATACAAAGAACATTCACAATTACGGGTAAATATTACGAAATTTGCAAACAATATATTAATCTTGCCGGCCATCTGTCCTACTCCATCTTTTTCGTAAACTACAACGATCAGAAATGTACAGTTCAAAACATTGGCATCAATAAATTTGGAACCTTGGGCAAGCAAATTGCGACCTATCCCAAATGAAAATTTGTACACAGGACACTGTTTTCGCAGAACGTCTGCAACCGTATTAATGGATGGCGGCGGTGATATTACTACTTTAAAAAGACATGGTGGTTGGAAGTACACGACGGTGGCTGAGAGCTACATTGAAAACGGTGTGCAGAATAAAATAAACATTTCAAATCAAATTTTGAATTCTATCGAAAATATCAGTGACGAAATTAGCATTAACATGGCCTCCAGCTCAAATTCGGCAACCATTAGTACAGGAATAGCCCCTCAAATAAGTTTTACAAATTGCACTGTAAATAATATGTATATTTACAAAAAAGATTAACAAATCAATGTTATTAAAAAGGTTACTACTTAATTAATATGTTAAAAAAAGTTCATTTTTATTGTTATAAAAAATTTTATTTTCATTTTTGATAATATGTAATATTCTTAAAATAAATATTTGTTTCGGTTATTAGTTTATTAAAGGTCGTAGAAAAAATAGTGTATTCAACTTTCGTGTAATGGCCATTAATACACTCACATGTTATATACGCAACTCGCCTGCGGCTCGTTTGTCATCCCACAACATGCTCATGTATTAATCATTACATGATCGTTGCATAATATACTATTTTAAGGTAATTATGCAACCTCTTTTGTAATACGTTCCTAACGAAAATAGGTAACATTGTAAAGACAAAAACAATAATCTATGTCAGATGGACGTTTAAAACTTCATGTCATATACACATTAATAGATATATAGATGTTAACTTAAAAAAAATCTCAAAGCCACACGCTTCTATAAAATACCGATAATAAGCATTTCCAATCCTATTAATTCATTTTTAGACTTAATTTACCTTAAATTAAGAAACGTCATAAAGAAAATATGAAAATGTAAGCTTTCACCATTAACACTCATAATAAAATACTTATCTTTTTTTGGGATTTTTTAATGGTGTACTTTAAATTATACAATCTAAACGTTAACGTCAAACATTACTACTGACGAAGATAACTGTAAGTGTTATCGAAACGTTTAGATTGTATAATTTAAAGTACACCATTAAAAAATCCCAAAGAAAGATAAGTATTTTATCATAAAGAAAAGTTTTCTTTAAAAAAATGTGTCTACACATTTTCTTATAAAACTAACCCTTATTCAGATGAAAAGTAAAAGAAATGAAATAATTTTAATAACAATTCTTCGCTGGAATATTATCTTGGCCGCGTTGTCAAATAATCTACATTTGTTTTGTTTTTGTCACACAAGTAAATTGCACATTCCTGAATTTTTTTCCAACCTACATAGGTTGGAAAATTCCATATAGTTGCACGTTGATTTGTTACCAGTTTGGAAAACGCCATATTGGTTAATAGATAATAATAACAAATAAATCTTCTATTAGACGTATACATTATTACAAAGTGGAATAAAAACTAACCGAATTTGCACATATCTACAATAATTGTTCAAACACGTCTCCGAATGCTGCCACACAATACCTCAGTCTATCGTAGAACTCGCTGTGGACACGCGTAAGTTGCGGGTACGAGACATTCGCACATTCCTCGATGGTCGTAAACAGGATGACGACGTCGGTAAAGGGCGCTGCACCATACACTGTGTTCGTAGTATGAACAGAAGAAAGTCTAGTAAATTAATGCCCGGGGAACGCGAAAGCCAGGCTAAAGGTTCGTAGGTACCTATGACCTGATCTGGAAACGAAGCTAGCAAATATTGAGTAGCACGCCCGTAATTGTAGCCATTGTGAAGGTACCACAACGGTCTTTGTAGGTTGAGGTCTGCAAGTAGTTCACTGATATCATTCTGGAGGAGATCGAGATTTTTGTCCCCTGTTATGGAAACCTCAATACGAATAGGACCGATAATGTGTTGGTCAACGATGCCCGCCGAAACATTAACACATTGTGGGTACTGTGTCCTGTTGCTTGTGGACCTCATGTGGATTGGACTGAGCCCACACGCGGTAATTTTGCTTATTGGGGGCGCGATGTAGAGCAAATGATGTTTCGTCCGTAAAAATTATGCCGCGAAGGAAATCGGGAAATGCATGACTCCTCTCCAGTGCAGTAGTTGACGGCGACTCCGGCTAAGGTAACAAGTTCACTGGCTGGTGCATCATGTTAAAATTTTTTTTCCTCGCCGTTCAAAAACACAGAACCCGTTTCTGAAAACCACGCATTTCACCGCATTACTGTTGAGGGGTGCGGCTTGGGAAATTGTGGATTCTCTTCATGAAACAAATTGCACACTTGGCGAAACGAATGACCGGCAGCTATTTTACTCACCCACCGCACTTTATCCGCGGTTGAATACATTGTAACTTTTCGTCCTCTAACGTACTTATTCTATGAAAATACACTACCAAAAGCAACACACTTAAATCTCAAACTCAGTTGTATAGCTAAGTTTATTGAAGAGCAGTGATTTAACTGATGCAAAAACATTCAAATCTAGTGGTATTGTCAATTTAAACTAGGTGTAACCCCCTCGTGTATAAACATTTTAAAGATTTTGAGAATCAAGTTTGAGTCGTTATTAGTCGTAACAATTAAGACGACGAATACGGGTTTAAATTACAATTACTTATAGCTGATAAGGTGAACATTGATACATTGTTTATTTGTCTACGTTGCATGTTGATATGCATTTAACAAAATGATCGGCGTTTGCGTTTTCTATAATTGTTAATTGTTAATTAACACCTTTTCTTTCTTATTACAATAATACCTGCAAATAAATAAATGACACATAAAATTAACTAACTTTTCTTGTAGCAAATATTTCTTCTTTTGTACTCTTACAGCCTGTTGAATATTACTAGCCATTCTTGCCATATTTTATTATCATAAACATGCCAAGTTTTTGCGATTATTTTCATTTCTATTACTGTTTTTATTCCACTTTGCAATAAAGTATAGCAAGAAAAGTGTAGACGCTATAACTGATCCCTGTGGCACGCCCGCATTAATGCTAACTTCTTTTGAAAAACAACCATCAACTACGAGACGTATTCGTGCTTCATCAAGGAAACTAAAAACCCCGTTGATGAGCGTATCATTTAACCCAAACAAGGTGAGTTTGGCAAGTAAACATATACCAAAGTTGACCAAATGCCTTTGAGATATCTAAACCGACTACAACTGTTTCAACGGATTGTTCTGATGTATTATTCCAAACTTGGGTCACATATGAAAGAAGATCACCTGTTGAACGACTCTGTCTAAACCCATATTGGTGATCACTAAGGAGTTTGTTAGTTTCTAGGAACGAGAGCAGTTGTTGATTGGTGTATACCCTATGTGACAATTTATCGCATTCTTAATAAGCACAAATGGCATCCCTATAAATTCTACTGTGTCCAACATTTGAAGAGTATTTTAATAATTATTTATTCATTGTATTATCTGTGACTGATGAAGGAACATCGAACGGAATCTGTTAAATTTCAAAAATAAGTGATGAATACAAGGAAACCACGTCAGTTTCTGTTTGAAGTAGTTTATCTCGAAAACGGTTCGAAATCGAAATAGCATTATCTGATTAAAGTCAATCTAAAACTAGATGTAGAGCTCAAAAATGTGTAAATATACAGGTTGTTCCATTTGAAAAAATTGACTTCCACTCCTTTTTTCATGTGAACAAAGTATTTGCATTTTTTAAAGACTCTGTATAAGGCAAATAAAAATATGACTCGAAGTGAAGATCCTCATGGTATCACTCCACTCCATTTCGAATTTGATCGTCATAGTACCAGAGAGTTCAAGATTATCAGCGTTTATAGAAGTACGTTTTGTAAAAAAAAAATCGAAATTAATTTATATCTCTTAAACGGTAATAGAAAGGTATAGGGAAATAGTATATGAAGTTGTTGAACAAGTAATAGGAGATCATAATATGATATTATATACAGGGTGTTCCATTTGAAAAATCAAAGTAGTCGCTACTTTATAGTAGGAGCGGCAACACCGCAACATCTAAAATATTTTAGGCGTGTAGATCATATTAATTTATGCATACTGTCAAATTTCCAGGTTGATCCGTTGTCTGGTTTGCCAGAAACGTCTAATTAACGTTCATCGTGAAAAGCCCTATTATATATGTATATATATATATATATATATATATATATATATATATATATATATATATATATATATATATATATATATATATATATATATATATATATATATATATTGGTACATATCAACACGCAACATACGTTAATAGGCAATAATGACGAATAAATGTTCAATTAGACGTATACTTTATTGCAAAGTGGAATAAAAACAGTAATAGAAATGAAAATAATCGCAAAAACTTGGCATGTTTATGATAATAAAATATGGCAAGAATGGCTAGTAATATTCAACAGGCTGTAAGAGTACAAAAGAAGAAATATTTGCTACAAGAAAAGTTAGTTAATTTTATGTGTCTTTTATTTATTTGCAGGTATTATTGTAATAAGAAAGAAACAGGTGTTAATTAACAATTAACAATTATAGAAAACGCAAACGCCAATCATTTTGTTAAATGCATATCAACATGCAACGTAGACAAATAAACAATGTATCAATGTTCACCTTATCAGCTATAAGTAATTGTAATTTAAACCCGTATTCGTCGTCTTAATTGTTACGACTAATAACGACGCAAACTTGATTCTCAAAATCTTTAAAATGTTTATACACGAGGGGGTTACACCTAGTTTAAATTGACAATACCACTAGATTTGAATGTTTTTGCATCAGTTAAATCACTGCTCTTCAATAAACTTAGCTATACAACTGAGTTTGAGATTTGAGTGTGTTGCTTTTGGTAGTGTATTTTCATAGAATAAGTACGTTAGAGGACGAAAAGTTACAATGTATTCAACCGCGGATAAAGTGCGGTGGGTGAGTAAAATAGCTGCCGGTCATTCGTTTCGCCAAGTGTGCAATTTGTTTCATGAAGAGAATCCACAATTTCCCAAGCCGCACCCCTCAACAGTAATGCGGTGAATGCGTGGTTTTCAGAAACGGGTTCTGTGTTTTTGAACGGCGAGGAAAAAAAATTTTAACATGATGCACCAGCCAGTGAACTTGTTGTTACCTTAGCCGGAGTCGCCGTCAACTACTGCACTGGAGAGGAGTCATGCATTTCCCGATTTCCTTCGCGGCATAATTTTTACGGACGAAACATCATTTGCTCTACATCGCGCCCCCAATAAGCAAAATTACCGCGTGTGGGCTCAGTCCAATCCACATGAGGTCCACAAGCAACAGGACACAGTACCCACAATGTGTTAATGTTTCGGCGGGCATCGTTGACCAACACATTATCGGTCCTATTCGTATTGAGGTTTCCATAACAGGGGACAAAAATCTCGATCTCCTCCAGAATGATATCAGTGAACTACTTGCAGACCTCAACCTACAAAGACCGTTGTGGTACCTTCACAATGGCTACAATTACGGGCGTGCTACTCAATATTTGCTAGCTTCGTTTCCAGATCAGGTCATAGGTACCTACGAACCTTTAGCCTGGCTTTCGCGTTCCCCGGGCATTAATTTACTAGACTTTCTTCTGTGGAGCCATACTACGAACACAGTGTATGGTGCAGCGCCCTTTACCGACGTCGTCATCCTGTTTACGACCATCGAGGAATGTGCGAATGTCTCGTACCCGCAACTTGCGCGTGTCCACAGCGAGTTCTACGATAGACTGAGGTATTGTGTGGCAGCATTCGGAGACGTGTTTGAACAATTATTGTAGATATGTGCAAATTCGGTTAGTTTTTATTCCACTTTGTAATAATGTATACGTCTAATAGAAGATTTATTTGTTATTATTATCTATTAACCAATATGGCGTTTTCCAAACTGGTAACAAATCAACGTGCAACTATATGGAATTTTCCAACCTATGTAGGTTGGAAAAAAAATCAGGAATGTGCAATTTACTTGTGTGACAAAAACAAAACAAATGTAGATTATTTGACAACGCGGCCAAGATAATATTCCAGCGAAGAATTGTTATTAAAATTATTTCATTTCTTTTACTTTTCATCTGAATAAGGGTTAGTTTTATAAGAAAATGTGTAGACACATTTTTTTAAAGAAAACTTTTCTTTATGATAAAATACTTATCTTTCTTTGGGATTTTTTAATGGTGTACTTTAAATTATACAATCTAAACGTTTCGATAACACTTACAGTTATCTTCGTCAGTAGTAATGTTTGTTATCGAAACGTTTAGATTGTATAATTTAAAGTACACCATTAAAAAATCCCAAAAAAAGATAAGTATTTTATTATGAGTGTTAATGGTGAAAGCTTACATTTTCATATTTTCTTTATGATGTTTCTTAACTTAAGGTAAATTAAGTCTAAAAATGAATTAATAGGATTGGAAATGCGTATTATCGGTATTTTATAGAAGCGTGTGGCTTTGAGATTTTTTTTAAGTTAACATCTATATATCTATTAATGTGTATATGACATGAAGTTTTAAACGTCCATCTGACATAGATTATTGTTTTTGTCTTTACAATGTTACCTATTTTCGTTAGGAACGTATCACAAAAGAGGTTGCATAATTACCTTAAAATAGTATATTATGCAACGATCATGTAATGATTAATACATGAGCATGTTGTGGGATGCCAAACGAGCCGCAGGCGAGTTTCGTATATAACATGTGAGTGTATTAATGGCCATTACACGAAAGTTGCATACACTATTTTTTCTACGACCTTTAATAAACTAATAACCGAAACAAATATTTATTTTAAGAATATTACATATTATCAAAAATGAAAATAAAATTTTTATAACAATAAAAATGAACTTTTTTTAACATATTAATTAAGTAGTAACCTTTTTAATAACATTGATTTGTTAATCTTTTTTGTAAATATACATATTATTTACAGTGCAATTTGTAAAACTTATTTGAGGGGCTATTCCTGTACGAATGGTTGCCGAATTTGAACTGGAGGCCATGTTAATGCTAATTTCGTCACTGATATTTTCGATAGAATTCAAAATTTGACTTGAAATGTTTATTTTATTCTGCACACCGTTTTCAATGTAGCTCTCAGCCACCGTCGTGTACTTCCAACCACCATGTCTTTTTAAAGTAGTAATATCACCGCCGCCATCCACTAATACGGTTGCAGACGTTCTGCGAAAACAGTGTCCTGTGTACAAATTTTCATTTGGGATAGGTCGCAATTTGCTTGCCCAAGGTTCCAAATTTATTGATGCCAATGTTTTGAACTGTACATTTCTGATCGTTGTAGTTTACGAAAAAAGATGGAGTAGGACAGATGGCCGGCCGAAGATTAATATATTGTTTGCAAATTTCGTAATATTTACCCGTAATTGTGAATGTTCTTTGTATGTTTGTTTGTCTCGACTATATTGACAATTAATATTTCCTTTGTATTTTGAACATTTTCGACTTTTAAATCGTGGAGTTCATGTCTACGGCATGCCCCCATGATTCCGAATATCATTGCTACCTAAAATAATCATAAAGTATAAAATAAATAATGTTGTGGGGATCGAATCCAGACGGCGCACGTATCATTTTGTATTTTTATCGCCTCAACCGTTCGGCCAATATCACTGTAATAATAACTAAATTAGATATGTGCTTCATCCAAAAACCTCTTAATTTCATCAGGTGAGAAGGTTTTTAATTTTTTGCCAATAAATCCTTCGGATTTACGTTTTAACAGAGCATATAACTTATAATATTTAGATATGTCAACGTTATGTTTAATGTCTAACACTGATTTTATAATTGAGTAATGCGTCCATACAGTTGAAGGTTTCATTTTGTGTTGTAATTCTTCATAACACACTATTAACATTATTATAAGTTTTGTTATGAATGAATAAGTTAAAAGGTAAATATGTGTTAAAAATTATTTTAATTTTATTAAATACATAAATAAACAGTTTACCTCGAGTAGGATTTAAACCTACGACTTGTACTTTTCTAGAGTACCGCGCTAGCAACTGCGCCTTCAAGGTTCAAGCCCAAATCGATGTAAATTTTGTCCTTATGTATGTAGAACTGATTTGAAAGCTATTAAATATACATTATATTTAGAATTTACATCACTTCTACATATAGGTATAAAGACAAAATTTACATCGACTGGGGCTTGAACCCTGATGGCGCAGTTGGTTAGCGCGATACTCTAGCAAAGTACAGGTCGTAGGTTCAAATCCTACTCGAGGTAAACTTCTTATTTATGTATTTAATAATAATTTTTAATACACTATTAACACATTTTCTGAGAAGGATATGTTTTTGCTATTTCTCCAATCCATAAATTGTCTACATAAAATTTTGTAGGTGTTCTTGGACTTGTCCGGCAGTATATTATTAACTGCATTTGTCGCTCTTTCTCTAATTTCTGGAGGTGTCAGTAAAAATTCTTCGTTATCACTCATTATTTTTATAAAAATTCAACAAAAACGTAGATGTAGAGGTATTAATTAGCTCTTAACGAATCAAAATATTTTGACAACTGTCAAACTAACAAATCGTTGCAGCATGTAGGATACCTGCCTACTTCGCTAAATTAATATTTTTAGTACAGGATTCTATTGGTTGAACAATTTGTATCATAATGAAAATGTGTATCATAATGAAGCTCATTATGAAACAGATTTTAATCTTTTAATTAGTGTATTATAAAATGGGAGTAGAAAAATGTTACTATTCAAGTTATTTCATCTCCTTTAGTTTACACTTTGTAGGTTAGAAGGTCGTGTGTTTTTGCACATCAGATATTTTTCATATTTTATTAATTTCGCGATTAGTAGTGACTTAACACAATAGCGAAGGTTACCAAAAAAACAGAATTTTTTTTATGCCTGGCGAGCAAAGCCGCGGGTATTCACATTTCTAGTACGCATTTATATATTTGTGCAAATATCTTACTATTGATTGATTGTGCGGAAAAGACCGACATAAAAACATGTAAGTATTATTGTGCTATTTCGCAATAAGTTATTGAAGTGATCGTACAATACATTTAATGTGCACTATGCAGCATACAATAAATACATATTTCGTTTGAATAATATTGGTTTATTCAGCGAAAGTTAATCGTGCCTTCTAATATCTGTCGTGCCGCGCACAACATGGGCTGCTATCTTAATCCTAAGTGAACTAGCGGCTTCTACCCCTAGAGTACTCTATTTGATATTCGAAATTCAAGTTTTCACGTAATTATCGTATAGTATAAAAAAGAAAAGTTTATTTTTACACGTTGTACACTTTAGGAATATAATGTGCATAAACCATTCACTATACACTAATCTTGAATGTAGATATAATCTTAATTAATTAAACAATGCGGAAGTAATCTTGAAATTGCACATACAAGCTAATGAATCGAATTACAATTCTGTACAATATATACAAAGATAATTTATTTGGTATTGATTGATAAGGAAGAGTAAGTAAACGTTAAATCATAAATATTCAATAGTAAAATGAATGAATTAATTGGAGGGTGGTGATAGTAGGTATAATAGTCAAGTTATCAATCAAATCTTCACTATGAAGCGAATGCGTGGCGCATGCGCTTACCTCAGTTTGAAAAAGCAGCATGGCAGCTCGACTGCAGGGTGGTGTTGTTTTACATAATTTTAAGTTTCTCTAATTATTTTCAAATAAATTTAACCTATTCACGCATTTTGTGTATTGTGACGTTTATGTTGTGAACTTAATTCATTTGTGACGTGTTTTAATACGCCTATAAAGTTAATTAAAAAGGTGAGTACTAGTCTAAATTATGTTTTTTTTCAAATTAATTTATGTTTATATACTTATATGTTCCTCTTTTAAATGTGACATCAGAAGATTTCAATGAATCTATTATTGTTATTGAATAATTGTGAATTTAAGTAAGTGTATTTAAGCATTTCGAGGTTATATTTGACCTAGATACAAGAAGTGTAGGCAGAAGCATTTAAATTGTAGAAAATGAAATTAAAGGTGTAAAGATAGTAGGTGGTTTATGAATACAAATCTTGAATCTTTAAAATAAATCGTAGTTGTGTAATTTACCCTAATTAATGATAATTAACCTTGGATTAACACTATTTACTTGAGTTCATATTTTCACTTTTAAGTATGGGAAGGAATAAAGATAACATTAAAATGATTTATTATTAGGTAGCAGAGAAATGTATCCATTCTAAGTTTGAAACGCGTTTCTATTAATACAAGTAATTAAGTAAGGAAATGGTGGCAGTTTAAATTAGAGTTCCAAAATACTCTCTCAGGATTTAGAGTTAAATTATCTACGAAAAAATAATGAGGTATTTCCTTGCGCTCTGGTTTTGTTTCGAATGTGGTGCCGACGAAGAGTAGCATTGTCGACTGTTCAGGTCTGGTAATTTTAGGGGGACTAAATTAATATTAGTAGTCAATTTACATTTTTTTTTAATTCGGAATTATAAGTTTTTCCTAAAAAGATTGAATTCGAAAGTAACAAGCGTAGAATAACATATCGCCAATTTGTTAATTTTTGATTATGTTCACGTAAATTCTTAAAATTACCCTTGGAAAGAATGAGAGACGGGTCAATGACCTTAAGGGATATATGTCCCAGTTGTTAAATAGGGTTTTGACCAATGTAACAAAGAGCATCTTCGGGATACACTAAAAATTATTGTGTACATGATCTTTTATAAGTGGGAATAAATCACACGTTCAATTAATTTTTGTTGGGATATTTGTGTTTTTTTTTTCGTTTTATCGGGTTAAAGTGTATAAAAGGCAGATAATGTAATGTTAATTATATAAGATATTACAATCTCGCGTAACGAGTTATAAAAAGCTCGAATTGTAAATAAAGGTTCTGTCCGACTTTATTTAAACTTCATAAAAAAGATTGTCTTGGATACTTATAAAAAATTCTATTTCGATGCTTTAATGTGATCATTATCGTACAGCTTTGAATTGCTTACAATTTTATTAAGTTTGATTAACGTACTGTTTTTAGGTGCGTAGCGAGTTTGGTAGCCATTGCTCAGAACCCAATTCACAGCTTTCATTTAATTTATATGAATTATGTGTTTTAAAAAGATTGTTTCAAATAAATTTGTCTTTAATTATTTATACAAAAAAATTAAATCCCATTAAACAGAAATAAAACAAACAAACGAAAGTAAATGACCCCTAATTACTTTGAACAAATCAATTAACGTTTACAGGAGCATTTACATTTATGACGTAATTCTATGCTGAATTATCATTGCATTAGGTAAATTCTCATAATAGTGTGGGTTTATTTCATTTTTGTATTGTAAACAGTACGCTGTACCGTGTGTTCCGATTTCATTGGTTTTGCGGGGTATGTCAAGAACGGCTTGAGATTGGAAGTTGCGGTTGTCCATTAACTTGGACCCCCCCCCCCCCGCCATCAGAAAAAAAACCGACTTCTTAAATAAATTAGTGCTAATTATGGCCTAATTTGATGCCGTATTTATAATTTTGTTGCTCACACCAGAACGAACGAATATCAGGCAAAAAAAATTATGTACTTTTTACAAATGAAAATAATTAATTTTATGATTATGAAAAATCTGGAACACTGGAACTGTGGCAGGATCTGTAATAAACAAAATACACCCTCGTACCACACAAAATTAAAAAACACCGAACGCGTTTCGATAGCTACGCTATCATCATCAGCAGTCGACTAGGACGGACTAAAGAAAATTTCTAACATATATACCATCAGCGAGTAACGCTTCGTTGCTAATCTGGTGAAAGTAAAAGTGAAAGTTTAATGAGTTCAGAGTAGCCTGAAGGTCCTTGATCATCATTATTCATTAGAATTTGTTTGTTTGTCTAAACTTTCATAACAATCAAGTTCGTGCTTATTACTAACATGTTTGATTAATGATACCTCATCTACAACATGATTTTTATCAAACATATGTAGGGCTACGGCAGACTTGTCCCAACGTTTGTATTTTATATGAGTTAAATGTTCTTTAAAGCGAATTTTGATAGGTCGTTTAGTTTGCCCCACATATATTTGTTCACAATTTTTACAATTAATCTTATAAATTCCCGACCTATCCTGCTTATCCACTTTATCTTTTGGATTGCCTAAAGAGTTTGCAAACTATTATCTGAAGTAGTGACTGTTTTCAAATTAATTTTGGAAAAGATTTTAGGTAGACCTTTTGTATAAGCAGGATAGTTTGGTAACTTTACATACTTTGTTTCTATTCGTTCTCTAGCGTTACCTGATGTAGTTATGTTCTTAACCTTCATCCTATGTGTTTGTTTCCTAACTATATTCATAACCACTTCATCTGAAAACCCATTGTATGCAGCAATTCCTTTAATAGTGCGCAATTCTTTATTATAATTTTGAACTGAAAGAGGAAAATTAAGCAATCTATGAACCAAAAAGTTAAAAGCCGCGAGTTTATGCTGTCTACAGTGATTTGAGTAATTGCTTATGAATCTTTTAGTGCTAGTTTTCTTACGATAAATATCTATATCTAGTTTACTACCATTTATTGTTACCAAAGTATCAAGGAACGGGAGACTGTCATTTGCCTCTATCTCGTAGGTAAATTTGATTGTCGGAAATTTAGAATTTAATTTTTCCACAAAGTTCTCAACGCTACACATTTTAGTATCCATCCACATATCTAATCCAAACTCTAGGAAAATAAGGCAAATCGCGTTTTAAGTCTGTCTCAAATTTACCCATGAATAGATTGGCTATAAACGGAGATAAGCTATTGCCCATTGTCGTACCATGTTCTTGCTGGAAAAATTGATGGTTAATTTTGAAAAAGGTTTGTTTCATACACAAATCTGTTAATTTAAGAAAATCTTCTTCTCTATCGTCCAAATGGTTTTGTTTTAAAACATCTTCTAAATAAACTAAGGTTTGATCTATTGGAACGCTCGGAAACAGTGAACAAACGTCGAATGAGACTAAAATTTCATTTTCTGTAAGTTCAATGTTTTTAATTTTATTAATAAATTCATACGAATTTGCCACACTGAAGTTGGGCTGTTGGTAGGAGAGGTTATGAAATTGACTAGATAACCATTTGGACAGCAGATAAGTAGGTGAATTGATACCACCTAGTCGACCACTGATGATGATAGCGTAACTATCGAAACGTGTTCGGTGTTTTTTAATTTTGTGTGGTACGTGGGTGTATTTTCTTTCTTACAGATCCTGCCACAGTTCCAGTGTTCCAGATTTTTCAAGTGAGATGGCTTCCCGGTCAAAGTTGAGGAACAGGTATTTTAAAATTAAGACTAAGATATTTTTAATTAATATTGACATAAAATTTCTAAAAGATTGCCGTAGGTTAGATGTTTTTCCAAATTTTATTAATGTTGCTAGTAATTCAAATTCATATGCAGGTAAAAGTCGCTTGAATTTGCCAAGCGGAAATGGTTAGATTTAGAAATTAAATGTCATTATTCAAAACTAACGAAGTTAGAATTAGAGGCTTATGACTTACATTTAAAACTGGTAACAGGTTTAAATGCTAATGAATTTGATGAGTGGATTACTTTTTGCATCACTTGGATGAGGTCATTGATCATAAAGTTATTGCTAAAAGATTTATACATCAGAAGAAATTGTCAAATTATGTAGATCCAACAAACAAGACAAGCAGAATGGTAATGCCACAAACGAAAATATCATTATTAACAAATCTTCAGAGACTTTTAACAAAGAAGAAATAGATTTGTTAAATAAAGGTTTGAAATATAATCTTAATAGGATAAAATCATAGTCGTTCGATAGAACTACTAGAAAGTTCGATTAAATCCTTGGATGAAAATTGCAAAAGTACGTTAGACAAGTCAGTAAAATTCAAATTTTGGGAAATGTCCAGCAGGAGTCAAAATTTAATTTAAATCATTCAGAACTTCGAATTGTTAAAGATCTAATTTTTAAATCATTCAGAACTTCGAATTGTTAAAGATCTCAAAAGTAAAAATTGTTTCATCAAGTAGTCATTTTAAACAAAGAGGATTATTTTGCTTCAGTCAAAGAACTTATTCAGTAATTACCAAAGATCCTCTTCCTAAAATGATTACTTCAACTAGGAAGGTTTTATTAGCATGTAAAAGAGTTGTGGATGACTCTCTTAGATTTCGACTAACGGTATCCAATCCGGTGTTACCAATCAAAGGTACCTATGAGATAGAGGCAAATGACAGTCTTGTTCCTTGATACTCTCGTAACAAGAAATGGTAGTAAACTAGTCTGGATATTTATCGTGAAACTAGCACTAAAAGATTCATAGCCAATGACTCAAATCACTGTAGACAACATAAACTCGCTTTTAACTTTTGGTTCATAGATTGCTTAATTTTCCTCTTTCAGTTCTAAATTATAATAAAAATTGCACTATTAAAGGAATTGCTGCATACAATGGGTTTTCAGATGAAGTGGTTATGAATATAGTTAAACTAACACATAGGATGAGGTTAAGAACATAACTACGTCAGGTAACGCTAGAGAACGAATAGAAACAAAGTATGTAAAGTTAAAACTATCCTGCTTATACAAAGGTCTACCTAAAATCTTTTCCAAAATTAATTTTAAAACAGTCACTACTTCAGATAATAGTTTGCAAACTCTTTTAGGCAATCCAAAGATAAAGTGGATAAGCAGGATAGGTCGGGAATTTATAAGATTAATTGTAAAATTGTGAACAAATATATGAACTTTTGGTTCATAGATTGCTTAATTTTCCTCTTTCAGTTCAAATTATAATAAAGAATTGCGCACTATTAAAGGAATTGCTGCATACAATGGGTTTTCAGATGAAGTGGTTATGAATATAGTTAGGAAACAACACATAGGATGAGGGTTAAGAACATAACTACGTCAGGTAACGCTAGAGAACGAATAGACACAAAGTATGTAAAATTACCAAACTATCCTGCTTATACAAAAGGTCTACTATCTTTTCCAAAATTAATTTGAAAACAGTCACTACTTCAGATAATAGTTTGCAAACTCTTGTGGGCAATCCAAAAGATAAAGTGGATAAGCAGGATAGGTCGGGAATTTATAAGATCAATGTAAAAATTGTGAACAAACAAACTAAACGACCTATCAAAATTCGCTTTAAAGAACATTTAGCTCATATAAAATACAAACGTTGGGACAAGTGTGCCGTAACCCTACATATGCTTGATAAAAATTATGTAGTAGATGAGGTATCATTAATCAAACATGTTAGTAATAAGCACGAACTTGATTGTTATGAAAGTTTAGAGATCTTCAAAAACAAACAAATTCTAATGGATAATGATGATCAAGGACCTTTAGGCTACTCTATTAAACTTTCATAACTTTCACTTTCACCAGATTAGCAACGAAAGCGTTACGTCTTTATTGCTGATGGTATATTTGTTAGAATTTTTTAATGTCAGCCAATACCCATGATTGATATAAGGATAGCATGAAAGGTTCGGTTTTAAATTAAATTTTGACAAAACTAGAACGTGAAATTTTAGACATTAGCTCTACATCCGCCAAATACCACGTGCGTTCGCGATTATTCTATATACTTAATTATTTTCATTTTAAAACTATTTGTTCAAATGAATTAGTAAAATTGATTTACATATAAATTAAAATAATTTGATTAGACTAATTATTAACATACAAAATGAGGAGAATCGATGTGCCCTCATACGGAACTTTTCGTTGTTTTCATTTGCATAAACAACTTGTTGCTCCAACAGTATCTACGTAAAATTGTTCTTAGTACTATAACTAACAATAATTTATACATAATCGAATTTGTTGCTAATTATAAACAGTGAAAAACGACGGAGAATCGATGTGTTCTCATACGGGATTTTACTTTGTTTTAATCTGCATAAACAATTTGTTGCTTAAATAGTTTCTGCGTAAAATTGTTCTTCGCACTATAATTAACAATAATTTATACTTAGGGGGATTCGGATGACACTTATGGTCAAAAAAATAAAAAAAAATTTTTTCCTTTTCCTACATTTATTTAAGTAGGTTAATTTAAAAGAAATTTAATCCAAATCCGATGTGAATTTTTCACTTTTTGCAAAGCAATGCACAGAGTTTTCAATGGTATTGTCTTGAGAATCCCTCTTTGTATACTGCCTTTCTTTTACGTTCACATAGTATTTAGTGTATTTCTGTGTTACAGTGTTTTTGTTTTCTGATGTTGGCACTCACTGGTTTGTGAGCTGTCAGTTTTGTTGTTTTCTTTACTTTATTAGTGTTTTAAAACAATAAACAAAGTTTTGTGACTGTGGTGTGGTTTGCTTACCAATAACTTATTCTAACTTTGTTTTCCTGATTTTTTAGTAGTAAAATGCCTAGATCATCTAAAGTTTTTAAAAGGCGTAAGCCTAAATGTGTAGGAAATCGTAAACCTGTCACAATATATCAGTGACGAAAGTGCCGGTAGTACTGAGATGGGCCTAGGTATACCCCATCGTAAAGAGATGCACCCAAACGAGAATCATCAAGTAAGATAAAAATTTGTGAGCATTTGCCATACTATCAAGATTCTTAGGTAATGGTGATATCTATGACTTAATTAGTTTGAAAACCATTCAAGATTTACTGAATAAATAGAATTATGGTGTAACAGCTGTGAACTGAGTGCAAAGGAGTTGAAGAGTCCTGTTCTGTCTACAGGAAAGGCTAATGTAAATGTTAGGTTAGCCTACGCCACCCGCTGTGTTGGAGTAGGCGAGCAAGGCGCACAAACATTTTGTGGTCATGAACATGGCATCTACAACAGAAGACCGGTGTGAAAATAGCGGGCAGTTACAGCAGCTGAAATCTCCGAAGATGCACGAAGTATCAGTGGCGTGCATATTGATAGCTCCAAACCCCCATATTATATCTCGAAAACGGTACACACTATCAAGTTGGAATTTTCACGTTAATTTTATTAATAATTCTAGTTTCAAAAACTAGAAGAATTTTCCCCCACACTGCCATCTGAAGGGTTGATAATACCCACCCTGCATTTTATCTCCGAAACGGTACATACTACCAAGTTGAATTTATCAGGATAATTTCCCCAATAAATCTATTTTTAAACACTAAAAGAATTTTCCCCACACTGCCGTCTGAAGGGTTGATGATACCAACCCCCATATTATATCTCGGAAACGGTAAACACTATCAAGTTGGAATTTTCACGATAATTTTCTCAATAATTCTAGAATTTTCTCCCGCACTTCCGTCCAAAGGGTGGATAATACCTACCCCTGTATTTTATCTTGGAAACGGTACATACTATCAAGTTAAATTTATCAGGATAATTTAGTTTTAAACACTAAAAGAATTTTCCCCCGCACTGCCGTCTGAAGGATTGGTAATACCAACCCCCTCATTATATCTTGGGAACGGTACATACTATCAACTTGAAATTATCAGGACAATCTCCCCAACTAATCGAGTTTAAAACACTAAAAGAATCTTCCCGCACTGCCGTCTAAAGGGTTGGTAATTTCAACCCCGATGTAATATCTTGGAAATGATACATACTATCCTATTGGAAGTTTCAGATTAATTTTCTACGTAATTCTAGTTTAACACTAAAAGAATTTACCCCCGCACTGCCGTCTAAAGGGATGGTAAGTAGTACCAACCCCCTCATATTTTGAGAACTGTACAACTATCAAGTTGAAATTATCAGGACAATTTCCCCAACTAATCTAGTTTAGAACACTAAAAGAATTTTTCACCTTAAACGATTATGCCCTATGCGATCTTTAAAGTTAAAATTTAAGCGTTAGCTCAAATTATTTGAATAATGATCTCGAGATTGTAAATAAACTTATCTTCAACATAAAAAACGGATGATCTATGCATTGTAATGGATGATATTTTGAGATGACTTTGTGTTATTGATATTTTATAGAAGCGGTCGGCGTTGGATTTTTTTAGTTAACATGTATCAAGGTTATTGATATTTTTATAGAACCGGGCGGCCTGGAGTTTTAAGTTGACATGTATTTATTTTATATCTATTAATATAATGCGTGGTGAGGTTAAAAATCATTAAACATGAATGAAACTAGCCAAATTGCATTATCCTATAGAAGTGATGATGGCTCTGGATTTTTTAGCTAACATGTACTTATTTTATTTATGTCTATCTGGGTTTAAACGTCATTCAGGTATATATAACTGTTTCTGTTTTACAATGTGATTTTCGTGATGGGTTTATTACAAAGAGGTTGCATAATTGCTTTTTAAACTATTATAGGTAACGTGAAACTAAAAATTAAATATAAATGAAAATGATTAAATCGTATTATTGATAGAAGCAGACGGCGTTGGTATTTTTTAAAGCTAACAAATTGTTTATGTGTGTTTAACATGAAATTTAAATATTATTCAGTCGGGGATAAATGTTTTTGCTTTTACAATGTGATATTTTCCATTGTCACTGATTTAGCGAACAGCTAACTTAGTACATGTATAATTTCCAAGGTATTTTGAAACGACTCTGTATTATTGATATTTTATAGAAGCGGGTGATGTGGAGTTTTTAAGTTAACATGTATTTATTTATGTCTCTTAAAATTATTACAGGTAGCGTGAGACTAAAAATTAAATATGAATGAAAATGATTAAATCGTATTATTGGTAGAAGCAGATGGCCATGGTATTTTTTAAAGCTAACAAAATGTTTATTTCTATCCAATATGAAGTTTTAAATATTTAGCCGGGGATAAATTTTGTTGTTTCTTACAACGTGGTTTATCAATCAACGGGGGCTTCGTCCTTTTGATTTGATCGAGGTTGATCGGTTGGTTGAGGCCCAGATGCTTACGTCTTACCTTAAAAGCTAGTGTTAGACCTCTTATTTCAAATTTCCCATCATAACCATTACAGGGACGTGTATGTACTTTTAAAATATACCTCTAGGTAGCGCCAGCTAGATTACAGAAAACATTCGTTAGTCTATACATAAGTAGATGGCGCTATTAACAAATTCAAATTTACAGCCAAGGGTGTGAAGCCCCGAGAGCAAGTTGCGAAGCCATACACCTGTCTTACAAGTCAGCATTAGGACTGCTTAGTAGAATACAAGTTCAAATTTCCCGCCAAGGGGGCCAGGGTCTAAGCCCCGAGAGCAAGTTGCGAGACCTTATACCTGTCTTATAAGTTAGTATTAGGCTTCCTTATTAGAATACAAGTTCAAATTTCTCCCTCATAATCAAATCAAATTCAAATGTTTGGTCAAGGGGCGAAGGTCTGAGAGTAAGTTGCTAAGCCCTACATCTGTCTTACAAGTTAGCATTATTACAATACTAATTCATATTTCCAGCTATAACCTGCCGAGACTTAAATACAAATTCAAATTTCCGCCAATGGGGCCTCGACAAGGGGGCTGAGCTCCGACAGCAAGTTGCGCAGACCTACACCTGTCTTACAAGTTACCATTAGACCCCTTATTGTAATACAAATTAAAATTTGTCGCCAAGGGTACCACGATAATACACGAAGGCCAACGAACAAGTTCTGATCACGATAAGTGGCGAAGACCCTAGAATAAGTTGTGACGCCGTACACCTACAATCTCGGTTATATTCTGGGATGGTTGGAGTGGGGGCCGCCCAAACAGCCTTACGCCCAAACAGCCTTAGCCAAAAGCCTCCCTTCGCAAAATTTTACCTATATGAAGAAGTTTATCGCTTTTCTTAAAAACAACGGTAATGCTTTCAGATGCGACTGTCTTCGGTTTAAGAACTTAGATCCAAACCCTCTTGCTAAACACATCTATAACTACTAGTATGTAGCTGTACCCATTACTGTGATTACTTAAAGATCACATATTACAAAGATCAGTCCACCATAACTCGAAAAAATGTTACTCGCAATGTACCAGCCTCGAGTAAATTTCTCGCTGTAGATTTATGTGTGGTGTACACTTTTTTTGTTTTCTGTAGCAACACTAATATCTCTCCTCGGCGTACATTTTATAAATCTAAAATCCTTTTTGAACAGTTCGGCCGAAGCAGATCCTGTATGTAAAGCCGTCTTATGTGATAGCATGGCATGGCAGACCCTTATCGGTAAAAATTCGAGGGTTAAAAAGATAAGTGTTCTAATAAGAGGCCGGTATACTTAATTTGATTATAACTCCTTTTTTGACAGCTAGGTAATTCAGCTAAGATAGAGTTTGTATGCTGTATAGAGGCAAAATCTAGCTTAAAGAAGAAGAAGACACAAGACATTTTTTCGGCGTATACACCGCTGTATTGAAGATGCTGTCTTGTGTATTAGAAAACATGCTACTGATCCGGAATTGGATAATCTCAAGAAAAATGTATGCGGTACAGCCTCAGGGTTAAAGAAGAATTGAAATCCTATGTAGTATTTCAAGGTAGTATGGGGAAATTAGGTAATTTTAAGAATAATCCCCATATCTGTTGTAATAATAATAGTAGCAAATAAAGATTGCATATTATCTGCTGCATGTATTTTTTAAAGCATAATTATAATTGAATGAGTATTATTGTTATGAAGCAATATCAGGGGTATTAGCTGTTTTCTTACTTGTTAATAAGTTATTACAATGTAATCGCTCAAGATGAAAACGGTCAAGTTGATGCTGGTAGTGATGTTCTCTATGAAGATCCAGATAAGTTAAATTACGCAGCCCTTAATTTTGAAAATAAGGGGAAGTGTACCTATCCCAAAAAGTTTTGTCTGCTGCTGAAAATGTCTTCACACTAATATTTAACATAGGAACTTGTGGATTACTTAGATTTGGGATGTTTTCGATAATTTACTGCTAGACGTAGCACCTTTTTGCTACCTTGATCTATATAAATAAAGAGTAGTTACTTTTAATCGGTATTATAAGCTTTTTATGCCTATGAATATATTTCACTGTTTTTAAAGAAAGCATGATATTCCATGTCAATAATCAATTTTACGTAATTTAAGCTGAGTACTAAAAGTAATACGATTGATTTTAAAACGGCACCCTAAACTAAAACACACACTTACTTATGAGTGAGGTATAAAGAGGATTCCCAATTAATCATGATTAATACAAAAATAAGACAGTCAATTATTAAAAATCTAAAATAATTTGTACGCCATTAAAAGGAGCTCAAAACGAAATGTAAAATAAACAATTGTGATGCATATGTGTATTAATCAATCAACGTATTAAGCCATTTCATTCTCTGTTTAAACCTTGTACGTATAATTTTCACAGTCAGCCTACAATATTTACTTTGTCAAGGTGAAAATCATTTTAAAGCATGGCAACTTAATTACTGATTTACATGTATAATGTTAAAGGTGACTTTTTCTTAAGGTAAAAATAAGTACGTTGTTGTAGTAAAAATCGTATATAAGTAAAGGCCATAACCCTCAAATGGAAATTAAAAGATATATAATAATTTTAATAACAATTATGCAACCTCTTTTATAATAAATAAATGCGTTAGGAAAGGTAAACCACGTTGTAAAAAACAAAAATATTTATCCCCGGCCGAATGATATTTAAAACTTCATATTGTATAGACATAAACATTTTGTTAGATTTAAAAAATACCATGGCCATCTGCTTCTATCAATAATACGATTTAATCATTTTCATTCATATTTAATTTTTAGTCTCACGCTACCTGCAATAATTTTAGTACACATAAATAAATACATGTTAACTTAACTCCAGGTCGCCCGCTTCTATAAAAAATCAATAATACTGGGTCATTTCAAAATACCTTGTAAATTATATATGTACTAATTTAACTGTTCGCTAAATCAGTAACAATGGAAAATATCACATTGTAAAAACAAAAACATTTATCCCCGACTGAATGATATTTGAACTTCATGTTAGATAGACATAAACAATTTGTTAAATTAAAAAATACCAACGCCGTCTGCTTCTATCAATAATACGATTTAATCATTTTCATTCATATTTAATTTTTAGTTTCACGTTACCTGTAATAATTTTAATAACAATTATGCAACCTCTTTATAATAAACCCATCACGAAAATCACATTGTAAAACAGAAACAGTTATCTATTATCTATACATGAATGACGTTTAAACTCAGATAGACATAAACAAAATAAATAATTATTTTTAACCTTAATACGCATTATATTAATAGATATAAAATAAATACATGTCAACTTAAAAACTCCAGGCCGCCCGTTTCTATAAAAATATTATTAACCTTGATACATGTTAACTAAAAAATTCCAAGGCCAACCGCTTTTATAAAATATCATTAACCTTGATACATGTTCACTTAATTAAAAAAATTCCAAGGGCTACCGCTTCTACAAAATACCAATAATAATAAGGTCATCTCAAAATACCATCCATTAGAATGCATGAATCATCCGTTTTTAATGTTGAAGGTGACTTTATTTACAATCTCGATTCAGATTCAGATACTAAAAAAATTAGAGCTAACGCTTAAATTTCAACCTTAAAGATCGCATAGGATATAATCGTTTAAGGTCTAGGTTTTTATATATTTGAGATATTTTTGATTAAAATCAAAACTGGCCCTAATAAATATTAATAATAATAAACACAGGTTAAATAACATCTTTTTATTATGAAAAAAACACTTGTCATCATCTTTACGTATCTTATCTATTCTTCTTCCCCATTATTAGAATACAATTTTTATGACAGGAGCGAAGTTCTAGAACAAGTTCCCGTCTTACAAGGCTAGGGTCCTTTATTAGACTGCAATTTTCAACTCAAGGCCAACTCCTGGGTCAACCCCTAGACTAACTTCAAAATCAAACCCGAGGTCGATCTCAAGGTCAAAGATACGTCCTACACGTGGGGGGCTTTGGAAATCCCCAAGGTCAAAATGTGAAAATAGTGCCGGTGTTCTACTCATGTTGAATATACGATGATAAAAATACTGAAAAATATCGATGGTTAAATACCCCAAATTAACCATTTTAGTCACCCCCGTTACAAGCATACGAGAGTAATTGGAAAGTTAAAATTTTTTTTAGAACAAACGACAAATATGTGCGCTTTTTTTAATTACGCTTATTTACACTTTATTTTATGTAGAATTGACGCATATAGTGAAATTTCTTAATATTAGGGGATTAATGCATTTTGCATATTTATTGCTGGAAAGATATTGCTAACTTCATAATAAATATGCACAAGTTATTGCTAGAATGTTATTTCTAACTTCATACCGGTATAAATAACTTAAAACACCGTTTTTCGCATTTTTAGTTTTTTAAGATAATTACTGTCATGTCAAATCAAGGAAAAAAAGGTATCTTTTACAAGCATAATGAAAAAAAACTACAATCAAAATTCGGGTAAGATTTTGTTGTTCGTAAAATAAGTCTGCAATTATAATAAGAATGTTTATAAGACCAAGAAAATCCTATCGAGTTCCATAAAGTAAAGTCACAGTTAAACTAATTTGCGTTTCATAATGCACTCATTACAAACGCAAAATATAAAATCAGAGAAAAAATAATTAGTCCAATAGTTGCACCTTATAATTCATTAAAAAAAAAACTTATTTAAAGCTAACTTGTTAATAAAGTCTGTGATCATAATAGTGGGGAAAAAAAGTGTTTGTTCTATTTCGCACTCCCAACTACATTTTTCTCTACAATCGAGCTAAACTCAGATTTCCGTTTCTAACAGTTTTGTAGACATCTTAAAAGTGTAATATTGATTCCAAGTCTTTTGCGAATGTGTCTATTTCCCTAAATAATGGCCTGGTATATTCGTGCAACACATTTTTTCTTTGTTTTCGCAGATATCTTCTTTTATCTCTAATTCCATTCGTTTCCGTTTCACTGGTTTTATTTTCTTTTATTACACCATCATTCTCTTGCGACACACTCTTATTTTGTACACTTCAAATTTAAAATTTATTTTATTTTTTGATTTAAATTTAAATCGGGTAATCATGTAATTAGGAATTTAGTTATTTGTATTTAAAAATAAAAGCTGAACGATAAATCACGAAAACGTGGCCATCAAAGAGCTATCTCATGGGTTCTTTGATGCTAAAAGTACCTTTTATGTGTGCATATACATTTAAAAATGTTTTGATGGAAATGCTTTCCTGTGTACCTATCTATGCTTACTTCAAATGTTTTGTGCTTTTAATATTTAATGTTTCTTAAGTATATAGTTTATTAACAAATCATGTCATGCAGGTATACTTTATATAGGTAAGCCTAACGTTCTGTTATCAATATTAGCTTGTACTATGCCTTTGGTTGTAGTTTTATATTACCTTCAGTTTGTTGCTCAGGTGGGGGTTAAATAATGTCACTACTTTGTCAATAACTGAAGATTGATTCGTATCCGGTTATAACATTTATTTGGTTATAATAATGTAAAAATAGATCTCTAACAAGCAATTAATAATTAACTAAACTAAAAATAGTGAATAAATAATTAAAAAGGAAATACAAATTAATTCTGGATGACCCCTGATCCTCAGGTACGACGGGATGTCGCTGGCTGGTGAATTACATGGATTAGTAATTAAACAGCTGTTTTATAATGTGTATAATTTTCAGTACTAAAACGGTTAATTATTATGAACTTGTGATAATAGTGTAATGAGATTGTGGGTCATCTGGAGTCAGTCTTACAAGGGAATTATTTACAGGTGAGTGTGGTGTTTACATTTGAAATTAAGTATGAAAGTTAGTGTGTTGGTAATACACAGCTGTCGGGGATTTATGTTTGTTTTCATTAAATGAAAGGAACTCCGGTCAGAAATTGTTAGCAGGAAATAATTATTATTACATTACTTATGAATAATATCATAACTGGAAACAGGGGTTATATACAGGTCAGGTTTTCTTTATATATGTATGTATGTATATATATATATATATATATATATATATATATACAGGTAGAGGTTGTTTATGACTAAACCGGTAATTAGTGCGGTTGCCTGGAATGCTGGTAATAGGACAATTATACAGATATTGACAGGACATTCCACGGGTACGGGGGGAACTATAACAGCGTCTTCAGAGTCGAAACTACAGGCAACGTTTACAGGGTTAATATCGTTAGGGTAGGTGTGCCTGTAGTAGGAGTAGCTAATTATTCAGGTCCTAACTAGGTACTTCTCACAGCTTATCATTTAGTGCTCTTTTCGGGTCGATTCGCCACAACAAGATAGCATAAATGATGGGGCTTTTCTATTTTGTGAAAGGCTAGTATATGGAAAGAGATGGATATTGGCGTTGGAATAGTTAGCTCTACGAGGCAGAACCTCTGGCAAACTAAGTACTTCATACCCTTGTCACGTTTAGGCACCTTTCTCGGGGCAGGGGACCACCAAGAATATTTTTCCAAAAAATGTGCGTATATGAGTAAATGTGGGATGAATTTAGGGGATATGTCTGGTTGAGGATGCTGGATATTGGTCCGGGAATACTGGCTAGGATAACAATGCAGGTGCAGGATAAAGTAGTACGGGGTGCTTGACAGGATTCTTGTCAGGCTAGTAGTTATCAGGTACAGGCCAGGTTATTCGTTGCTGGTCAGGATTGTCTGGCTGCGGCGCAGGATAAGAATTCAGGTACCGGAAAATATATTACAGGAAGAGGGTGAAGGAATGAAGTGTCGAGTTTGAGGGAGAATGAATGTCTAATGAATCTTAATGTATGTATGAATGTGTTTCTATATGCTAGGGGATCTGGTATTTGTATGTAAATGGGATGAGTGGGAAAGGAGTGGACAACTGATAACATTTATTAATAATGATAGAATAGTTGTGGAAGAAAATAGGAAATAACTTTTGATAGGAAAATTCATTTGCAAGGATAGGAAAATTTATACTAAGGATTTTCAGGATTATTGCAAGTTTATAAACTCCTTTTTTTGCAGCGTAGGGACTAAAACGTACACTTTATTCCCTCGTTTTAGGAACTAGAGTGCCAGGTTTACTCCCTTGGGATTACTTTTGTTATTTGAGGGGATTAAAAGTAACAAAAACGCACCGAAAACATGGCAATCTAATTTATTTAGCTGTATTTAGTTAACTAATCGTGCATTTAATTGTCAAAATGTATATTGGGATTTTCATCTGTGCAATTTCTTGTAGCTACAAAGTTGCAGCAATCAAACACGAATTGCAGCAACTTGATTGCAAAGATACAACCATTCATATTTCAGCAATCTTTGCTGCTTGTTATAAATGTTGATAAGAGATTTTCGTTAACTTTTAAATTGTAAACACGTTACTATTTTTTGAGTTACATTAAATGATAATTATAATTATAATTGTCTTGCTAGCAATCATAATTGGAGAAGAAACACTTGTGCATGAAATAAGGTGCTGGGTAAGACCATGGTTAACGAAACGCGACGGCAAGGGAAATTTACGGTTAGTCAAGAATGAGTTATTACACGGATATGTCTAGTGTTGCAAAAATTTTTTAAGAATGGACGAAAATGTATTTCCAAATGTGTTACAGAAGATAACACCTTTAACACAGAAACAAATCACAATGTCATATGAGTACAAGGGATAGATTAATAATGACTCTCCGTTACTGATGCAACAAGGAAAAGCATTTCATTCTCTTTTAGAGTTGGCCATTTCATCGTTTCGAAGATTTTTTCAGAAGTGTGTCAAACAAATTCCCATATTTAATCACATTTTATAACCTTTTGCATATAAAAACGTGAACTGGGATCAACGTATTTTAACTGTAGGTTAAGTAGAACAAGATGTGTGGTAGACAAAGTTTTTGGTATATTATTATTAAATTTCTTCCGTATTTTGCTTCACACTGTCAATATGCACCATGACAAAGTACGACAAATTGTATTACATAATTGTTTAAGAATGGAATGTCCTCAAGAGTGCAAAAACGTTAATGAAAACAATGTGTGCAAGTTAAAACAAAAAAAATTCTACTATTTTATAACAAGGTTTGTTAATTTTTTTTATAACAGTGTATAGAGGCACTTTTTATTTTTGCACGGCGGTTCTCGACAAGGTTAGTATGCCACTGCTTGACTGTTTATTGATACGTGTATAAGTTTTAGTGCATGGAATTGTGAATTAAGGGCAGTACAATCACGACGTATATCTTTATGTATACTTTATGTTCATGTGTACGGCTAGCTAAGATCCGCTACAACTGGCATCGCAGCACAGTGTTGTGACATCAAAATAAAAACACGCATTTAAGATTTGACTAGATTATACTATAAAATGAGCACTGGGTTTTTAGGTGGATTTCAAATAAATGTTAGAGAGAATTGATTGCCTTATCATTGATATTTGGAAATGATCGCTATACACCTTTGCTTATGTCAAACTAAAAGTTTGCTTACCGCCTGAAAGTTAAAACGGATAAACTGATTTAAACCCCAATACTGCCCTACTAAACGCAAAGGGGTAACCGACGAATGGTGAAACATGAGATAATATCGTTTAGTCATTCTAGAGTACGTTTTACAGCTCATGTTAGGGTATATTTACCGTATCTGCACGGTAAATAGGTATAATATTATAAAAAAGAATCCCATATCTGCAGAAATGCCTTACAATATTAAGCGATTTAGTGGTAGCTCGATATACTGGGCAAAATCGGTGGTATCTCATGTGCAGTAAAGTTGGCTTAGTATACTTGGTTTACTACCACGCCAGCTCAGTAATGCTCTTAAAGCGGCTAGTATTACTGATAAATACGAGAATAGTCAACAGTTCGGTTACAGAGCCAAGTGGCCTGGTAACGTGGTGTTTGTTATTGTTTTTACAGTGTTAGTGTTGCAATTTGATGCTATTTATTTACATATTTTCAAGTAGTAATCATCTGCCCCAATCCTCCGGAGAATTGATATTATTGGATTTGGCAGGTGAGTTTCCATCTTACCTACTTACATTAATAATTAATTGTAATTAACATAACCTCAAATTTTTGAGAGTTTTATTTAAAACATAAAGTTATTAAAGTTAGTGACCAATCTAAGCATCAAGATAATTTTGAAAACATAAAAACTATTGCTAAGCTAAATAATTATCCCAATAACCTTATTAATAGAATATTATATAATGACAACAAAAAACATAATAAGAATAACAACGGTGAATCTGGTGACTCCTTATGCACATACAATAAACTAATTAGTATACCTACACTTAGTAACCAACTAAAAGTCATATTTGAAAATAATAACAACAAAATTGCTCTTTATAATAAAAAAAACTAACAACAGCTTATTCTCCAAACTTAAAGACAACACACCAAATTGTAAAGATTGTGAAAAATGTTACATTGGACAAACGAAACAACATTTGATAAAGAGAATCAACAACCATAAAAATGGTTACAAACCATATAACTTAATTAACAAAGATAATAAAGCGGCTTTAACTGCTCATACAAGTGTTAACCTTCATCAGTTCGATTTTGAGAACGTAAGCATATTAGATAGAGAAGATAATTTTTCTAAAAGACTAATCTCGGAGATGTTACATATCCAATCAAACGAAAAAAGTATTAACTTTAGGACAGATGTAAAATAACCTGAATAACATTTATAAACATCTGATTGATTTTAAAAAAATCAGAAAAAGGAAAAAGAACTAAATCTACTACATTATTATTGGATTGTCCAGTATTTAGATAGAATTTTACAACATTAATTGCTAGTAATAATTTATAAATAATAAGTTAGATTTTATAAAAAAAAAATTTTTTAGATAAATTTAATTCAGTCGAAAATGTGCTGGTGTAGATTATAGATTTATTTCGGCCTTGTTATTTACTCAACGAGAACATCGTGTAAAAATGTTGTATTCAAAATTAATTTTAGCATTTAAACACGATTTAGTCATTAATACGTTCTTCATTAAGACAAAACACTAAAAAATTAGATAACCAGCTGTTAACAAATTTTAACGTGTCGGAATTGTGAAATTGTTTTAATAATTTAATGTGTAAGAACAATACATAAGATACCAACCCCATAATAAATTAATATGACTACTACTATAAATTTAGTATTAAAAATAACTGGTTTAAGAGGTATGAATGCTCATTACACATTTAAGTGATAATCAACACTCCTAATGTTTCTTTCAGCCTGATGAAGTTTAATTAACTAAACGAAACGTAGCTTGAAAATCCTTTTTTTCACTAAAAGTCCTAACCCAGTAATTCTGAAGAGTGAAGTAATTAATTAAGGACTGTAAATAACAAATCCAACTATATATATATATATATATATATATATATATATATATATATATATATATATATAAACGTATATGATTAGATACAAACCTTCTGGTGGTGTTACCATCGTTAGTGTTCCCAACACCAGCCTTGGGAACATCCACAATCAGGCCCACCTTTGTCGAAATTCCACTTCTATTTTCGTCTTAGTTTGTAGGCCCAATGAATTAAACCATCAAAGAACCTAATTCTTGCATGCAAGACCGATATTCTTCATTGATAGTATTTGTCGTCTCTTTGGTAAAACGTATTCTTATTGGTCGATAATGTCGAGGTGAAGAATGTATTGCATTTTGCCAAATAACTTTCTTTTCCCCTGAATCCAAATTTCCCAGTAGTTGTAAAGGCACAATTGAACTTTAAAAAATATTGCAGTCTGAGTCGTGATCATTTTGAAATTTTTATTTGAATTGGGACTCTGCGAACCATCACATCCCCACTTATAAATCAACGTAAATTTATACAGTCTTGCTCATGTAAGTGTACGACTTCATCCATATAAGTAAGCAGTCTACTTGAAGTATGGTTGAGTAGACTGTAAATTCGCTTTAGCACAGTTTTTAGTTATTTGAGTTCTATCTGGATATGACTCCTCCTTGGTTTTCTGCAAAACTGTATAGCACGGAAGATATGGAAGCAAGCTTATTATTTCTATGAATTTGGAATACGCTTTTTTTGTACTTCGTTGCTCGCTTTGAGCTAGAGTTTGATGCTTTTAAAGCATCTCTTTTTCCTTCCACCTGCAGTTTTACCTGAGCATCATATAGCAATTTTTCTAATTCGTTAGTCCTACGCAGTGCTTCCGTTTTGCGTTTTTTACTTCTTTCTCTAACTTATGTGGTATAGTATTTAGCCATGAATGGTCCTTGTCCATGAAAATATCTACTTTGTAATCGGCTTGTGTCCATATACGCTTGAACTCCGACTTGATTCGGGAAAATGTTTTCATCATATCTTTTTTATCGTCTTCCGTTAAATCGTTCCTATTTATGTAAAAAATCCTCAACAAAATCTAGATTTTTATTAATATTCATTTCATATTGCTGTTGCATCATGTTGAATATTTCTCCTTTAGTGATGATGTTTTCATGTACTGTTGAAAATAGAAACGTTCCAATTACCAAAACGCAGTGGTTGAACATAAGGTACGTGTATGAAATGAGCACAGTTTTGGGACTAGTACACAATAAATCGGAAGAATCCGGAAACTTTTTTAACATGTATTGAAACCTGAAATATTTGATTATTCATTTATCAAAAAAAGAGTCACCTCAGGAACCATAACAATCAAACCAATTTTGAATTTTAAAAACTACTTAAAACTCATCTCAAAAAATCACTTTTTTAAATGCTTCCATGGATATAGTAAACAAAGCTTAAATACAACAGTAATAGTGTCAATATATTCTTACTTAAATCCCTTCAAGATGCTTCATGGTTCCAAGGATATGTAACTATTTTAAATACAGTTTAATCACTTTTAATTGTACGTACTTTTCAATCACACAGACAGCAGCAATGTGAACCCTTAGGAAACTACTATTTAACTTTAATAAGTGGTCCATTATTTTTTTATTGATAAACGACTTTTTTGAAATAGGCTTTTGACCGGCTAGATTGTCCCAATATACTCCACTATGCGACCGGACAAAAATCAGTAACTCTTCTTTATATAAATATGAGTTGTCAAATAAATTTTAAAACCTATAGTAACGAAAAATACAAAACATAAGAGTTGGTAACAAATTTAATGTATTTGCGAAAAAAAAATATCAGAAAGAGCAAGGTCATGTTAGATACGAATTTCTCTCATAAGTCGTTGTTACAATGATTTTTTTAAATGAAATTAACTTATAAAAAAAGTTAGGTTATGTCGTCTGCTTGAAAACCGAATGCGATAGAAAAAATCCAAATGTACCATATAAAACTTTGGCGACAACCATTCAAATTCCCTTTTTCATGACACCTCTGTTTCAAAAAATAAATATTTTACAGCTGTTTAAAAGTGGAAAAATATATAATGAACACACTGTACCGGGCGGCCAACTAAAAATGCGAGGTACTTTATCTGAGAAACTATCCATCGTAGAGGCTTGCACAAAAAAAAGTTATTACTAAAACGGCCAATACAAAAACCTGGAAAATATTTTCAAGTTTCTGAAATGGCCGCTAGGGGGCGTAACTGCAATCGTGAATCTAAAAAGTGATGTTTCTGTGAATTCTGCTATATTAACCTAATAAAAAAATAACTGACCTTTGAAGTCGAGGATAATCTGAAATTTGTTTGTTTGGCACTTTTTGACGTATGTCTAAAAATAAAGTGGTGGGGGGTATTCAAAGGTTTCCTTAAATAACCCCCTGTATCTTCGAAACGGCTAAGCCGATTTTAACAAACTTGGGCGCGTTGAAATGAGCTATTCTTGGGCTACAAATGTTATAATATTTAAAGTTTTGTTAGTTTCACATGTCGTCGCTAGAGTGCTTTGTTCGACATTCCGACAGAAACGGTTAATTTTCGCAAAAAAATTAAATGCATTGGTATGACTTTTTCATGAACAAGTAGCTAAATGATGCCTAAACAAGCTCGCGAAAACCGCATCTCGATATCTTATTCCTAACCTAAAATATTGGCCAAAGAAAACTATACGAAAATCCCTTAAATTTTAATTTTTTTTAACTATATTTTTCTGGAATTGTTTCTATTATGTAAGTTGTGGCTCTAAAAAGGACCGATTTAAAGGAGGAAGGTTTAATACCCCCGTAAATGCTCGAAATGCTGACCATCACGCTCTTTGCATTGCTGAAGCCTCTCATGACTAAACAAAACTGCAGCTTCAATTTCGGCTCTCGGTATGTTTCATATCTTCTCTAGTAGTAGGCTGAGTCCGAAACACGATGTCCTTTAAGCGCCCCCATAAATAAAAATCGAGGCAAGTTAAGTCTGGCGATCGCGGAGGCCATGGAAACGGACTTCCTCTTCCAATCCACCGCTGTTGAAATAGTGCATTAATATGCTCTCGCACATTAATAGCAAAATGTGCTGGGCAACCATCCAACTGCAAAAACAATTTTTTCCTTGTTTCCAGAGGTACATCTTCCAACAACAACGGTAAATATTGGCCAAAAATTCAAGAAATACATTGCCATTTAGGGGTTGCTCGAAAAAATATGACCCAATAATTCTGCCTCCCAGTATGCCACACCATACATTTAAACTCCAACGTCCTTGGCGCTGAACTTCACGCCACCAATGGGGATTTTCTGCAGACCAATAATGCATATTGTGCAGATTGACTCTCCCGTCACTACTGAAGGTGGCTTCATCGGTCCAAAGAATTTGAAATAAAAATTCTCTATTCTCGCGTATCATGCCTAACATCCAATGGCAATAGTCTAACCTTCGATCAAAATCTTCCTCTTTCAAGGCCTGATGCAAAACGACATGATATGGGTGCATTCTTAAAGTAATTAAAAAAATTTTAAACGAATACCTATATATTTTGATGGCCAATAGAACTTACTTGTGGTCCTTTAAAATATTTTGAACCGTTGTCCGTGATATGCCCAATTCAGTGGATAATGTTCTTGTGCTAACATGAGGATTTTCTTCAATATAGCCCAGTACACGGTTAATATTTTCTTGTGTTCTTCCAATTCTTTGTCGTTGAAATGTAGGCCGAAAACTACCATTGGCTCGTAAGCTCGCCACTAATCGGGGAAAAACTCTTACATCGCAAAGACGCCGATTTGGATATCGAGCCGCGTAAACTCTTTTAGCTACTGCGGCATTCTGAAGACATTCAAAATAAACCGCAAGCATATCAACAGCTTCATTATTCGTAAAACGCATTTTGAAAGCACCAAAATTGCTCAAAGTAAGGCGAAAGTATTGACCACTATTGACAATTTGAGGATTATGTATGTTTTGTTTAGGTATCTGTTTCCATTGCCTGCTTCTATTAATTGTATTTTTCGTATATATCCATAGTGAATTCGCATTTAAACAAACAAAAAATAGGCCTTTCGTATAACTTTTAGCATTGCTTACTTGCCGGTAGTAATTTCAAAAAGGGTGATTTTATTCTGGTGAATAAATTTACAAACATTTAATTTCTAGGTAACCTATTCAGAGCCGAAATTGAAGATGCAGTTTTGTCTACCCATAAGAGGCCTCAGCAATGCGCAGAGTGATGGTCAGCGTTTCTAGCATTTACGGGGGCATTAAAAACCTTCCTCCTTTAAATCGGTCCTTTTTAGGGCCACAACTTACATAATAGAAACAATTCCAGAAAAATATAGTTAAAAAAAAAAAATTTAAGAGATTTTCGTATAAAGTTTTCTTTGGCCGATATTTTAGGTTAGGAACAAGATATCGAGATGCGGTTTTCGCGAGCTTGTTTAGGCATCATTTAGATACTTGTTCATGAAAAAAAGTCATACCAATGCATTTAATTTTTTTGCGAAAATTAACCGTTTCTGTCAGAATGTCGAACAAAGCTCTCTAGCGACGACATGTGAAACTAACAAAACTTCAATTATTTTAACATTTGTAGCCCAAGAATAGCTCTTTTCAACGGGCCCAAGTTTGTTAAAATCGGATTAGCCGTTTCGAAGATACGGGGGGTGATTTAAGGAAACCTTTCAATGCCCCCCACCACTTTATTTTTATAGGTACGTCAAAAAGTGCCAAACAAAAAAGTTCAGATTATCCTCGACTTCAAAGATCAGTTATTTTTTATTAGGTTAATATAGCAGAATTCACAGAAACTCCACTTTTTTAGATTCAAGATTTCAGTTACTCCCCCTAGCGGCTATTTCAGAAACATGAAAATATTTTCCAGGTTTTTGTATTGGCCGTTTTAGTAATAACTTTTTTTTCCGCAAGCCTCTACGATGTGTAGTTTCCCAGATACAGTACCTCGAATTCTTAGTTGGTCACCCCGTACACTTGGGAGCAATACAACTTATGTCTAGTACAATAAAAATAAAACAAAAATATGTATACCATTTAATGAAATTTATACGACGTCCTACATGTGGAGAAGAATTTAAAATAGTAATTGACTGACCAGCATTAAAAAAATATCTTCTTTTTGAAAACGTATAGGGTGACTTACTGCATACTGTAATTGGAGTAGCCTGTTCTGATATTTGGTTCAACCCTACTCAAAAATCCTTTATTTAAATTGAACTACTTCCTTGTTAAGCAAAAATACCTGATCTACAATTTTTTTACATTTTGAGTGATATACCAATTTCCAAATTTCTCTCTGCGCTTAATTAAATGAACCTAGCTGAAGTGATGTACCTGCTACCATGTTTAATAAGCAAAACTGTTGTAGAAGGTTGTAAAGGAAGGAACTAAATTTGCCTAGGCTGAAGTTTAATTTTAATAAAAAAAAACGTGTGGTTTGTATCCGTTATTAAGCTTTTCTATTTAACTAAATTAAAAGATAATTGTACGAATAAGCCCTTTGTTAGGTTTGGTTAATTTACTGACTGTTTGCTTTTTCTGTAAATGTAGGCTGTACTGACGACAGTTAAAAAGCCTAATGGGTGTAATGTATGATATACAGATCTTTCAGTTCATTATTTTTTATTCCATGGGTACACTACCCATTAATGAGAGTTTGCATGATACTTTTGGGTCTAGAATGGTGGTAAGGTCGATGGTCGGTGGTCTACTAGCCATAAGTGCCACGTCACAAGTCAGAATGTTGATTATTCTGCAAAATCAAGTTATGGATCTGCCATATTGAGAATATGAATTGACAAACCGATTTCGTTAGAAAAAAAAGTTGTTATATTGTTATGATATGCAAAGACCTAACTTTTATGTAAGTGTGGTTATATTGTTATAATAAGCAAAAACTACATATAAGGTTTTATTTTATAAGAGGCCTCTTTGAATCCGCCATTTTAAAAATATTTATTTTTGATCCATTTGGACATTATATTGTATTCACTATTTGAGTTTACAAAGCAAAACATTTTCTTTCTATCGGTAAACATAAAAATATATACTGTTTCAAGTTGGATGCTGTTTTAAGTTTTTTTACCCAAACTTTTTTTTATAAGTTAATTTCATTGAAAAAAATCAACAAGGGCATAGGAGACAAATTCATATGTTACATGACCTTGCTCTTTCTGGGACTTGTTTTTAATTTCGCAAATAGATTAAATTTGTTACCAACTCTTATGTTTTCTATTTTTCGTTACCATAGGTTTTAAAATTTATTTGACAACTCATATTTATATAAAGAAGAGTTACTGATTTTTTGTCCCGTCGCACAGTGGAGTATTTGGATAATCTAGCTGGCCAAAAGCTTATTTCAAAAAAGACGTTATCAATAAAAATAATCTACCACTTCTTAAAGTTAAATACTAGTTTTGTTATGGTTTCCGAGGTGTCCCGCGACTTGTTTTTTGATAACTGAATAATTAAATATTTCAGGTTTCAATACTTGTTAAAAACGTTTCCGGATTCTTCCGATTTATTTTGTACTAGGCCCAAATCTGTGCTCATTTCATACAACTTATGTTGAATCACTGTGTTTTGATAATTGGAACGTTTCTATTTCCAACAGTACATGAAAAAATCATCACTAAAGGAGAAATATTCAACATGATGCAACAGCCATATGAGATGAATACTAATGAAAAACAAGATTTTGTTGAGGATTTTTACATAAATAGGAATGATTTAACGGAAGACGAAGATACGAGGAAACGATTTTCAAATTTAAAAAAATTTAATCTAGTGAATCTAAGTTCAAATAATGACAAAGTCATAACAGTATATAAATTGTGAATTATTAAAAACTTTTAACGTATGGACTCGAACCCACGACCACTATTTATCTAGAGTAGGGCTCTTACTATCTGAGCTATCGAGGGAGCTAGTTCCACTCGATTCAATCCTAAACTTTATGTACCTTACTAGTTTTTGATGTTATATAATTGTTATATCTTTATATAACCAATCACTTTTGTGGAAAAGGTCTGTAAGCTTGAATTTTCCAAGTTTCGTACAGACCCACAAGACTGGAATATAGAGCAGTTGCTCTTTAGGCAGGTAATTAATACGTATTAAATTTTCCGAATCAGGTCGGAGTTTACGCGTATATGGACACAAGCCAATTACAAAGTAGATATTTTTATGGAGAAGAATCGTTCATGGCTAAATACTGTAGCACTTAAGCTACCCAAACAATCACAGGTTGTGGGATGTCCATCAAAAACGTTTCATGACTCCAGCGAAAGAGGTAAAAAACGCAAAACGGAAGTACTCCGTAGGACTAACAAATCAGAAAAATTGTTATACGCTGCTCAGGTAAAATTGGAGGTGGAATGAAAAAGAGATGATTTCAAACTACTAAAAGACGAAGCGTATTCCAAATTCATAGAAGACCAAACTACTCCACATCAGTTGTCGCATCGGAAAGCGTTAGCATTGTTTGTTGAGACTGGGCTTTCAAAAACCAGTATGAAATAATAAGGAGCTTCCTTCCATATCTTCCGTGCTATACAGTTTACTCAACCATACTGCATACTTATATGGAGGAAGCTGTAAACTACTTAAATAAGGAAGACTGTAATAAACTTACGTTGATTTATAAGCAGGGATGTGATGGCTTGCAGAGTCGCAATTCAAACAAAAGTTTCAAAATGATAACGATTCAGACTGCAATATTTTTTAAAGTTCAATTTGTGAATTTACAACTACTGGGAAATTTGGACTCAGGGGAAAAGGAAGTTATTTGGCAAAATCCAATACCTTTTTCACCTCGATATTGTCGACCAATAAGAATACGTTTTACCAAAGAAACGCCAAATATTATCAATAAAGAAGAGCATACGAAGGTGGAATTGGCAGATAGAGTATGTAATGTTGAACACAATATGGCTCTTAAAATTGCTGACGCCAAAATATGCAATGCTGCAACTTCGATTAAATCAACAATGAGGTGCTACATTTGTGGTGCAACGTCAAAAGAGTTCAATGACCTCAGCGAGAAAAGACATAGCTGAAGGCTCATTATGATATGGAATATCGGTCTTGCACGCAAAAATTAGGTCTTTCGAATGTTTAATTCATTGAGCCTACAAATCGCCCCTACAGAAGTGGCAGCTTAGAAACGAGAACGACAAAAGGGTTGAAAACGAAACTAAGACGAAAATTCAAGTGGAATTTCGACAAAGGATGGGTCTGATTGTGAATGTTCCCAGGGCTGGTTTTGGAAACACTAATGATGGTAACACCAGCAGGAGGTTTGTATCTAATTATATACATGTATATGTATATATTATGTATATATATATATATATATATATATATATATATATATATATTAGAATCTGTATACATACATATTGTTGATATTATCATATATGTGTATACTAAATATTTTATGCTGTACTGCTGCTAAAAGGTTCTTCATGGATCGAGAACTGGCAGCAGAAATAACTGGTTTAGGTGTTCATCTAATTTATCGCCTAAAAGTAATCCTGGAGACTATATCAAGCGGACATAAAATTAAATTAGAGCAGTTTGCAACATACACAATGGATACCCCAAAATTATACATTGAAAGATACGGTTGTCCAATGACACCTACTTTGCATAACGTTCTAGTCCCGAAATTGTGGAGCATGCTTTGCTGCCTACAAGCTTACTGTCAGAAGAGGCTGCAGAAGCTAGAAACAAACATTTTCGTATGTATCGACAAAGCTTTGCGAGAAAGCTTTCGAGGACTGCTTGCAACAGAAACGTTTCGGATCTTCTCCTAACTGGGATGAGACAAATTCCAAGAAAGAAATCGGAGCTCTTTTTAAAGGAAACTTTGGATATGTTGCTTGACTTAGACGTACCGTCTAGTTCAAGTGCTCTTCCAAGATCAGATGAAGAAGTACATTCAGGTGAAGAAGACATGGTCTTGGGTGAAGAATGCACCCTCATTGAAGATGAAGACATTTCTTCACATAAATAGTTATATACATAGTTAATAAGATAAATACAAAATTAGTTATTACTGCTGTGAATACTGTAAACAATTTCAACCATCTACGAGGACATACAAGCTTTCATAATGTTATTGGTTGTGTGGATAGAACACATATTCCTATTCCAGGCCCATTACGAGATAATTCTTGCTATAATAGAAATGTTTCTTCAAACAGTCTTTAAGTCTAAGCAACAGTTTATAGAAAAAGAATACTGCAGATTCTAGAGCTGATTTTATGTCGATTTAACGTAAATTACCTTAATACAAAAATACTTCCTAAGAGAGCTGGAGCTCTTGGAAGATGGCGTCCTAACATCGGTTTAAATATCTTCAAAATGCTTTCCCTTTAAATGATAGGGTACATTTATTTAGTGGAATATGCCCAATCGTATGGCGTGAATATGATTTTTTAGTTATTCATAAGCGACTCGTTTGGGCGGGGCATTGGACATTGTTATTTATAAGTTTTTTTGTTTTTAAAAATTTCGCATTTTAACATGGAATTAAACAAATCTCGATTTTTTCATAAAAGAATGATTCTCTTGTCTGAAGTCGCTACGACGCACCGTTTTCGAAATAAATCGATTTGAACTTTTCATACTTTTATAAAATTAACTAACGAATTCATTTGCAAATATGAAAGATGGCTATGGAAAATAAACAAAATAACAATTGCGTGAACGTCAAAACAATTAGTATTACAGATACTAGTCGAGGTTAAATAAGGTCAAATAAGTTTTAAGTGAAATATTTTTATTGTTTAGTTCCATTACCGTAAATACAAAAAGTTGAATATTGTTAGAATGGTTACGTTTAGTAACGAAGAATATGTCGATATGCATTTAGTGTACGGCGAAATGCAATGCTCGGGCAGCAGCACGTAGATATGCAGATAAATTTCCTGCTCCTAAATCATTTACGCTTCTTCATCAAAGAATTAGGGAAACAAAATCGGTAATTCCTAAAAATAATGAAACGGGAAGATATGCTGATGTAATGGAAGAATATCAGGATGATATTTTAATGGAAATTGAGTACAATCTTGAAATAAGCGTAATAATGTTGGCTGCAATGTATCCCAATGTGTCAAAAATCTTCTGTGTGAAACATTCTACATAAGGAAGGTTTGTATCCTTTTCATTTCAAAAAAGTCCAGGCATTGCAAGTAGGGAATTTTCTTGCTCGTGTTGATTTTCCCAATTGGATGCAAAATATAGAGAATCAAGCACAAGATTTTTTCTAATATTTTGTTTTGTGATGAAGTCGCTTTTACAAGACATGGAATTTTTAATATGCACAATGTACATTATTACTTCTATGTTGATGAAAACCCTCATGCGATAAGGGAAAGTAAATATCAGGCATTAATGTATGGATAGGTTTAAACGGCGAAGAATATCTCAACTTTTTACAAAATACTTAACCGGATTTATTAGGGGACATTAAACTGAATATTCGGCGGAACTTGCGGTTTTTACATGATGGTTGCCCGGCTCACTATAGCAGAACTGTTCCTACTTTTTTAGATAACTATTACCGAGAGCAATGGATCGGAAGAGGCGGTCTGATTGCTTGGCCAGCAAGGTTTCCAGATTTAAATGCTTGCGATTTTTGTGCTTGGGGATATTTAAAATCAATGGTTTATTACCAACCAATAGAAACACGCGATCAGCTTTGGAGAAGAATTCAGGATGTCGGCGACGTATTCAGGAACAATAGGGGAATTTTTGCAAAAATTGGACAATCTTTACCTAAACGAATAAATTTGTGCATAGAAACGGATGGGCATCTTTTGTAGATTCAGTTTTGTGTTTCATACGTTCAGTTGTCATTTTGAATTTTTTTTTATTCTTAATTGGGTCAGCAACATTTTTTTGTATTAAAAACAATTATTTTTTGCCCGAGTTTATTTCTTACTTTCTAAAACAAAATTAATTTATGGCATGAGAGCAGTTTGACGTTCACGCAAACGTTATTTTGTTTATTTAGCCATCTTTCATAATTGTAAATGAATTCGTTAGTTAATTTTATAAAAGTATGATTAGCATATGAAAAGTTCAAATCGATTTATTTCGAAAACGGTGTATCGTAGCGACTTCAGACAAGAGTATCATTCTTGTATGAAAAAATCGAAATTTTTTAAATTTTATGTTAAAATTTCGAAATTTTGAAAAACAAGAAACTTATGAATAACAATGTCCAATGCCCCGTCCAAACGAGCCGCTTACGAGTACAACTAAAAAATCATATTCACGCCATGCGATTGGGCATATTCCAGTAAATAAATGTACAGAACGCTATCATTTAAAGGGAAACCATTTGGAAGATATTTGAATTAAACTGATGTTAGGGCGCCATCTTCCAAGAGCTCCAATTCTCTTAGGAAGTATTTTTGTATTAAGGTAATTTACGCTAAATCGACATAAAATCAGCTCTAGAATCTGCAGTTTTCTTTTGTGAAAAGAGTTTGTGGACACCCTGTATTCGATGCTAAAAAATGAAAACATTTTGCCTCCTAACACATATCTACTGAGGGATTCGGCATATCCACTGGATATATTTATAATGGTACCATTTAGAGATAATGGGAACTTGACAAGAAAACTAATGCGATTTAACGCCTTTGGGCGATTAAAAGCAAAATTTGGGAGTTTGAGATATTTACATTTATTAAATTTGGCTTATGCTAAATATATAGTGTTTTCAGCTTGCATATTGCATAACATTAGTTTAGAGGAAGATGAAGCTGGGTTAGATGGGTTACTAAACGTTACAGAAGACAATGAAAGTGATGCAGATGAAGTACTGAATGGATCATACACTACGTTTCAAATGAAATGCACCACTTAGAAATAATAATACTATGATTTTGAAATTTTGGCAAAATAATGTTTCAGTATGATATAGAAAACGATGGAAGTTTGAATGAAAAAGAACAAGTCATTATGTACTTTGCACCACTGTTAACATCAATTATCAACAATTGTTATTTATACATTTTAAGAAATCTAGTTGCTTAGTGTCAATATTTTTTGTTGTTTAACTGACACATTTATTCTGAAAAAATGCCCCCAGTAAGACAACGATGAAACTTTGCCCAAGTTTCAGATTTTGACAGGGGTAGAATTATCGGCCTGAAAGAAGCAGGTTTGTCATTTCGAGAAATCGGCAGAAGACTTAATCGAGATCACACCACGGTGGCCCGCATTTGGTGTTCTTGGTCTGAAGAAGGCATTCAACGACCTCGTCCCAGTGGAAGACCACCATGCAGCACCAATGATCGTGAAGGACGACTTCTTAGGCGGATGGCCACAACAGATTGGTTTCAGTCAACAGTCTGTTGCGGCGAACGGGACAAGAGCTATTGGTCGTCACCTATAAATGTCAAGAATCTACAGGAGAATTGAGTCTTTTGGCTTACATACGTATCGTCCGTACCGACGACTCCAGTTAACTCAAGAGCATAAGACTGCTAGATTGGCATGGTGTCAAGAGCGGCGGGACTAGGGCCTTCAATTGAATAACATCGTCTTCAGCGACGAATTGCGTTTTTGTTTGTGGCGAAACGATGGTCGTCAAAAGGTGCGGCGGTTTCGAGGAGAACGTCGAAATTTAGAGTTTGTTGAAAGACGACCCACAGGCTTAACGTCTGGAGTCATGGTTTGGGGCACCATACGTGTTGGTGGAAGATCCACTCTTGTGTTCATTCTAGGCACATTAAGTGCTTAGCGTTACATTGATAATGTTTTGGAGCCAGTGGTAGTACCGTTAATGCAGACGTTGCCAAATGGTATTTTGCAACAAGATAATGCTAGACCACATACCGCACATGTTACAAGAAGGTTTCTGGATCAAGTGCAGCTACCAGTATTGCCGTGGCCTGCGCGATCGCCAGATCTTTCGTCTATTGAACATGGATGGGACATGATGGGTCGAAGACTTGGATGAATTAACGACACCATCTCCAGGTAGCCTGGGAAGAAATGCCTCAGGAGGATATAGGCCATCTCATAGAAAGTATGTCTCGGAGAGTGAAGGCCTGCATTACTGTGCGTGGTGATGCGACACACTATTAACATTTTCTTGTTAACTGTTAGTAATTTATACATGTTAATAAAGCATTATTTTACCATACTTTCAAGATCATAGCATTATTATTTCTAAGCATCATTGCAATTACGAATGAATATTTTAAATAATATGTTTTATTTTATTTTGCCACCATAATGTTCTTTATACGCCTCCAAATGCGGGCGTAATGTGGTCTTTATAGCACGGAAATGTCATTGATGCTAAGCAGCATGATTGACAGCAAACACATGACATATATAATAGCAATATCACAGTATCTTAGTAACAACAAATTAGCCTACTGTCGACTTTATTTCACTGCATTTGCATTTAAAAACTTGCCGAAAATACTGAATCTTTTAATATTTTGTTCCAGTTTCATGGTGCAAAATAAAATAAAACATTATGTACCACGGCATAATTGATTATGGCTCTCAGGAATATAAAGCCCTCCGCTTCGCGTCGGGCTTTTAACATTCCCTCGAGCCATAATCTTCTGATTATGCCCTTAATACATAAATATCTATTAATTTATTTTTTTAACGAAATATACATAACTAAAAACTTGTATTTTATTAAGACCCGAAAAACTAAATAAATTTAAAAATACATTTTACTGCAACTTAATGTAGAAACTAATACAATTTTTTAGTCGCAATGGCATTTGCAAGTTTTTCAATTGCTGCTATTTCCCGTTCTTTAAGTGCCTGTTTTTCTTTCCATTTTTGTTCCTCTCTCTTTTCTTTTTTCTCTCGAGTGTCTTTGTCCATTTTTAAGTTTTCCTTCAGATATGCATTAAACGAAATTTCCTCGTCTAATTTCCTTTGTTTTCGGCATCTGGCTATCAGAAGCTGTCTCTGCTATTGGAGTTGACGATCTGGATTCCCCACCTACATTATCAATATTGTCAACAGAACCTAGCGTTCCTAGTGGAGGTGCTATAGACGGTTGCTTCACCACTTTGCTCCCTTTTTTTTTATTATTTTTGTATGTGCCAACAAACTTCGGTATTTAGAATCGCATACGTCCCCACTTAATTTCGAATTACCAATTTTTTTCTTATCCAAAGCTATGTTTGCCCAAAACTTCTTTTTTTTGCAAATTGGACGATTAAACTCATTTTTTCTGGATAATCTTAACTCGACTAATAGCATGTTGTGTCATGAGTTCATTTAAATGTATCAGAGTTTCCTTCTTCCGAGGCTGCTTTTACAATACAATACTAGATGAGGAAAGAATAAAGCATCTGTCACTACTAATTTCATTGTAGGTGTTGATATCCACATTTACCGAAAAAACATGGCCATTAAGTAGAAGTGTAATTTCCTGTAACTCTGAATCGGCCATATTTGAAGCTATAATGTTTCAAATTAAATACTGTCAGTATTATAAAAATAGAACGTAAGTGCAAGAAACTTTTTGATAGTAAAATAACATAACCTTAATTACACATGCCATAAATCGCATTTATCTCCGACGTGGTTTTTTTAAACAACGCCAAATCGCTTTCATCAAATCCACTAGTGACGTCTTACCTACAAATAGATGCGATTAATCGGTGTTTTTTTGTTGGGTTTAAAAACATACCCTTATTTGAAATCCACCTAAAAACACAGTGCTCATTTATATAGTATAATCAGGTTAAATCTTATTTGCTTGTTTTTATTTTTAATGTAACAACGTAGTGCTGCGTCGCCAGTTCTAGCGGACGTTAGCTAGTCCTACACATGAAAATAAAGTATACATAAATTTATACACCGCGCGAATGTACTGACCTTAATTCGCAAATGATTTGAAATAAAATGAAGGGGTAAATTTGATGTTTATATCTATAAAAAGTGAGCTTGGACATAATTTGTAGCTTTAGTACTGTTATGTTTGTTTTTAATGAAATAAAATAATTCATGTTCTTACGTGTGTTGTATTTTCAAAATAACGGAAATATTTAAGTATCACGCTTCCATTATTGATTTTAATAGTTCAATCGGAAAATACTATAATTAAAATAATTTAAAAACTTCTAAATTGTATATTGATCGTTTTCAAATAAAAGTATCAGTGCATAGTTACGAAAAAAAGTAAGACTTTTTATTGGCGAACTATTTTTGGTGAAGAGGTTGAAAAGACGGAAACCAATAGAATCCTGAACTAAACTTGACTAAACTTGCTTTTAAACTTATTTGCGTGAATGGACTTTAAAAGTACAATCTTATGAAACCGCATTCGATAAGAAACTAAAACGTGTCTCTTGTGAATTTGTTGTGGACAGAAATTTGAATAATTCTTTTAATATTTTGCATCACTAATTTCATTTCATTCAAATTCAAAGAGTAAAAATTAAAAGTATGCAACTCTCTAACAGTTTAATTACACTACGTTAAAGAAGGAATTACAATAATTACATTAATAATATATCAAGAACATTGACTTTTCTTATCTTGAATAAATAATGTATATCTTGCCCATAAAACTATCAGAACTAAAAAACCAAAGATTTAAAAACTTCAAACTTAAAAAGTCATACAGGAAGAAATATATCTAATTGCATAAACATTCATAGAATAATCACCACTTCAGAAATACTGATATGTTCCATTCATAATAAAATTATACAACTTTCACAGCCTTATCAAATTGATGTCTGTATATGGTCTGTATCTGTATACACAATTTCCTTTAAAGTTATCTCACATATAAATAAATACACCTTTTGGTGGGTTATTTCTAAAGTTATCTCTTCCACTTCCCATACTCACTATTAACCTTCCGGTGGTCGCGCGTTTTTTTTCTTTAAACTTTAGTCACCTCGGTCTCTTAGACCAGGTGAGCTTAAAAAATAGAAAAATTTTTTTTTTCATTTATCGTGTAAGAATATGAATTAATGAAATAAAATGACCCATTTTAGACAAAAAACATTATTTAAACTTTATTAGTCTACATGTAATATAGCTTTGAACAAAACGCAGAAAAAATAAGCATAAACATGTTACCCTGTATAAAAAAGGAAATGCAAAAAGTAGCAAAATATAAAGACTCAAGTATGGTAACTTAACATATTTGAAACAAGCTAGTACAAAAAACTTATAGCTAAGCATATTTATTGCTGCTCCATGCAGTTCTGACAAACACCTATAATATGCTCCAAACACATAAACGCATCACATTTGTAACATGAAAACGAGTCTTTCTATTCTTTTCCAGCCACCGTAAATACATCTGCCAGCGGTAGTGGTTTTCTTGGACTCCCCTTCTTCAATTTTTGTAATTTCCATAAGTCGGAGCTTCAACGTCTTTGGAAGGTTGGTAAAAGTTGCTCGTCGTTTCAAATGTGGATGGATTATGGCATTTGCCATATCTCTCAAAAAATGTCGCCGTCGTAAATAATTTTTATGCGGGTTGTTGGCTTTGTATATTACTTGGCAATTTATTCCTGCAATATTCAAAATAGTATAGAATATGACCATGGGCCATCTTCTGTTATTACGGGAGCAATCGTAAGAAGCGCACAATTTATCCACGACATCAACCCCTCTTTTTGTGCTGTTATATGTAGTGACTATTACTGGCTTACATTTCAAGCCACTATCTAAGTCAATGTCATCATGATGATGCATACTAGACGTTAAAATAACATTTTTGCGTTGCTTTGGGATATAAGAAACTATGGTTAAATCCTCCGTAAAGCCAAACATACTTGTATGGTTGGGACGTTTGTTGGGATTGGAAAACTCGACTGGGAGTTCTCTTTTATTTTATCTTAACGTCCGAATAGCGGTTATCTTATAATCTCGAAATAATTTTTCAACAAGAGGAATTGATGTGAACCAATTGTCCATTGTCAAGTTAATATGTGAACTAGAGAGATGCACAGTCTTAAAAGCACATCATATGGGCTGTTAGAAAATTTATATGGGCCGTCATGTTGGGTTCCCACGTACACTTCCAAATTTGAAGTGTAACATGTTTTTGCGTCATAAACTGCAAACAACTTGAGGCCATATTTTGTAGGTTTAGAGGGAATGTATTGCCGGAACGAACATTTCCCTCTAAAGGCCGGAAGCATTTCATCAATAGTAACAAATGCCGAGTGGTTATAGCCGTTCTGACAATTTTTTACGAACTGATCAAACACCGTGCGAATAGGCGCTAATTTATCAAACTTTGTGCGTTCTAACCTTGTAGCCTTATTGTCAAATCGCATGCAAGTAAAAGAAACCGAAATCTTTGTAAAGTCATTGTAAGATAAAAAATTTCTACACCATAACCATCTCTCCTCCAAAGATCTTCTGCGTTTGAGCGACCGGAGTGGCCTAAACCAGCTAAATACAAGAGTCCAATAAAAGCACGAATTTCAATTTTGTCAGTTTGATTAGCGTCTCGCTCTCGTTCAAAATTGTCTTGAATAGAGACTATATATTTATTAGTATTTTCAACGATAATACCAATTATCGTGTCGTCTAAGAAATAATTCCAAATTTCCTCAGCGTCCTTCAAACTTTTAGTGGTTGGTGTTGAACTTGGTAGGCGAACTAATATGTTATCCTTCCTAGTTCTAATAGTTTTTGGCTTTGGAGGATGCTTTTTCCAAAGCGTTTTACCCTTTTTGCCTAAAATAAATTAGTTTAATGTTGTTCGCTAATTTATATTTTTTTATATACCTTTAAAGGTAAGCGAAGCAGACCGAGACACAACGGGCTCTTTTGTATAAGAAACATTCTGCTCTGATTCACTGCTGTGATGTAGAACTTCCTCATTGTCCTCTTCCGCTTCATCTGATTCATCCTCGTAAGCAATTAATTGATCATCATTATCATTTAGCCCTGCATCTTCTAAAAGTATTTGTAAATAGTTTTGCTCTTTTCGTAGGCTGCCATGACTAATAATGAAAATATCTCATTAAAATAATACAAAATAAGGATATATATATATATATATATATATATATATATATATATATATATATATATATATATAACTTAACTTTTGTAAATTTTATCGTTGTTAGTCGCGACGGTCTGAGACACCCGAAACCACTATAACTCTAAGCACTGTTGTACGAGAATGGCCATCCAACGACTAAAGGTCGAAGGTAGAGGGGCACCCGACCGTTTATGTTAGCCCCTCCACTTTTTGTACCCGAAATTTAACCAACCCGGTCTCTCAGACAGTGGCGCGACTACCCGAAGGTTAAAATTATACAACCTGTTTCAAGTGTAAACGCCCTATATTTTTTTTAGCCACATTATGGGTACTATTTTCAAAATATTTGGTAGTAATACATACATCAAAATGGTCTAGGGGACAACGCTAAAAATAAATGTTGTTGCAACTAGTGAAAGTATTATGACACAACGATGAAACAAAACATAAAGTTGAACAATAATCTTTAATGTTTTATACAAATACAAACAGAATTTACTGTAGTTTAAAAATTATTATTAATTTTATGAAATACATAAATGAAAAGTTTACCTCGAGTAGGATTTGAACCTACGACCTGTACTTTGCTAGAGTACTGCGCTAACCATCTGCGCCATCGAGATTCAAGCCCCAATCGATGCAAATTTTGTCTTTATGTATGCAGGTTCACATCCCATTAATATAAGTAATTTAATTGTAATCTCATTATATTTAATATGTACATCAGTATGTTTAAAGACAAAGTTTACATCGATTGGGGCTTGAATCTCGATGGCGCAGATGGTTAGCGCGGTACTCTAGAAAAGTACAAGTCGTAGGTTCAAATCCTACTCGAGATAAAACTTTTTATTTATTATTTAATAAAATTAATAATAATTTTTAATTGCATATTTACCTTTGAACTTATTCGTTCATAACAAAACTTATAATAAATTTACTGTAGTTTGCTTACACAGAGTGTATAAAAATAGAGCAAATTCTTTAACTTACAAATAATAGTAGAATATCAATGAAAAATGAAAGATTTGCACATACAGTGTATGGCCACCTCGACTGTTAATCACAGCTCGGCACCTATTAGATAAACTTATAATCAAATTGTCTATTTCATTTTGATCAATTTGTTGCCACTGGTCTTGTAAACAATTTGAGAGCACTTCCCTTGTTTGAAACACCATGCCTCGATTCAGGACACGTTTGCCCAGCATATCCGCATGTTCTATGGAATTGAAGTCGGGAGATTGCCCCGGCCACGGCAATACTGCAATATTGTGCTCATGTAAAAAATTTGTAACTGTGCTCGCAACGTGTGGGCGAGCATTGTCTTGCATTAGTACAAATTGTCCACCATTTGTTCCGCCTGTGGTAGGATAACAGGTTGTAGAATTGTGTCCCGATATGCGTTTGCGGTTAAAAAGCCTTCAACAAAAACGAGCTCAGTTCTACGGCCAATTCCAATTCCAGCCCAAACCATAACTGTTCCCCCTTGGTACCGATCAACTTCCTGAACAGTTGTCAAACGATTTTCATTTCCATGTCTCCTCCACACCCTTAGTTTTCTAGAATCTGGCGTCAAATCGAATCTGGATTCATCCGTGAAGAGCACGTGAGCCCAGTCTTGTTCTTGCCAGTTGATTTGATCCTCGGCCCATTCTAATCTCCGTGCGCGATTGCCACGTGAAATCACAGGAACTTTAACAGGACGTCGAGAGTGAAGATCAACCTTATGCAACCTATTTCTTCTAGTTTGACCACTGAGGACCACTTGATGGACATTTTGGAGCTCAGTCTTTAGCTGGTTAGCCGCAAGGTTTCGGTTACGAAAACATTGGATTCGAAGAAATCTATCCTGTACAGCGTTCGTTTTCCTGCTGGTGCCAGGCTGTCTTTCTTTTACATCACCAGATTCTTTGTAACGCCGCCACAAGCGCCCAATGGTCCTTTTACAAGAATTTACAGCAGTCATCTCGAATAGTAATACCTCCCTGTATCATGCCCATAGCGCTTAACTGAACACTACAACTAAGATGTACTCTTTCCATCTCTTTTATGTTACTAAACCAGAAACAGTAACGAAAATAAACTTATGTACCGGCAACCATAGGTTTTAAAATAAAATTTACACTTATTTTGCACATATTGTGCCGCTGTAGTACAGTCTTATAATTTAATAAGGATTTTTAATTACAGAAAATTAAGAATGAATAATGTTGTAAGTACATAAACTAGAACATTCGTGTTAATCTTCGTTTTTGTAAATATGATGTAATGAAGTATAGAAACAGCCACATATTTTGTGTGTACTCTACCTTCTTTATAGCTTTTGGGCACTTCTCGGGCCTCATAATCGATCTCCCCATGAAAAGATTCTTGTCAGCACATTTCTAATGTGACAAATTTAAATGCTTAACCCCTTGAGATCCATGAATCCATATATGGCAACATGGTGGCAACATAACATTTGTTAAAATTAAAAAGTGGTATTAACGAAGTAGCTCGGTTTAGCGAGTTGGTATAGTCAGATTAACTAGGAAGCCAGTAGTCACTTCCATCCCTCTATTACACTATACTAAACAGCGTCCGGGTTCGTGGGCCTATTGCGCGTTGTATAATGTTTGATCTTATTACACGCCCAAACCGCACTAAACTTTAATACTTCAAAACTGTAATTTATTCCGAATAAAAAAAATTAGTACTTTGTTAGTAGTGTTCTGCATTAATATTTCAAAGCTAAAATGAAATTTGTGATCGATCTGGCTCATTACGTAATTTCCAATCGATCATTAAATTCGAAAACATGCAAAGACTAATTTCACTTATCAGAAGGTGTAACCAGTTAGGCACACAGTTGACACAAATAAACGAAAAAATAAATTAAGCAGTGGATATATGTTGACATTCCGCATGTAAATGTATACAACGACGTGGTTTAAAAAACCACCAAACACATAAATACGTTAAGGCTAAAATTACCCAATTTCTAAAACTAAAAACAACAAAATAACTAAAGTTCGATTACCTTTTTTTCTTTGAATGAACCGTAATTAACGCAACAATAACAAAAAAAAAAACAACGTACTTAAAAGATAATCGTACTTGTCTTGGTTCAATAAAATTTAAATCTAATTCTTACGTAGTACATTAATTAATCCTTTTTCGGTGCGGTAGTTGTAGTCCATATGATCTGCTTTTGATAATCCTTTTTAAATTCTTAGATGCACTATGCACAAAACACAAAAGGTAGCCGTATTTACCCTACGCACTCGACCGTAGTACTTACTAACGCAGTGTCTATAGTTTGTTCACTCGCATACTAGGTATAGCGGCTCTTTAGCCTAACATCGCATCACATTGTACTGTGATGTTTGCCCTTCAAAACGTTTACCACAATGAAAAATGGTTACTTCCATATACACACTAAAGTTCTTATTTGCTTTTATACAAGCAATTTGGTATTGCTAACGATTGTACACATTCAATGTTAATGATGATCACCAATAAACTTAACTAAATTTTACAAACTTTTCTTTCGGTCACTTAAATGGTTACCTTCTGTTTTCTGTATAATATTATTAGGTCACGCGTCCCACAATTGAACCCTAATAACAGAATATTTGCTGTGTTAACTTCTAATCTGCCTAAGCACTTTTTATTTCTTGAATAAAATCACTAATGTGTTCCTTCTTCAACTGGCAATATATTGAATTATTTAGTTGTGAATGTCTATACGATTTATCCCCTTATGTGCTAATGCAGACGCTATACATGCTCTGCTAAGCTATAATTTTCACAAATAAACTCCAATACTAACCATTCTAATGGTTATCGCGCGCGCACGCCTCTTACTCAAAGTAAAACCTCTGAACAACTAGCTAACAACTCAAATTTGACACTTGCTTATATACCTTCTGCCCGCCATATTGCCAATACGTCACAATAAATTCGCGCTAAGATCAAAATTCACCTATCCCAATTGAGTATTTCGTGCGTTTCTTTGCCGCGTCGAAGGTTCCAACGTGGAAGAAGATGCCAACGATGCGAAATAAACGTAGCCATCTTGAATTACTTTGTAAATTCACTAAAAACTTTCCGAAGAAATCATCAATTGCAATTACATTCACACTGTAGATTAACCAGATTATCCCTTAAATTTCTAAGCAAATCTGACTTGTGAGCGAATCTTATTTCCTCACAATCTAACGAACTCCCTCACGGTCTATCAACTATTCTTGAACATGGTTTAATGTACCATTATTGCATCATATTACAAAATTTCTACAAACAAAAATATGCATACATATTCCTTACTGCACGTTAATAAAATATCAATATATCATAAACTCACTCACTCATACGTCTACAATCATTTCTTTAATCCAAATTCCTCCATACACAGTAGCAAAAAGATCAGTAGTTTTACCAGTGCCGTATCAATAAAAATTTACTCAAAACATTATTTCTCAACCAAATTTAACGCTTTCAACACGAAAATCTTTCTACAACATCCAAATATTCCTTCACACGATAACCAATGCCTCACTAAATTCCAGTGGCGTATCAATTATACATTCTTTTCATGCAAAATCACTTCAGCTACATTCAAAACACGTTACATACGTTATCAAAATACTACACATACACGGTGCATCAAGATAACCTTACAATGTACTTCGTGCTTTGTGCAAATTATACGTATTCTCTGTTTCATAATGAGTGAAAGTGAATCCTCAGTAATTGAGAATAGATACGCTGATACAGATTTTTCCCCTGATGAGTCTAGTGACGAGGATGCTGAAAGCGAGTGGGATGAGGATATCGAGGATGAATGTTTTGCGGCCGTAGATATGGGAAATTTTCGAATAGTTGCTGACCCATTCCAGGTAAAGGGATAAAAATCGTTTTACTTATAATACTAAAATAACGATATATTTTACTTTAGGACAAACGTCAAACGAATTTAATCGACATGTTCCGACGTTTGATGGTGTCCATCCTGCTTTCCAGCTTGAAAATATGAAATCTGCTCGAGAATGTTTTGAAGCATTTATGTCAAACCAAATTGTACAAGATCTATGTAAATGGACAACTGAACGTGCATCTATATACCTGAAAGGTCAACAACACTTACGGGTCTAGAATCTAAACTGGAAAGAAGTGACTGTGGAGGAAATGTACGTATTTATAAGCTTATGTTTATGTATGGGAACATTAAAGTATCCCACAATTCATGATTATTGGAACCAGAAGTCATTTTTATTTGCTGCACCAAAAGCTTTTACACAACAGATTGTTTTCAATTCTCAAGTTTCTTCGGTTTAGTAAACCTAGCTCATAAGTGCCGCTGCTACCGCTTACCCGGATTACTATGTTTTTTTGCCGCTTTGCGAGAAGTCTGCATGGGGTTGATTGATCCTGGAGAAACACTTGCCATAGACCAGTGCCTTTTATTGTATAAAGGGGGCCACGACAAGGATTGCAGACACTAACATACTTGCCTTATGAAATAGAATTAGGGCTCCCTTATTAGAATACTATTTCCAGCCATGAAGCTACGGCAAGGGGGCGAAGGCCCGAGAGCAAGTTCCTATATCTGTCTTATTTGATTATTATTATTTGATTAACATTTAAAAATTCCAGGGTCGTTTGCTTCTATAAAATATCAATAACACAGGGTCGTCTCACATACCTTGTAATTTATATATGTGCTAATATTAGATGTTCGCTAAATTAGTAACAATAGAAAATATCTCAAGATAAAATAGAAAACGTACTACTGACCCGAAATCGGGTAAAGATAATTTCAAGAAGATGAATACGGTGCAGCTTCTGAGGACGAGGAAGAAGGTTTGAAAGCGTGTGTAGTATTTCCAGAGTCGTGCTGAAAACAGCTTATTTAAGAATACTCTCACATCTATGTAATAATAATAGTGACCGATAAAGGCTGTATATTATCCTTTGCATGTATTTAAAGTGTAACCATCATCGAATGAGCATTATTATTATTATGAACTAGCATCAGGGATATTAGATGTTTTACGGCTTGTTAATAAACTATTGCAATATAATGGTTCAAGATGAAAACGATGAGATGAATGAGGTAAAGTGTATCTCAAATCTTGATAATGGTGATGCTCTCTCTATGAAATTTCAAATAAGCTAAATTACGTCACTCTTATTTCAGATTAGAAAATTTAAAAGTGTTTAATTACCGTGGCTTTTAAACCCCAGCTAGTAAAAGCCAATATAACGTGAAGTACATGTGTGTGTAATTGAACATGCGAATAAATCACGCATAATTTTTCGAATGTATAGGTGCCGACCGATTAGATAGAGAATCTGTCTATATATAAAAAGCGCCATTGCGTCAGGGTAGAAATTATTATTTCACCTAATATTTAATTCAGACCGTAATGTATTTTGCAGCAGCAAAATTTAAAAATATTTGTAAACATATTAATTAAAACGATGCCACTGGCTGATTGCTACTTTCCAGTTCATTTTAATGAAATTGTATAACTGTTTAATAATAATAATTGCATTCCATAAAAACAGTTTCATCATATAGGTAAAATCATTTTAAATGTATGTTGTAAATAATAAACATCGTTTTATGTAAATTCGTAAAGTCGCTCTAAGTAGTCTGCGAAAGGGAAAAGGTAAATACGAGTTGCAGTAAGTGTGATAGAGATAATTAGGTTTGTATATTTAGATCCTGCAAATTACTTAATGATGGGAGAAACCAATAGCCAGTTTTATATCAACTATTCATAAGTAAAAACACAAAACGAGTTTAGTGAGACTAATATTTTCAATATTTTAGTTCAGTTCTCCAACACTGTTATTCTTAGAACAGCCGAAAGAAAAACACATCTGAAGGTATGTGTATTATTTTTAAATATATATTTTACTTGATATTGTTCACAAAAATGCCAATAAAGATTTTAATGTGTTATTATAGGAGGAGGTGTCATAAACCAACCAACTCTGCATCAACTCGATCTCAACTCATTTGTTTAGTTAATTAGATAAAGGTGTGAATGTTACGCTATTTTTTAATTAATAACGTTATGCGGGTACGTACTTGTGGGTTTTAACTTCGTAGTTATTGATTCGCGTATAATAATAAACCATTATTACCTTTTTTCTTTTATTTTCGTTATAGCAATTTGGTATTTTGAACTGTGGCTGATTTTGAGCAAGCAAGCTGTAATTAATTAACCCAAATCAGTATTTTTGAATCGTAAGCTGTTTTTCGTAAATTGTAAGTTATGATCTGATTTTATTGAGATTGATCTGATTGATTTCATCGAACATGATTTGTTTGAAATTGATATGCTTAATTAATTTGATTTGATTAATCGATTTGTTTGTTTGAGAAAGAGCCGAGAGAGAAACGGATAAACAAGAGAGAAAGAGAGAGGCGTGCAAGACCAACTTCGATTACAGAAAACACTCACTACTTTAAAAAATATACCACTAGATGGCGCCAAAAATAAACCCTAATTAGTCCTAGAAATATATCACTAGGTGGCGCTACCTTTATTACAGAAAATATTCATTAGTCCATGCAACACTAGATAGAGCCACAAACAAACCCTAATTAGGCTTATAAATATACCGCTAGATGGCGCCACAAATTTAAATTTACAGCCAAGGGCGAAGGGGGCGAAGGCGTACACTTGTCTTACAGCGGCCTCCTTATTATTATTAGAATACCATTTCCAACCAGGGGACCACGACAGGGGCTAAGCCCTAAGACCTGGTTCCTACACCTATCTTATTAGGTTAGGGCCTGCATACTATTTCCAATCAGGAGCCCAAGGGGGCGAAGGCCCAAGATCTAGTTTCGAACTCCTATGCCAAAAAGACCATAATCAACAAGATGGCCGACAAAAGTCCCACGTGGGCGTGAACAAAACGTGAAGGGGAAGGTGTCCCAGCGGGCGGGGCTTGTGACGTAAAAAAGTGGAGGGATGGTGCCTCGGTACTACTTACGTATATACGAGAGTAATTTGATGGTGTAAAATTTTTTTAGAACAAACCAAATATGTGCGTTAAGTATAGTTCATAAAATGAATAACAGTATTCATCAGACCTTTCTCATTCGAACACTTGTCGCTTGAGGTAGAACTGACTGCCGGTGGTAACGTGAAATGGTTTATTACTACGTTCTACCTCAAGTGACATGTGTTAGTATGGGAAGGATATACACTCTGACGAGTAGTATAAATATAAGCACTAATCCGAAATCGCAAGGTATTAGTTTTAGAAGCTATAGTAAAATTTCATGTTAAGAGCTAAATGCATTTTCCATGTTTATTGTTGAAAAGTCATTGCTAATTTCACAATAAATATTCAAAGGCTATTGCTAGAATGTTATTGCTAACTGCAACCCGGTTTGAAACATTGGTAATTTCAAACTAAAGTAATACCAAATTAACAGCGTAATTATAGTTGATTACACTTTGGTTCCCAATGTAGTGGCAATAGATTAAGTAAGGTTGATACATGATAATTTAGCGCTGCTAACATAGAGCTAGGCTCATCACAATGCCTTTTTTTCTAGCTTGCATAATTTCTATAATTATGAATAAATAATTATGTTACTGTTTTATAACATTCGTAACATAATAAGCTTGAAAATATATAATTATCACAATAGTCGGCTTAATTCTCGCGTTTCTAATTCTTTTCGTTGAAAATGTCAGTAATGTTTTCCCATTAACTTTTTAAACTTATTCGAACTCAGAAGACTTAAGGACATTTTAATAATTTTGTTGTTTTATCAAAAAAATATATAAAATAGCTTATAACGTAAATAGTTAATCAAGAAAGAATGTCGAGAATATTATGTTTAATGAAATTTTCACCCTACGTAGAAACGCGAGGAAACTGAAATGTTTCATTCTCTACTTCCTGGTTGTAACTAATAAATACCTTATGGAATTAAATATTTAACATAACTTTACTCGGTTTGCAACCGCTTAACCGTCTTATTTAATTAGTCAGTCATACCATTATTGCAAAGTTTGACATTACATTACAAATCCAACGTAGTAAAAAGTAACATTTGATAATAGGTGACAATATTAAGCAACTGTTATACCAAGCGGAACTTTTGTTGAAATTCTCCCTTAAATGTAATTACGAATATGAAAAGTGATAGAAAAATACGGTAGTAATCACTCCTGTCACGTGTGGCTAAATTCGATGTGGATTTTTTCGAATATTAGATATTTGTATATCATATGTAGAATTTTAAATAAACGTTAGCTTTCTGTGTATACTATTTTTAAATGTCACTATCGTAATTTCGTTGAAAGGAAATAAATTCGTTTCAAGAATTAAATTGTTTTGTTGTAAAAAATTTAAGAAACATGATATTAAGTGTTTTCCGGCTTGAATTTATTTTGGTACCGTGCTGATGTCATAAATATCGCAACGCGTTGTGTGGTTTTGAGTATTTTGTAGTATATCAGTTCATTTATGGGTAAAGTTGTCATTGGGGAAAGTACGGAAGATTTATTTGGGACAATGTGGTTTTGTTATTGAAAACAGGATATTTGTTATCTCAAATTCTAGTTATCGGTTTTTGGTCGACACACGTGCGGCTTGTTGTTTTTCTCGTGAGAAACGTCTAGTTTGCAGTTTGTATGGAAGGCCTTTATTAGTAATGGTAGTAGATGACGCGATCTGGATTAAGCTAAATATTTCGCTGGTCGTTTGCGATTGTAAATTAAAAGAATTGGTTAATTTACCTGACGATACAAAGAGCTTTCGTTCACCGCGTTGGTTCATGTTTGAAAAAAAATTGAAGATTCAACTGGTAATTTTCAATCAATTGACGAAGGGGTCACTTGTACGAAAATTGCATCTTGTCACTGAGATGGGAAAGGAAAGGTTAGACTGAAAACCTATGAAAATTTAAAGTAATTACTTTTCTGTGTCTTTTTGTGATTTCAATAAAAGTTGTATTTAAGTAAGCAAATGAACACGCTTTTTGTTGCGTATTCTCTCTGTCTCTTGTGATCTTCATGCTATTGTGTATTACTTTTTTATTTTATTATTGTGGATTGGTATTTACATTCTAAAACTTGTCGAATGTATGCTTTCTACGTGTTAGAATAATTAAAATTAAGGTTTAAGATTATTTGATTTTGGAATTTTGAACTTGCTAGCTTCAACCAAATATTTTCGTTATTGAAATTTTAAGTAAAAAGATTACATATCACTTTTTGACTTTAAAATAATAGTACATGTCACTTATTGAATATAATTTTATTATTTTTATTTTTTGTATTTGTGGGCCGAGATATAGACAGAAACGGAAATGTCAAGCATCTTTATGCGCATCAACTACTAAGGTTTTAGCACTACCTGTCACTAGAATTTTCACCTTCACCTTTAGTAAGGGATCTTTAACGTGTTAAACATCGTATTACCACGAGAGCTACAGTTTTATTTCCCGTCCGAGGAGTGCTCTGTTTTTCTCGGTTTTGCCATTATTATAAAATAATTTTTTTAATTATACGGCCTTGCAGTGACGAAGACTTTTTATTTCATGATTTTGACAAATAATTTTCACGTTGATTATTTAAGGAGTTTTTCGTTATTTTTTAATGTTATTTTTACGATGAAGATTCTTCGAAATAGGGTTGCATTGATAAAATAATTGTAAAGTAAAATTGAAGTAAATAGGATTGATTATCGTTACAGTTGGTCTTCCAGCACCTCATTTTGTGGTTATTGCAGGCAAATATTTTGAATCTTTTATAGAAAGCACCAGTCCAGAAGTACACGTGCTGATTTACCTGGCGAATGTTACGAATGGTAAGCAAGTTTTTGTTTGTTTTTAAACATTGCTGTGGAGTACTAGCGTTCATTAGTGTGTTATTTAATCCCCTATTTTTGATTTTAAGCGAACTGGCGCCCTTTGATTTATGGATTTTTCTGCACCCAGCCCCTTATCTATTACATCAGATTCTACTCCCATTTTGACCCGTAGCATTCCTTTGTTTGAAATGTAAAAGTTTTTTGTGTCGCTTCAAAGGAAAAGGCCACGTATTTCATTCCCTTCCCAAGGGGGAGTGTGAGCTGCTTGAGCTTCCCGAGCTTCTTCAGCCACAATCATGGATTCCCAGCATACATACATGTATTACGTATATATGCATGGTGGGATTAAAGATGGGTGTGGTCAGGATAAGATCGGAAGGAAGGGAGTTAGGGAGGAAATACTCACGAATGACGTTATTGCGTTAAGGATATTGTTGTAATGAACATCAAAAAGATCTATAGCTGGAAAGTACAACTCTAGCACGACCTTGACTTTATAATTGAATTCCAATTGCAAAGGAATTACATAATTTATATTAACCAAAATTCAATTTGCACCTAATAATATTAACAAAAAAAAGCATTTAAAAGTAAGATCTCGGGCCACAAATACAAAAAAAAGTAATTTATTTAATGTTTGCAAATGTAATTTAGGTAGGAGATGCTGCATTCAAACATCATACAACCACGGAAGCACTAACATAATTTTGGTGACCAAAAACTATTTGTTTTTTTTTTAAATGCTTTCTAAAAATTTTGTTAAACCTCCACAAAAAACTTATAGGTATTGTTAGAGATCACACAAAATCCACACACTTCATCGCGTCAGCTAGCTCTAAACCACGACTTAAGTAAAGATTCCATACATAGTATACCGAAAGAGGAAAAACTGCACCCATATAAACCTATTTTGCTGCAAGAATTGTCAGAAGATGACTATGACCGACGTGGGCAATTTTGTGAGCTTATGATGGAGCGCATGAATAATCATCCAAACTTCCTCGACAACATACTCTTTTCGGATGAGGCCACATTTTATTTAATTGGAAGGGTAAATAGACAATTGTCGTTACTGGTTGGCTGAAAATATCCATTGGATGATCCAACAGCATACCCAAAGACTAAATAATTTATAGGCAGGGATTTGTTGGTTCTTTTTTTATAAATGACAATTTAACTGGCAACCGGTATTTACAAATATTGCAAGAACAAACTATTCCAGCTTGTCAAAAACAATTTCCAAATGTTGATCTGTGGTTTCAACAAGATGGGGCACCACCGCACTACTCTCTAAATATGCGGAGATATTTAGATGAATAGTTGTGTAGACGAGGGACTGTAAAATGGCCTCCACGATCTCCTGATCTTACAGCGCGCGATTTTTTCTTATGGGGTCATTTAAAATCTAAGGTGTATAGAAACAGACCAGATAATCTGGAAGCACTACAACAAACTAATCGACGAAGCACAATTATTACCACCTAATTCATTAAGAAATTCTATTTGTGGCTGTTATGACAGATTGGGGCATTGTGCCGCTGTTAATGGTGAACATTTGAGCATTTGTTGCGTTAAAAACGAAATGTTTTTGTTAGAAATTTCAATTTTAATTAGTTACCTACTTGATTTGAGTTGTTTTTTATGTGTTTGTCTTGGTAATAAAATTTGTTTTTCAAAAATTTTCTTATCTAAGATATCAAATTTTTTTATACTGTCATTTTGATAATTGACAGGGAAATAAAAGCGTGAAACAAAATTATGGTGTTACGATTTAAAAAAACTGCTGATGACGCCATACCTCAAGATTGACAACCAAAACATTTTTTCTGACATCCGCACAATATGCGCATTATTTCGTCGAACAACTTTTGTCTGAAAGTTTTGTGATAAAACGTACGGTTACGACTGCAGAACCATCATTCCATACATTTTGGCCATTCTGTATATATATATATATATATATATATATATATATATATATATATATATATATATATATATATTATATATATATATATATATATATATATATATATATATATACACGGTGTTTCCTAAGTACGGTACATAACTTCAGGAGCGCATTCTGCCACTAAAATAAAGGCAACTTTGCTTATAAACTATGTCTCAAAAATGCTTCGTTACGGAAGTACAGGGTGTGAAAGTTTCATTGAAAAATTATAATTTTTTTAATATTTCCATAACCACTTGAGACATTTCAATAAAATTTTGCAGTGTTTGAGGGTTAGCAACGGTGCGTATTTTACGCTAAAACCGCCGGATTTACTATAATCAGTAGCGTGCAGGCAGGATAATCGTTGCACAATTTGAACGAAAAAAATGCGGTACACCACTGTTTCTCATCTTTCTCAATTTTTTTTGGATTGTCTGTTCCATTTGGACGAAAAATGGCTCTCGTCTTTTTTTCCTAAGACTAGTCGTTTTCGAGTAAAAAAATAAAAAAACGTTGTAGTGCTCCGTGATGTAATAACCAGTGTTCATGAATGAGTCTCGTGGCAAACTCATAATAAACCTATAAAGAAACTAAAGTTTTTGCATTGCTTTTAATTATTTTTTGAAACTGTCTTAACAATGTACAATAAAAAATTTATCTTCAATTTATCGTAATTAAATGTTCATGAATGAATACAACGCCATTTTTATTTTTTTTTTATTATTTAATTACAAATAGCAATCATAAAAATAATCACCACTGACACAGAATTAAAGTAAATGTTGAAAATTCTGATAAAACGCACGATTCCAATCGTCTCATCAAAGACTGTCGCACTCGTTCAAAAACTCCTGGAGTATTTCTTATGGCATTACAACTGTGAATTATTCGATTTCTTAAATCATTTTCATCTAATACAGGTGTTTTATACACGAGTGCCTTGAGGTGACCCCATAAATAAAAGTCCAAAGGATTCAGATCGGGACTGCGAGGTGGCCAAGCGTGAGGACCTCCGCGACCAATCCAGCGATTAGGAAAAGTGTTATCGTGCAACAAGGCTGAAATGAGCAGGGGCACCGTCGTGCATAAACCATAAATTAGCTCTCACCTGCAGAGGCACCTCTTCTAATAGAACGTTTAGTTCGTCGGGTAAAAACTGACTATACGAATTACCATTTAGTCGGGTGGGTAGAAAGTGTGGTCCAATAAGATGGTCACCAATAATGCATATCCATACATTTAGCGAAAATGTTTGCTGAAAGCGACCTTCTCTTAAGGCGTGGGGATTTTCGTCTGCCCAAATATGTTCATTATGAAAGTTAATAATAGCTTCTCGCGAAAAAGTTACTTCATCAGTAAATAAAACTGTACTCAAAAAAATGTTGTTATGAGCCATTGTATAAAGTATCCACCTACTAAAATTTAGCCTTGGTTGAAAATCGCGTGGCAACAGAGCTTGTACTCGTATATGGTGCGGAAATAGTAGAGAAATTTTCAAAACTTTCCAAACAGTCTTTGGACTTACTTGAAGCTGTTGTGCTATCTTTCTGGTACTAGTAGTAGGATTTTCTTCTATTCCTCGTACTATATCATTTTTAGCACAGGCGTTGTTACTGTTCGAGGTCTACCAGGAACTTCCGACTTATGCTTAAAACTGCCGGTTTCACTAAATCTGGCGTGTAGCTTTCTAAATGTTTTAGCACATGACGCTGCTCTATTCGGATAACGTTCATGATAAATTCGCCGAGCTTCTACTGAATTTCTATTTGCTAGGCCATAAATGAAATGCATCTGAGCCAATTCAACGTTAGTAAAGTTATTTATTTTATGTTTTGAATGCTTTACACAAAGATAAATACGGTGACAAGTAAAATATCAACAGTTTCACTACCAAACAGGCAACTGGATAATAAAATACATATTCATACCTTCATACGAATATTCTTTTTTTTTAAGGCTGAAACCGTAGTATTAGACAAAAAATGTTTTGTTGTACATTGTTAAGACAGTTTAAAAATAATTAACAGCAATGAAAAAACTTTAGTTTCTTTATAGGTTTATTATGAGTTTGCCACGAGACTCATTCATGAACACTGGTTATTACATCACGGAGCACTACAATGTTTTTTTATTTTTTTACTCTTAGAAAAAAAAGACGAGAGCCATTTTTTCGTCCGAATGGAACAGACAATCCAAAAAAAATTGAGAAAGATTAGAAACAGTGGTGTACCGCATTTTTTCTTTCAAATTGTGCAACGATTATCCTGCCTGCACGCCACTGATTATAGTAAATCCGCCGGTTTTAGCGTAAAATACGCACCGTTGGTAACTCTCAAACAGTGCAAAATTTTATTGAAATGTCTCAAGTGGTTATGGAAATATTAAAAAAATTGTAAATTTTCAATGAAACTTTCACACCCTGTACTTCCGTAACCAAGCATTTTTGAGACATACTTTTATAAGCAAAGTTGCCTTTATTTTAGTGGCAGAATACGCTCCTGAAGTTATGTACCGTACTTAGGAAACACCCTGTATATCTATTAGAACTTATGTATATTAAACTTTTTTGCCGTTGTGTAGTAGTTTATTGCACGTGTTAAGCAGTAATCTATTGCGCAGGTATATCGCGCCTAAGCTTAAGCGCAATACACCTGCGCAATAGGTTTCTGTGCGCAATAAACTGCTGCGCAACCACGGAAGAGATATATATATATATATATATATATATATATATATATATATATATATATATATATATATATATATATATATATATATATATCAGTCGCTTAACCGTTAAGGTGTCAGACTAATAAGGGTAAGGTTCCAAGTTTGAATCGGATAGTAGTCAGAGAAAAAAATATGTAGTAAATTGAAATCAGTCCACAGGATTAAGGCCGATGACGGAAGTGCTTCCGAAACGTTGAGCCAAAAAACAAAAACTGTGGAAATAGACCGATCTACTTTACTAATTTAAGAACACGGTTACAAAACACTTATAATATCGAAAAATTTGTAGTTTTTAGCAATTTATGAATTATAAGTTATAAATATTTAATTATATGTATATTCCTTTAACATTGTTTTACACCTTAATATATACCAATTCAATTCTTAAATTGGAAGTAAAGAGTAAAGAAAAGTTGATAATATCGCATTATTAATAAAATTATTTGACTCCACTCTTTTATTTATAAGATGGTACAACCAAAGCATGCAGCGACATCATATTTTCGCATGTCCGCATTTCAAGATGAAGGTTCAATTAATGCATTGTTGCCTTAATTCAAGTTTTATTAAAAGTTTACGAATATGTAATTAGTACTTTTAAGAGATTTCCTAGTTCGTATTAAAATGAAATCGAACAGTTTTAACGAATTTACATCTTATTTACTACCTATATTATCAATGAAATACTCTGTGCTTGTACCGTCTGTCCCAATTTCGTTGTTTTTCTTTAAAGATGTCCTTGTTATTATCAAAGATAGAAGTTTGCAGTTTTTACATTCACGTACTACTTTGTTGACCTAGATTTTCGTAGCAAAATCGAAAATTTAGTGTCTTCTTTTGTTTTCCACTTTTAGCCAAACGTCGATATTTCTACGCTTTTTTCAAGGTTTTATACCTCACTTAACACTATTATACTGATATATTTCGTCAATGGTACTTATATTTCGAAGTGCCGAATTTAGTGGCGTGCTTAGAATTTTTCTAGAAAACCGTTTCCCAAATCGTTGTATTGCAGCATTCGGTTCGGTGTTATGGGCGCCACAATCTCCAGATCTGTCAATACTGGATTTATTCCTAATTGGGTTTTCTGCAATAATTTATCAAAACCGTCATAATACCGAACCGAATGTTACAATCCAACGATTTGGGAAACGGTGTTCTAAGTAATTCCTCACAGCCAAAGCATTATGGGCTGGTGCACCGTTTTGTTGGAAAAAAAATATTCGGAAGATGTTTTTCAGGAATGTCTATATTTATATTTTTGAAAAGCTGAGAAAGGTTGCCAAACCATCTATGATTCCCACTTAAAAAAATGCAAGTTTATATTGTTACTCGACCGCACTCCCTAGACAAATTCTAAGCACGCCACTGAATTCGACACTTCGCAATATGTAAGTACCTTGACAAAAGTGTAGAAATGTCGATGTTTGGTATAAGTCGAAAACAAAATAAAATACTACATTTTCGATTTTGCCATGAAATCTAGGTCAACAAAGTAGTACGTGAATGTAAAAACTGCAAACTTCTCTCTCTTTGATAATAACAAAGACATCTTTAAAAAAACAACTAAAACAACACACTGTACAGCAAAAGTTTTACGTGCCACATGGTTTAAAACTCGCCACGGGCATGAACGTTTTTTTTAAAAATGCAATTGCAACTTGAAAAAAACTATATAAAGGATAACCGATATCCAGAAATAGTTTGATAGTGATTGTAGGTATAATATGCGCATTTTATTTACTCGTAAAAAACGTTTATTCTTCTAAAATATAACTTACAAATCTTAACCCTTTAAATTCAGTCTGAGTTATAATGCATTTGTTTAAACCACACATTTATTTTTGTTTTACTTTACATTTATACTTTTCTATTAATTGCAGAACTGTTGAAACATCTACTTTTTGTTCGATCATTTCTTTTAACCAGTTACTGGTCGTCAAAGGACATTTCGAAGGAAAATATCCACAGCCAAGGACGAGAACAATGTATATAAGTTCATGAGATGAATAAAATAGGAAGGTTCCTTAATTATTCCTATAGCAAACCTTCAACAGAGAATTGCGGCTGCTGCAGAAGTAAGTTCGAATACCCTTAAAAGCATTATCATCGCAGCAAAGAGGCGAACTGGAAGGAATGCCGTTTTCCTCACACTGAAAAGAGTCTTGTCTTAAAACATGTTTCGTTCAATATGATGAGCAATGGTAACATACCGATTAGCGCAACTCATCAGTGTCGTCTTACCTTGCGCAAAATTATGGAAGCTGCGGTACCAAATGGTCTTTATTTCATCATTTAGAACTATAGTGGTGAAATTAGGTTTTTGTTGGAAATAACTGAAGAGAGGAAGCTTCTAATTCAAAAACATGATATACGGTCGAAATTAGCCGAATATTTACGAATATTAGAAATGTATCAAAAGGACGATATATCGTTTATTGTGGACTGATTGGTCTGACAAGAAACTCCCATAGGTAAAAGAAAACCTTTAATAATTATTCACTCTGGCGGTTGCGGTGAATTTGTGGACAATTAATTCATTATTAATTTTCCACTTCATATCACTACAAAATGAACCATAATAATTTCGGCTAGTGCCCTGCACAGTTCTTTCATTCCATATTAGGTTGTATTAGATAATGCAAGTTATCACAATGTGGCAATAATTTTAAATAAAAAAGAAGAAATGTAAAAATGGCTAAGCGAAAGAAATATTTATTTTAGTCATAGCGAAACTAAAGTAGAACTAATTCAAAGACTTATCTTTGGGTAGTTAAATTGTATATTATCTTTATTTATCTTTTATATAAATTTAAACGTTTCGATAACAACTATAGTTATATAAAAGATAAATAAAGAAAATACACGATTAAAAAAAGTATTTTAATTATGTGTGATAATCGTGAAAGTTTACATTGTCAATGTGGAACTGTTTGAAAACCACAGTATTCAGCTTATATACAAATAGTTTATTAGCTGAACATGGTCATTCGGTATTACAACTTCCACCATTTGCATCCAGAACTCAACGCTATTGAAAACATTTGAAAAATGGAGCGGTAACGAGAGACACCACGTTTAGACTAGATTATGTTCGTGCGCTGATAGAGGAAGAGAGGGCCATCACAGTAAGAAATTGGCTAAAAGTTCTACTTTACATCAGTGAAGTAGAAGAACATTTTATGAGACGAAAACTAATATTGGATAATGTGGCAGACTTAATGATTAATGTGAACGGTGATTCTAATAAAATGATATCTTTTGAGATGATAGTGATAGCTTACAGGTGTGATTTAAGTTAAATATAATTTTTTGTTTTCAGGTTCTTTAATGTAATTAATTACATGCAATGAATTGGGTTTGTTTTCAATGTAAATTTGTAAAATTTTGCTTATGTGTGTGTATATATATATATATATATATATATATATATATATATATATATATATATATATATATATATATATATAAGGTTTTCAAAGTTAAGTCTGCACTATTGCTAACTTTCTTGTTAATAGAGTAAAGTCGGTTAAATTAGCAAAGTAGTGTGTTTTTACGCTGATTACGATGGTGGAAAAGAAAAACAATTGAAAGTCGCATTCTCGAAAAATCGACGAAAACATACTTTTTTTCTAATGGAACGCCCTGTATACAATATTCCCAGTCGATAGAGAATTAAATTCTGAGTAAAAGTGGTTATATGGATTTCTATCTTACAGTAAAAAATAAGGGAGATTTTGGCGATTTTTTAATTTCATCATGTACGCTATGATTCGTATGTAATCCTTTATTTTATGAATTTGAACACGCTCTAAATAATAAATAATTAACAGGTCTTAAATTAAATGGTGGAAAAGGTCTCCTCTTTGTTCCATACATTTTTCTACGTGCTTATAAACACGTCTTGTGGCCTTCAAAACAGTTCTAGCATCAACACTGTTAATAATATTAATCGTTAGTTGGAGTTCGATATTTGTTTAACGTCTTTTATACAATTCATTTTTTAAATATCTCTACAAGTAAAAGCCCAAAGGGGTTATGTACGGATACCGAGGAGGCCAGCGAACAGGACCATTTCGTAGCTACGCATCTATTACCAAAAATTTCTGAATGAAAAATAAACAATCACTTTTGAATCAAGCGTATTTGATGAAATTCAAAAATCGGCAAAATCTCCCTTAATTTTTACTGTAGGATAGAAATGCATATGACAACTTTTGCTCAGAATTTAATTCTCTATCGACTGAGAATATTGTATACAGGGTGTTCCAGTAGAAAAAAGTAGGTTTTAGTCGATTTTTCGAGAATGCGATTTTCAATTGTTTTTCTTTTTCCACCATCGTAATCAACGTAAAAATACACACTACTTTGCTAATTTAACCGACTTCGTAGCTCCATTAATAAGAAAGTTAGCAATAGTGCAGACTTAACTTTGAAAAGAGTTAAGAGTTTGTGTTTTGTGAATAGAAAAATGCCTCTCGCCCATTCAGAAAAGTGTGATATGTTAGAAAGTTACATCGTCTGTCAAAAAAACAGTTATCGAGCGCGTGAGCGTTACAGTGATTTGTTTCCTACGCGTCATTTGCCGGATAGAAGATACTTTTTGGTTTTGTATCGTAAGTTTAGATCTAATTCGAGCGTGTTTAAGAAATCCAGATCTAATAAACAATGTATAATTAGTGAAGAAACTGAAATTAATGTGTTAGCTTATTTTGAAGCACATCCCAACAACTCAATTAATGATTTAATGCAAGAAAATGGATTATGTTTGGGTTCCATCCACAATATTCTAAAAAAGTATAAGTTTGTGCCGTATAAGTTCCGACCTACACAGACACTAGTACCAGGAGATCAAGAAAGACGCGTTCAGTTTTGTCACTGCTTTATTAATCAAATGAGAACCAATAATGATTTTTGGAGCTCAATTCTATGGAGTGACGAATCAACTTTTTCTAATAGGGGCATGTTCAACAGGAAAAACAGCCATTTTTAGAATCGAGAAAATCCGATGCTCTACCGATCTTGTAACCCGCAGAGACGCTTCAGTGTTAATGTTTGGTGCGGTTTAATTGGCTCGATAATTGTTGGTCCAGTATTTTATCAGGGTGCGTTAACTGGTGAGCGGTACGCCGAAATGTTGACTGCCACACTCCAAGACATCTTGGATGATGTAAATTTAATGGATAGGCAGAACATTTATTTCCAACAAGACGGAGCTCCTCCCCATAACGTTCGTCAGATAGATACAATATTAAACAATTTTTTTGATGACATATTTATCAACTAATGGGCCTATCCGTATGCCTCCTCGATCACCTGACATTACTCCAATGGATTTTTTCTTTTGGGGATATGTGAAGAGTGTGGTGTACAACAGGCGATATGATAACCTTGAGGATCTCCAGCAAAGCATCGTTCACGCCATCAATAATATTGATTATAGATCCATTGCTAAAAGTGTCTCCAAGCGGACCCAGAAATGCTTGGAGCAAGAGGGTGATGTTTTCGAACATCTAATTTGAGTTTTGTTTTGTTTTGTTGTTCCTTATTATTATTATTACTTAGAATAAAGAATCCTGTTTCAATTGTCTGATATTCTTTTCATTTTTTGCTCTATGGTAATACAGAAAAATAGTTGACACAGCCACCTTGATGAATTTGGTAAATGATCAATAACTTTGTCATTTTTGACATTAGGGTGAAATGTCATGGGAACTTATTCGTTCAGAATTTAATTTTCTATCGATTAAGGACACTGCGTATTGGGTGTGCCATTAAAAAAAATGGAAATTTTTGACATAACTCGCGAACACGATGTTCAATTTTCATTTTGATTTCACCATCGCAACGAGCAGAAAAAATGCTACTTTTTTGCCCATTTAACCGACTTCGTAGCACCAATAATAACGAAGATAACAATAGTGCCGACTTAACTTTGAAAACCCTGTATATATATATATATATATATATATATATATATATAACCCGCCCTATCCATTTGTTGGGAAAAATCTCACCTAGGGTATTTCGAACGTCTCTTTGAAAATGAACAGTAGCAGCGTCCAGTTGAAACCACATACTCTGAATACCGTTTAGAGGCATATTTTCGAGTAGATTATTTAGATCGTGTCAAATAAACTGTTGGCACATATGACCGTTTAAATATCCTTCCAAAAAGTAGGGACCTATAACACGATTGCCCTAGGATTGTCTAGGATTCTAAATAAATGGGGGATTATTGTCACTATAATAGTGGTAATTCTGTCTATTCAATAATCGTATTTATGAAATGTAGTCGTCTGAGAATAAAATGAAATCCAGAAAACTATTATCTTCTCCCACGTGATCTAAAATCCACAAGCAAAACTCAATCCGTGAAACATAATCTCTTTCATAAAGTCCCTTATACGATGAGAATGTGATAAGGATGAAAATTGTATTTTTTAATCATTCTACGTATACTCCCTTGACTTATGCCAGTCTCATGATGTATTTTATGCTGACTTGTATATGAATTTTCGATAAGAGGGCCAATAACGTTACATTCATTTTCTTCATTTCCAAGAATAGGTTTCCGCCTAACAGGTTTTTCATAAACCACACTACCCGTCCTGCAAAATGCAAGAAGTTTTCAAGGTAACGTTTGTCAGGATGATCCCTATTGGGATATCGTTCAGCATACACCGTTGAGGCCAGCAAACAACTTTCTCTCACAAAATACAATTACCAATAGCATGTATATTCGTTCCGACAGCGGCTACATCCTCATTTCCTGATAAATTAAAACTGTTAAACTATTATTGTAAACTTAAATGGGAATAAACTACTATTTCTCATTGAAAACCGTATTCAACGATGTGGCTATGGCACTTTATTTGACAGTTTAAATTTCCGATAATTTTTTTTGAAACCATCTGATTTTTTAAACATCTAGTTTCGCAAATAGTTACATTAAGACTTTAAAAAATCGCTTTTTGGTCGAAATTCTAACGCCATAATAGTAGATTATATTACAGTGAGTGAAATAAGCCATTATAAGCTTGTGTGATTTTTGAGCGCGAGTGCGACAAATTCTCACGTGCTTATAATGGAATTTCACTCACGTGTGTCCAACAGTTGCATTTTTTTTAACGAAAAACTTGAAGAGATTATTAAAAAAAAAGTATAAAAAATAGTCAAGCAGCCAGGTCTTGGTTGTCATGGTCGGTCGACCGGTTGTCATGATATAAAATTTAGTCACTAGTGAATAAAATTTGATTTTAGTCACTGAAAACTAACGTATAAAACGTGTAAAAACTGCAACTGTTGGACAAATATATTTTTGTAGTTTTTTCATTCTTAGAATAGATTAAAAGCAAGGTGCTTGGCAATAAATCAGTTTATATTTATTCTACGTCTCTTAATCGAGTTAACCCCCTAACAACCTATTTCTTGTGATTTATGACGGTCTAAAGTAAATTGAAAGAAAGGCGGAGATTGTGAGAAACAAAAAAGTGTGCAGGCAGTTATGTGAAGTGTGCCTTGAGAAGTACACATATCTAAATACATGTTAAGTGTCGATATGAGTCAGCTAACATTTTAATAATGCGTTGGTGTAGCAAACATGCATGTTAATATGTTAGCGCTGATATACATTGTGACGTCATTTGAGTATGCACTAGTTAGTGCGGTAGACTCAACCGGGTAATATTAATAAAACCTGAGTCTGAACACGTAGCATATGCTCGAAGTGTAAGGTCGGAGTCTGAGCTTTTACTCATGTTGGTAAAAATAAACAAAAGGTGAGCTCCTTTGCTTAAGGTCAAGTATCGTGAGAAAATAACATGGAAAGTAACAGCGACGATATATCTGATGTGGCATTTGTTCAGTTATTAAAAAAAACACTCTGATGTATTAAATAAATCGCAGGTGCCAACGGCAAAACTAAAAAAGGAAGGTTCTCTACTTCAAATAAAAAAAGAATTGCAACAAAACTATGGAGTTGATATAACAGCTGGGGAAATTCTGAAAAAACAACATGACAACCCGGTTAAAAAAAGACCGACTTAGAGCAAACTGGAAATAAACCCATCGTATTGAACGAATGGCAGAAGCTTATCCACGAACTACTTGAAGGAGATTCGAATCCAAGTATAAAATGATTAGAAGGTAAGCTTTACATTAAAATGTATCTATTTTGTCACAGGTCCTCTGCCATCAAATTTGTATGTAACGTATATGTTTTATTTCAACACGGCAATTTTTAAGTAAACGATATGTTTCTAAAAACGGTTTTCTAGGCCCTATCCTAACTTTTTAACCACTATCATTTTGTATTTGTATTATGAAACAAAGCATACAGGGGGGGTCATTAATTTTGATTTTTGACATTGTGTATCAAATTTTCAGTTATACCCACGGATAATACTTACAAAGTTAGGATAGGGACATAGAAGCTGTTTTTTCATACTCTTATTTGTTTTCATGCTAAAGTCACTTTGATTACAATTTTTGAAGGCTTGTATTTCAGACACTATAGAACTCAGGTTCGTTGTACTCAGGGGCGGCTTAAGAAGACCTCAAAATTATAAAAATATATAGAATGTTCTCTTAATAAAAATAAGAATAATTTTGCTTCATTCGTCTATATGCGTGACCGTGTATATTGGAACATATTTATATTTTCACTTAATAAACATTTTTTGTATTTTTAGCATAAATATGCCAGTAAAATTAGACTTCCTCGCACTGATTCCAAACCTTATTTATTTTGTCACGCACCTGTTGGTATGGTGACTATATATGTATATATGTATATATGTATATGTGTATATATGTATATATGTATATGTATATATATATATATATATATATATATATACATATATATATATATATATATATATATATATATATATATATAATTTAATTACTATTGTACGTACATATATTAAAAATTGTACCGTTTAACCCTGCTGTTCTCCTCGACAAGACTATACACTTGTGCTCTTTCGGGTCATAATGACCCGAACTCCTGAAATATGAATTAAAACCAAAATAACAACAATTTTTATACTTCGATTAACTTTATTTTTCTAATGCAATGTTTTTTATATGAAACGTGAAACTTACAATAAATTCAAACAAATTTAAATAAAAAAAAGAAAACGGAATAAAAAATGTCTAATAATTGATATGATCCACTACTTCTTACAGTCGGGACAATAATAGGTCACGTGTTCTTTACGCAAATATTTTGTACACTTAATGCAGGTCATATTAGTTTTGTTATCACATTTAGAAGGGCAAAATTTGCAGCGTGCTCGTTTGTTTTTGTTGCTAGTTCCAGGAAGAGGTGCGGTAGAATTTTCCACCAATGGTTGTTGAATAGCTGTTACAATTGCAGCTGCTTGTTCATTACGGGGAAGATGTTTTCTGGAAAAAATGTAAGGATTTACCAATTGTTTGCCCAGTTGTTCCAAAAACAGTCTTCTTTTGAACAAAACATTTTTATTCCAGTCTGGATTTATTTCGCGCCATAAGACGAAAGCATTATAGGCACTGGTATCTAAAATGTTGTAAAATAAGATTATGGGCCAGTGATTTGTTTTTCGTTTGTATATATATGCACCGATTAGCTGATCTAATGTATCAACTGCCCCTTTTGTAGAATTATAATCAAGTATAATTTGTGGTTTTTTGTCTTCTCTGTCGCTTATTTGTTTCTGGTTATGAAACGTACTCATTAGAATGATCTTCTTGTATTTTTTTGGAATATAAGACACAACTGCGGTATCTTTAGTAAAATAAAATTTGGAACTATGTACAACGTTATTTACTTCCATGATAGGTAGCTCAGGCTTGCTTTTCCTGACAGTCCCTAATATAGTAAGATTTCTTTTGAGAACCATTTGACCCAATTTATACGATGTAAAGAAATTGTCACAAGTTACATTCTGACCTCTTAGTCCATAAGTAAGGTCTAAAACTACTCTCAGCCTCTGATCCTTCTCAGGTTTTCCCCCAGGTGGTTTTCCCGTATATACTTGAACTTCTAAAGCATAAGAACTTGCACTATCACAAAGCGTCCATATTTTGATGCCATATTTTGCTGGCTTGCTTGGTATATACTGCTTGAATGGACAGCGACCTCTAAATGCAACCAGCTGCCCGTCTACAGTTACGTTTTGCCCAGGATTGTACAATTTTGGTAGTATTTCAGTCCATTTGTCCCAAAATTCTCTAATAGGAGCCAACTTATCCCGTAGCCTTCTTTCTTGACGATCTTCTTTATTATCAAACCGTAACACGCGTGATATATAATAAAATCGTTTCAACGACATTGTTGCGCGAAAAAGAGGTCTGCCTGTTTCTGCATTTCACAAACTTCTGGTAGATTCATCATGCGATCTGTAAACTCCTCCTAACAGTAACAAACCTATGTACGCCTGCAACGTAATGTCATCTAATTCTTGCCACTTGTCACCGTACACTCTACGACCTTCGATGTTAGTCATTTTCAAAATTATATTTTCCAGAGAACTATTGAAAACCAGCCGAAACGTAGATTTTACATCCTGGACTCGTGCATTGCTGTATCTAGTTGGACCTGGAGCGACTTTTATGATATTTGTACTAGTTGCTCGCCCTGATTAAGGAAATGGATCTAACATCCAAGTTATAGCATTATCTTTAGGTTGAACCGATTGAGCAGGTGGCATCAATTGCATAGGAATTTGTCCATCCAGCATCGTCGAAAAAATCATCGTCTGACTGTTCATAATCACTATCTTCACTGATATGATCTTCTTCTTCAGAAGCTTCATCGTCACTAATGTCACTAAAATTATCAATACGTTTTTCTAAGTCTTCGCCACTAAGATTTTTTTGCCATTATTGTTATTTCAGCACTTTAGAAGAACTAGTAGTACGTACAACAAATCGCACTTTACTCTGCAACGTAACAAACAAAACTGTCGGTTGCATACTGCAAGTTGCAAGTCTGTTCCTGTTTCGACCTGCACACGCGGCTACAGACCTGCCGAAAATGCTGTAGTAACTCGCATAGGTAGGTGCATGTGATGATATGCATATTATCTATCCTGAAATTTCAATATAAAATAATTGGAAATACAAATTTATATGTCCTACTAATGTATTACAGTCTCGGGTCATAATGACCCGAGGAACATCAATGTAACAATCATGTTTAAAAAGTAAGGAAAATTTTTTTATTAAAACAAACAAGCCACCTCATTCTACAATGGATTAGAAACAAAGTCATTAACTACGAAGTTTAGATATTAATAAACAAAAAAGTTATCTAAACAACAATTTGATTTCGGGTCATATAGAACCAAAAATGAAACAACTGGTTGAAACTCCCAAACACACATTTTTATTGCAGGAGCTGTTTCACTTGGAATCACTTCTACTCAGATTGATATATCACCGCAGTCAGGTTTTGAGCCATCAGCATTAGATACACCTGGTACACCTTCTTTCCTTAACCCGTCACCTAAGCTCCTAAAGTTTGTTAAGTCAGGTACCGAGACTGTTGAGGGCCACGAAACAGAGGAGACACGCAAATTAACGACATCACAATTACGTTTTGTTCTGTTGGAACAGCTTCAAGTACTGAGACTAAAGACACAAAAGTTACTTAAAGAGCAAGGCAAAGCAAAAGGAAAAATTACCACATATGTTGATGACGATGGTGGTACTACAGTATTGCAAGTGCTTTAAAGTTTTTTGATTTTCTAGTTGTTTATGTGAAGTACATTTCATTAAAATAAAATGATAAGTTGATTATAATACCAAATTTATTTCTATGGTTATGTTTATTTTGTTAATATATTTCTTACTTAATTCATCTGATGAATAATATTAGCAATATCCATTCTTCTTATATATCCTCTTTCTCGAACGCTTATATTGTTATCCTCAATCTGCAAACATTTTCTTTACAATTTTCGTCCGGTGGGAAATCTTCATCTTAGCAACATTATGTAATATAAAACACACGCTGTGATTTGAGGTACTTTTCCAGTTGCAAGTCTAATTTTGTGTTGTAAAATGGGGAACCTCTGTTTTATTTGCCCAAAACACTTCCTTTCTCTAGTAAGCATGTTATTGAATGCTTGTTCTACGGGATTACCAGGGTTTCTGAAAGTGTCATTAACCATGGAGCAATACCAAATCTTGCGTCGCCTAGGAACACAGCATGAACTCCATTTCTCCTGATAACGGGTAGGATTGCAGAATTGGTCCACATACGGGCATCATGAACTGAGCCGGGCCAAACAACATACACACTGGTCAACATTTCTGACTTGAGGCTAGGGAATTCTGTTGATATACTCATCTCCATGGACAGCTGGTTTTAAAATGGGAATATGAGTGCAATCTATTGCTCCTATTGCACACGGGAAATTGTAACTTTCTCTCCACGATGCTTTTTCTCGTTCAAATTCTTCGTTGGTAGAAAAAATAAAGCCAATAATGTGCTTTTTGCGTTATTCTTGGAATAACTGTTGATATTACATTTGCCACGGTTGGTTGGCGAACTCCTATGTCTGTAGCAACGCCAGTCTGAAAACCCGGATCCGCCACATACCTTAAACATTTTCAGAGCTCCTCCTCTCCGCTTCTCTGAGTATCCCAAGAAATGCTCACTCATCCATTAAACGTTTAACCCTTTGCAATTGATCAACACCTTCCAGTGGTGCTCGTCTACGTTCTACGCACTGTATACCTTACTATTGTGTAAGTTGTTTAAAAACTCCGCCATGGTACCGATCACTTTAGTTTGCTGCTCATTAGACTCAAACAAAATGTATGAAACGCTACTTTTGTTTATTAATACAGCACATGCTCAAAATTAAGAGTCAACTGAGTTTGAGCAAAAGCTTCGTTTTAATTTATTAATACCGATTGAAGCATATTGAAGCGTATGCTTCAGTTTATTACCACCCAATGTGTTGGTATATGAGAGTTGATATCAAGTAGGATATCGTTTAATTGCACGTTGATGTCGAAAGCCCCTAATTATAAGTTGTCAGAACTGCGCCCTACCTTCGAACTGTGCTGCAAGTGGGAGGCCTGTGTCTTGCTGTTGTTCGGAATGACACGAATAGGTGAAATGGTGGCGTAATGATGACACCCAGATATAGATTCGTTGGGACCCAAACTGTTTAGCGGTAGTTATGTGTCCGGGGAGGCCTATACTTATTTCAGGTAACACTAGCTAGTTGTTGAAGAAGTAATTATTATTATAACTAATCCACTATGGAATCGATGTAAAAAGACAATAATGGATCATAAAATAAAGTAAGGCCCGTAAGACCCCCGGATGAGTACACCTAAAAATAAGATTGTGCAGTACAGCAATTATAATCTTTGTTGCATGTTTTCTCATATATCTCTGGCCAATACCTATAATAACCCCGAGGGACTGAATTGCATTGCGAATACTCACGTAAGTTACGAATAAATAAAATGCATGTATAAAGATCTACATTAAATAATTTATCATTTCTTACACTCAGGTGTGGGGTAAAGCAATCAATTCACATGAAAATCAGATGTTTTAAAAACTGCACCTTCGATGTTACATACGGAGTTTGGTGTTCAATAGACCGCAACTTTTTAATTTTCGGGACAGGCGTAATTTAGGATTGTATAAAATAAACCAACAATTTATTACTTTTTCAACTGTTCTTAATCAATCTCAAGAATAAGGGGAATGCTTAGGGTTACATTAAACCGTTAAAACGTGTGATGTAATCACTAATTCGAACATCGTGATCGTGTGCATATTGTTTAGTTTACTTCCGTTTAGCGTAATATTTTTTTATTCGCGATTGAATAGTGGACCTACAAGTGATTTTGTTATTTAAGTGTATTTGTGACCGGTGAATATGATTGACTTTTTTTTATTAATTAGTGTGTTTATTTATCCAGACCGTAACTATAGTTTGTCATTGAAGTATTTTGTGAATAGTTGTACGTACTGTAATAAAGAAGGTGTACAACAAAAAGGGAGAAGGAACGCAGATAAGGTGAATCGAGCGTCATAAGAAGAAGAATTCGATCTCCGATATCGTCATCATCCGACGAAAAGGAGACCACACCTACTACCCGCGAAACTACTAGTATACCATGTTCCTCGGCGTCGACATCGACTACTATTTCTGATTTGATGTTAAAGACATTGTACGCATAATGGAGATACAAACTAGTACTCAAAAATATACGCCTAGTGTGTTACACTCTAGAGACAACGTTGTACCTACCTTTAACCCTGAAGACAGACGTCAGTCTATCGAAAAATGGTGTCAACTAATTGGTGAACTAAAAAATCTGTATCATTAGAACGATGAAGCCGTTGTTTATAGTACAATGCCTAAATTAGATGGATTGGCTAAAACAGTATCAAACCTTACCAATATATAATAACAATGATACATGGACAGAATGGAAGCAAATTCTAAAGAACGCTTTTGCTTTAAAGCGCGATTTCCATGACAGCATTATGGAAATGGTGCGACGTGTTAACCTGCCCAATGAACCTTACCATGTTTATTATTACGAAAAGGTAGCTTTGTTAAACGAATTCAGGATATTTGGTGATGACGCAGTATCCTGTACTTTGGGGGGAATCGCGGACTCTATAGTGCAATCCGCTGCCAGAGCGAATAATTATTTAAACTGCTAGGATTTGCTAAGTTTCTTAAAAACTTGTGATGTTACGAAACCATTCGATTCCAAGACTACTAAACTCATATCTCACAAGAGAAGCGTGTCATTTAAGAAACCAAAATTTCCTAACGCTGCATTTAAAATCTCTTGCTATAATAAGTTCAAAAATCGGTACGTCGTAAAGCGGCAAATTGCAGAAGGCCAAAATGTTTTCATTGTGGAATGGGCATCGATCTCATGAATGCGAGTTCGTCAGTAACAAAAAACAAACCGAGCAGCGAAATGGTGTTGTGGCTAGAAACGGTTACGAATGGAAAATATTTTAAGGATATTACCTCAAACAACGAAACACTTCGCGCGTTTAAAAATTTGGTTCTACCTACAACTTAATACGTTTTACTGATGTCAAAATTCTTAAGTTGCATATTGACGAGAATTGCCATGTGATAATAAAGGTTATGGATCGTGCGAGATCAAAGCCATGGGAAAGGTTAAGCTGAGGATAAAAATTGACGAGGTACAAAAACCGTGGATCTTCTTGTGGTACCTGATCATGTTCAAGGCGTCCCTATCGTAATTGGACAGTCGTTCACGGAATTACCAGGAGTATTGATAACAAAAGATAACAAGAATTTGGAATTTAATGAATTGAAACAAGCTGATGCAACAAAGAAAATACCTTTGAAGATTATTCATCCTGACCACGTCGGTAATCTACCAATTGTCAGTAAATTAAAATTCGAAGAAAATGTACTTGTAGAGTACGTGGGAGATATCAATTTCAAAGATAATATGCAATACCACGAGTACTTATCGAAATAAATCCATTTAAAATATCGGTTTTGCCAATTATTAATCTTTCGGGGAAGGACCTTGTGATGTGCAATAAAAATCCGATTGCACGCGAATTAGGTGCCTTAAGTCAAAAAGAACACATCTTGCGTGTGGAAAAAATACCTTCATTGAATCAAAATGCAGTCATTGTTGATTGCTTGATGAAGACGTCCGACGAAAGTTGTTTCGAATTTTGGATAAGTTTGGAGACTGCTTTTCAGACACGGTTGGCTCGTTGGATGTGGTTAACTCGACAGAAATGGAAATAAAGTTGACTGATAATGTACTATTTCGGTATAGGCCATACAGAATGTCCGAAAGTGAAAAAGAAGAGGTGAGATCGATTGTTTCACAACTATTGGGTACAGGGATGATACGTTAGTTCGATTCTGAATATTTATCTCCTGTACTCTTAGTCAAAAAGAAAAATGGTCAAGATCGAATGTGTATAGACCGTAGAAAACTAAATCTCAAAACGTTCAAGCAAAGATATCCATTACCTAGAATTGATGACCAAATGAATAGATTAGTGGGATGCAAGGTATTCACTAGTTTAGATTTAAGTTCGGGTTACCATTAAATCTCGGTTTCGGAGTCTATTAAACATCTTACTTCGTTCGTTACCGCGGAAGGTCAGTACGAGTACAACAGAATGCCTTTTGGGATGTGCAATGCGCCCACTATTTTTCAGCGTCTTATGAATAAGATTCTAGGACCATATACCGAAATTGCCGCTGTTTATCTAGATAACGTGGTAATACCGAGTCAGACACACGACGATAACCTAAATAGTTTCCGTGTAATACTGGGTGCATTACGAAATGACAACTTTATTTTAAACTTAAAAAAAAGTGTTTCTTTCTTCTTCTATTGACTATTACTTAGGCTTCCAAATTGATAGTTCCGGCGTACGACCGGGATCGGTAAAAATTGAAGCTGTTCGTCAATTCCCGATACCAACTAATGTGAAACAAATCCGTCAGTTCGTGCACTTGACTGGTTACTCCAGGAAATTCGTGAAAGACTATTCCAATGTTGTCAAACCGTTGACATCACTTACCTGCAAGAAACGGCAGCTTTTGAAGCACTAAAAATAAATTAGTCGATAGTCCTATTTTAGCCCTGTACAACTCAATGGCCCCAACGAAAGTTCATATCGACACCACTTCAGACGCAATAGCAGGGATACTATTATAAGTCAATGAATCCCAACTTCGACCTGTAGCTTATTACAGCTGCCAAATTAGTAAAGCAGAGCAAAATATCATTCGTACGAACTTGAAACATTGGCAGTTGTAGAAAGCTTATTAAAATTTAGAGTGTACTTATTGGGGATAAATTTTAAAGTTGTAACAGATTGCAACGCACTAAAAAACTGCAAGTACGAAAAGAGATCTAATGCCAAGAATAGCGCGCTGGTGGTTTCAACTCCAAGAATATACTTTTAATGTTGAGTCGTAATCCATACCCAAACGAAAAAGTTCATTCGGAAAACATTGTCTCAATGAGAAGCCGATTGGGTTCTTTTCACACAGCTTACAGATGAAAAACTCAAGTTGATACATGATATCCTAACAAAACTACCTGAAACGTGTATCAAAATTACGCTCTACGCAATGGTAGAGTGTACCGAATAACGACACAGGGAATTGGTTGTTCCGAAGGAGTTAAGGAATCAAGTGGTACGTTGGGTACATGATGACGGTGAACTCTGCGTGTGACAAAACGCTGAAGAAACTCTGCTAGAAATATTAGTTTCCCGGCATGAGGGAATACGTGCAAAAGTATATTTCCAGTTGTGTTCTCTGCCTTTATAAAAAATACCTTCCGGTCGTCGAGAGGGTTTTTACAACCTATTGCCAAAGAGCCAATACCCTTTCATACTGTCCACATCGATCACCTAGGACCCTTTTAAAAAAACGCATTCTTGCTTGTGGCTGTGGATGCATTTACCAAATACGTACAGCTGCAAGCAGTGAAATCTATAAATGCCAAATTCGTCACTAAGTTTCTGGAATCAAAATTTAACACCTCTGGGTCACGTCTATAAATTTTCGCAATTTTTGCAAAAAGTATAATATCCAACTTATCCTTAATGCTGTGTCAACCCCTAGAGCAAATGGGCAAGTAGAGAGACTTAACCGCACAATACTATCAGCTCTATCTACAACCGTGGATTCTGAGGATAAATGGGAATATTCACTGATCGGATACAATTTTCAATAAACAACGCAATGCACCAAATTACTGAAAAGTTACTCTCCGCGCGCTAGAAGTGATTGCCTTCTTTCCGCAGAACTGGAATTATCCACAATTAATAGTCCTTAACGCTGGCAGTCTCCTCAGGTAGAATAGTAGCCAAGCAACGCAGACAAAAAGACGTTTTGATAAAAGTAGAAAAGCTGCGAGAACATATAAGGTTGGAGACTTAGTATTAATTCTGCCAAAAGAAATCTAGTGGGACTGAGCAGAAAAATTAGTCCAAAATATTCGGGCCTTATGGTAATATCAAAAGTAAAGTATGAGAATGTCGTTGCTGCGGACCGTATGAAGCCATGGTTACCAACAGTCGGAACTTCAGACGATCCGTCAAGTGAAGGTGAAGACTGTGAATAGGTTGAGTTGCGAGGATGTAACTCTGGTTAGGTTGGCCGAATGTAACGCGTCAAATATTTTTGTAGTTTTTTCATTCTTACTAAAAATGTAAGGTGGTTGGCAATAAATCATTTTATATTAGTTCTACGTCTCTTAATCGGCTTGATCCCCTAACGGCCTATTTCTTATGATTCTAGACAGTCTAAACTCTAAAGTAAACAGAAAGAAAGGAGGAGATTGTGAGAAACAAAAAAAGGTACAGGCAGTTATGTGAAGTGTGTCTTGAGAAGTACACATGGTAAGTGTCGGTATGAGTTTGATAACGCATTGGTGTAGAAAACATACATGTTAATATGTGAGCGCTGATATAAATTGTGACGTCATTTGAGTATTCACTAGTTAGTGCGGTTGGTATATGAGAGTTGAAATCAAGTAGGATATCGTTTGATTGCACCTTGATGTCGGAAGCCCATAATTGTAAGTTGTGAGAACGACGCCGTACCTTCAAACTGTGCTGCAAGTGGGATCTTGCATGCTGTTCGGAATGACACGAATAGGTAAAAGGGTGGCGTAATGATGACATCCTAATATCGATTCGTTGGGACCCAAACTGTTTAATGGCAGTTATGTGTCCGGGGAAGCCTATACTTATTTCAGGTGACACTAGCTAGTTGTTGAAAAAATTATTATTATTATTAATCCACAATGAAATCGATGTAAAAAGATCAATAATGAATCATAGAATAAAGGCCCCCGGTGAGTACACCTGAAAATAAGATTATGCAGAATAGTAATTGTAATCTTTGTTGCATGTTTTCTCATATATCAAATACCTTGATAACCCCGAGGGATTGAATTGCATCGAATACTCACGTAAATTACGAGTAAATAAAATGCATGTCTAAAGATCTACATTAAATATTTTATCATTTCTTACAAACTCTTACATATCTTAAAACACTAAATAAAAAACCGTCTTGATATTTGAATTAAGCCAATGTTGGAGGCTTAATTTTTAAGAGCTCTCGCTCTCTTAGAAAGCACTTTTGATAAAGCAAGTTATTTCAAATCGACAACAAATGAAAATATAAATTATTTTATAACACTTAATTAAAATACTGAGTTTTTGGGCAATTAAATCGTGTATTTTCTTTATATTTTCTGTATATTATATATATATATATATATATATATATATATATATATATATATATATATATACAGTATGTCCCCGGATCGACTTTAAAAGAGGGAAAATTCTCTTATTTTTGATTTCTCAGAAAATTTCATTCTTGCTGATTTGCCCTGCTTGTTTTCAAACCCCCGAAACACAAATTACTTGCTATTTAACTCAAACAGTTCTCGAGATAATATCATTTTTCTTGAAAAATTCGAGCTTTTCGTAATTTTTTGAAGTAAATTGATTTGTTTCAAAGGAAAAATCAAATTGGTCTCACAAGTTTTAATTAATAAATTTAACAATTGATGGTAAAATGAAATGAAATTCTCAAAAAACTGAACTATTAATTTTCTATTAGAATAATGCTCCTCCTTTTTCCGATTTCAATGCGAGCTCTGAATTCATTGAAACTGCGCCTTATTTCTTCGATTGATAGGGACTGGACAACATTCCGTATCCTATTTTTCAATTGCTCTTCATCATTGTCTAATGGCTCACTGTACACAATTTGTTTTAAACGACCCCACAGATAAAAGTCCATTATTGTGAGATGAGGACTTCTCGGTGGCCATAAAATGGGACCATCTCTTCCTATCCAGTTATCATGGAACTCTGTATTGAGCCACTGGCAAACAGTACCGGCATAATGAGCAGGGCACCCATCGTGCTGGAAGAACATTTCAATTTGGTAGTTCAATGGCAATTCATCCAGTTTATCAGTTAAAAAATTTTGCAACATTTCCAAATATGAATAACGGTTTAAACTTTGATCAAAAAAATATGGGCCAATAATTCCATGGTACGAAACCGCACACCACACATTAACTTTTTTCAAACATTGTCTGCGACTAGCAATTCGGAAGTTTGGATTCGTCCTACTCCAGTAACGGCAATGTTGGGAGGAAACGACTCCGTTAGTTGAAAAGGTCGATTCATCGGAGAACATTATTCGTTTATGAAAATTTGAATCTTCCAAAACTCTATTGCCAATTTCCAAACAAAAATCCAGACGTTTGGCTTCATCACCGTTCTCTAAAGTTTGCCTAAATTGCGGCTTAAATGGTAAAATTTTGTTCTCCTTGAAGATTCTTTGTAAATGAGATTTACCTATCCCAATTCGTAGTGCCCTCCTTCTTAAAGATAACCTTGGAACTTCTGTTGCGGAATGAACGGCGAGAACAGTAGCAGCGTCTTCTTCATCGAACAACTTCTTTGGCTTCTTTAGGTTTAGAACCGAGCCTGTTTGAAGGAATTTAGTTACCAAGTTTTTTGCTCCGGCATTCGAAATGGCAACCTCCGGGTATTTTTGGTTGAATTTTCTGATAACAACTCGGTAGCACTCTTCCCCAGTTCCGTAACATTGAATTAGATAAATTCTTTGTTGTAAAGTCAACATTATAGCATACAATTCAAATTAGCATGAATTAATTTGCAGTTCAACAGAATTATAACATTTGACAATTTCTATCAGTGGTGTTTTTCAATGAAATCCGCCTACTAAAGTTACTTCTAAAAATTAGGAAAAACATTCTAAGTCCAATTTTCAAGAAAAATGATATTATCTCGAGAACCGTACGAGTAAAATAGAAAGTAATTTGTGTTTCGGGGGTTTGAAAACAAGCAGGGCAAATCATCAAGAATGAAATTTTCTGAGAAATCAAAAATAAGAGAATTTTTCCTCTTTTATAGTCGATCCGGGGACATACTGTATATATATATATATATATATATATATATATATATATATATATATATATATATATATATATATATATATATATATATTGGTTTCCAAAAAACTGAGGCTGTAGTCAATACTGTTTAGACTTATTTAACGTTAAGACTTTGATATTAATCGAGCTTTCGGAAATGTTTTTTTTTCCATTATCAAGATAGTCTGCAAAGTTATAACAAACGCATCGACATATTGTAAGTCGTAAAGTTATTGAGCGATTTGTTATAAAATAAACAATTTGCAATTAAAACACTTTATTCACTTTTATTCGAATAAATGAGTATATTATGTAATTAAACTCAAAAAAGCCATTTTGCCCTAATTATGAAAGTTCGGTATTTAAACAATGTTTGAATGTACCATTTAATGCCCCAAAAACAAAAGCGCTTTCAAACTAAAACAATTAATGGAATTGATAAACAGTGTACTAACGCTCTATAGGGCTACGCTTTGTGTACATTAATTTGTAATTCACCAACAATATTTATTGTGCGGCTATTAATAAAAAAATCTACTGGGTAAAGCTTAATTTAGTAAATCTAAAAATAAGTTTAACTTAATATACGGTGGTTTATTGTCAATAAAATTGTATCTAAAGATATACTTTCAAAACTAATCTGTTATATGAAATTATGGCTGAGTTTCACCATTCGCTATTTAATGTTCCTGTTGGTACACGTCAGATTAAAATAAAAATATGATAGAGTGTTTATCTATTGGTAACTTTATGTGGTTGTTAATGCTTAACAGAGACTGACGAAAACGATTCTTCACTTAACTTGCCTGTTAATCTAATTGTTACTAACTACAGATATAACAACAGATGGTGAAATTCAACCTTATTAAACTGTTAAACTAGCCGAGATTAAATATAATTTGTGCTTCACATTAAATCAATCCATTCTGTTTCCTTCCTTGTCTTTTACATCTACTAAAAATTTACTATAACTTGGTAACATGCAAAGTTTAATGTTTCTGACCATTTCTATGGTATTAACAGGAAAATTGACGGATCAAATATACAAAATGTGGAATTTTATCAATGATGCAGGAATAATATAGATATGGTTTAACGTCCAAATGGTAAAAAATGCATGTAACAAGGAATTTTAAATTTTGCAAACGCTATATTAATACTACGTCAATGGCGGTTACTAAGGACTCAACGGATGGTTGTCAAGGAGGCCATTACACAATGAACAATTTTCAACATAATTTCACATTTTTTTACCATCATGTAATATGAAAATACGAATCTTTACTTCTAATAGATAGAGGAATAAATTAAGGTTTTAAAATAGACTACAGTTTTAATAAGATAAGAGTTTGATTTTAAATTACAAATTAATAACCGTAACTTTTTTGATTAAATATTTACTTATCAAAAAAAAATGTTTATCAGGGTTCTTATTGGTAGAATTGTTACAACCATATGAAACACACATCATTTTAACAATTACACAATTATTTATAAAAAAACAAGTTAAACACTAAATGGCGACTTTATTGTTAATTGCCTACTTCATTTGACTACAACGAAAGCCGCCGTAGACTCAGTCGCATATCATTGACTTACATTACCAAATGAAGTATCATTAATGGCATGCAAAAAAAATACCTTCCACGGCATATATTTTCAGAATCTACTACCATTTTGCTGCATTTTATCCTTAAAATTAGTTCATTCAAAAAAACGAACACTTTTGCATTATTATTAGTGTATAGTTACCGTTTAGTGCAGTAGTGCAATAATAGTAATTATACACCAAGGTAGAGAAGACAATTTTCTGAGCCGAGGTGTATTATTTCCCGAGACGCGGAGCGTCGAGGGAAATAAGTGTACGAGGCTCAGAAGGTCTTCTCTACCGTGGTTTATATATTATTTTATTCACTACTAGCACACATATTCTGTAAATATGACAATAAATAAATACAATTCAAATAATCTTATTATTACATAAAAAATTAAGTGGCCTGAGATTTTCACATGTTTCAATTCGTTGACATTTTGTAATACATTCACATTTAACTTTTAATCATCCTTCGGTAGTTTTAGTAGCTAAAATGGAAAGTATTGAAATATCTAGTACTCCTCCAGAAATTAGAGAGGCAGCAGAGCATGTAGCATCTTTTTGTTATTGGTATTAGATAGGCAACCCAACTGTCAATTTCATTATCTACTACTAGGAGAGAAAAATTAAGCAGGTCGAGAAAAACGAAATCTCGCTTCCAAAATCGGCCTACTAATGGCATATTCTATCGCTAGTAGTGAATAAACGTTTTATTGCACTCTACGCATGTGTACTAAGTTAATTTCAAGAAGGAGGTTTTCCTCACACGCATATAGCGGCATGGTCACTGCATATACGCACTTCATGAGCGGCTATTGAGGCGACTGCTGGGGTAGTATCTTCCCTCACAGAACCCTAACTCCGTTCTTTCCGATCCTATCCTGACCGCACCAGCATCTATCCTTAATCCCACCATGACTGTGACTGAAGAAGCTCGGAAAGCTCAATCAGAACACCTTCCCCTCTGGGGAGGGAATGAAACACGTGGCTCTTTCCTTTCCGACCTCAAGAGTAAGAGAAAGTTGGTATGGGGTTCTGTCGTCATCTCCTACCCATTTTGTACGGCACGGACACATCATGTATTGCTATGTAAACACATATTGTTGTTGCTATTTTTTACATATCATAATATAACGTATCAATTGACCCAAGTTTTAGTTCGCAAGGTCGCCGCTATAGGGCGCAATGGTGAATGGTATTTTAATGGTTTCTCGAGCTAGAGTCGATATTTTTCGATGGGGTTTGCGGCATTCGATTTTTTTCAGCTATTTTAATGGTACATCGCAAAAATTAATTTATGTAGTAAAAAATAAAAATTCTCCCCTTAGCCATTTTACGCGTTATATCACTGTTACTTACCATTTCACTCAAGTTTTTCAACATTTGCCACATAACATCTTGATATATATATATATATATATATATATATATATACACATATGACATTTCAGCATGCTTGTTGAGCGTTCTCATCTTCTGATTTGTCGATCTTCTAATTGGTCGATCGTTCTGATTGGTCGATGTTATGATTGGTCGATCGTTTTGATTGATCGATCGTTCTGATTGGTCGAGCTGATTGGTTGATCTTCCGATTGGTCGATCGTTCTGATTGGGCGATCGTTCTGATTGGTTGTCCGATCCACTGATTTGTCGATCTTTGGATTGGTCGATCCTTCTGGTTGGTTGATACTTCTGATTGGTCGATCGTTCTGATTAGTTGATTTTCTGATTGGTCGTGGTTCTGATTGGTTGATCTTCTGATTGGGCGATCATTCTGATTGGTCGATGGTTTTGATTTGTCGATCGATCTGATTGGTCGGTGTTGATTGGTTGATGTTCTCATTGGTCGATGTTCTGATTAGTAGAGCTTCTGAATGGTCGATTTTCTGATTGGTCGATCGTTCTTATTGGTCGATCGTTCTGATTGGTCGGTCGATCTGATTGGTCGGTGTTCTGATTGCTGGACCTTCTTGATTAGTCGTTGCTCTTATTGGTCGATGTTCTCATTGGCCGATGTTCTGACTGGTCGATGGTTTGGTTGGTCTATCGTTCTGATTGGTCGATCGTTCAGAATGGTCGATCGTTCTGATTGGTCGTTGTTTCTAATTGGTTGAACTTCTGATTGGTCTTTCGTTGTGATTGGTCGATCGTTCTGATACCGTTCTGATTGGTTTATCTTCTGATTAGTCTATTTTCTGATTGGTCGATCGTTGTGATTGTTAGATAGTTCTGATATGCCCGATCTTCTGATCGGTCGATCTCCTGGTTGGTTTCTTCTGATTGGTCGATCGTTCTGATTGGTCGATCGTTCTGATTGGTCGATCTTCTGATGGGTCGATCTTCTGAATGGTCGATCTTCTGATTGGTCGATTTGCATTGGTCGATCTTCTGACTGGTCGATGTTCTGATTGGTCGGTGCTCTGATTGGTCGATGTCCTGATTAATCGATCTTCTGATTGGTTCGATCTTCTCGATCGTTCTGATTGGTCGATCGTTCTGATTGATTGGCCGTTCTGATTGGTCGGTATTCTGATTGGTCGACCTTCTTGATCGGTCAATGTTTTGACTGGTCGATGTTCTGATTGGTCGATTGATCTGATTGATCGGTGTTCTGATTAGTGGACCTTCTTGATTGGTTGATGTTCTGATTGGTCGATGTTCTGATTGGTCGATGTTCTGATTGGTCGATGTTCTGATTGGTCGAGCTGCTAATTGGTCGATCGTTTTGATTGGACAAACGTTCTAATGCGTCGATCGTTCTTATTGGTCGATTATCTGACTGGTCGATCGTACTGATTGGTCGATCGTTCTGATTGGTCGGGGTTCTGATTGGTCGACCTTCTTGATCAGTCGATCTTCTGATTGGGCAGCTTCTGACATCTGATCTTGATTGGTCGATCGATCTGATTGCTCGAACTTTCTGATTGGTCGATGTTCTGATTGGTCGATCGTTCTCATTGGTCAGTGTACTTATCGGTGGACCTTCTTGATTGGTCGATGTTTCTGATTGGTTGATCTTCTGATCGGTCGATCGTTCTGATTGGTCGATCGTTCTGATTGGACGATCACTCTGATTGGTCGATTTTCTGACTGGTTGATCATTCTGCTTGGTCGATCGTTCTGATTGGTCGATATTCTGATTGGTCGACCTTCTTGATCGGTCAATGTTTTGACTGGTCGATGTTCTGATTGGTCGATTGATCGGTGTTCTGATTAGTGGACCTTCTTGATTGGTTGATGTTCTGATTGGTCGATGTTCTGATTGGTCGATGTTCTGATTGGTCGATGTTCTGATTGGTCGAGCTGCTAATTGGTCGATCGTTTTGATTGGACAAACGTTCTAATGCGTCGATCGTTCTTATTGGTCGATCGTACTGATTTGTCGATCGTTCTGATTGGTCGGGGTTCTGATTGGTCGACCTTCTTGATCGGTCGATCTTCTGATTGGGCAGCTTCTGACATCTGATCTTGATTGGTCGATCGATCTGATTGCTCGAACTTTCTGATTGGTCGATTGTTCTGATTGGACGATCACTCTGATTGGTCGATTTTCTGACTGGTTGATCATTCTGCTTGGTCGATCGTTCTGATTGATCGGTGTTCTGGTTGGTCGACCTTCTTGATAGGTCGATGTTCTGATTGGGCAGTTTCTGATTTGTGATCTGATTGCTCGAACTTTCTGATTAGTCGATGTTCTGATTGGTCGATATTCTGATCGGTCGATGTTCTGATTGGTCGATCGTTTTGATTGATCAGCTTTTGATTTGTTGATCGTCTGATTGGTCGATCGATCTGATCGGTCGATCTTGCTGATTGGATGATGTTCTGATTGGTCGATAGTTGTGATGGGTAGATCGTTCTGATTGGTCGATGTTCTGATTTGTCGAGCTGCTAATTGGTCGATCGTTTTGATTGGACAAACGTTCTAATGCGTCGATCGTTCTTATTGGTCGATTACCTGACTGGTCGATCGTACTGATTTGTCGATCGTTCTGATTGGTTGGGGTTCTGATTGGTCGACCTTCTTGATCGGTCGATCTTCTGATTGGGCAGCTTCTGACATCTGATCTTGATTGGTCGATCGATCTGATTGCTCGAACTTTCTGATTGGTCGATCGTTCTGATTGGACGATCACTCTGATTGGTCGATTTTCTGACTGGTTGATCATTCTGCTTGGTCGATCGTTCTGATTGATCGGTGTTCTGGTTGGTCGACCTTCTTGATAGGTCGATGTTCTGATTGGGCAGCTTCTGATTTGTGATCTGATTGCTCGAACTTTCTGATTAGTCGATGTTCTGATTGGTCGATGTTCTGATTGGTCGATGTTCTGATTGGTCGATCGTTTTGATTGATCAGCTTTTGATTTGTTGATCATCTGATTGGTCGATCGATCTGATCGGTCGATCTTGCTGATTGGATGATGTTCGGATTGGTCGATAGCTGTGATGGGTAGATCGTTCTGATTGGTCGATCGTTGTGATTGGTAGATCGTAGATTGTTCTGATTGGAACAACTAACACGTACGTTCAGAGTTACATATTAACGAGGTAAATATGAAATAATTTAAAAAAATTTATATTTAGGCGTGGTAAATCTTAATAAAACGCTGCTTTATTTTGCCCGTAGAATCTATTAATTAAATAATTTAGACAACGTTGATACATTTCGTGTGTGTGGACCACCCTGTATATCGTGAAAATATTTTTAAAATGTAGCGTTTTAGTCATCAAAAAAAAAAAATCTTTCGGATCGGTCATAAAGTTTAGCTACAATCTTCCCTATCGTATTACGTGAATAACCTTGAATATCTGAAATGTCTAATTTGATTACTTTAAAACTACGTAAACATTTATGAAAATGTAAACTTTCACCATTAACACTCATAATAAAATACTTATCTTTTTTGGGATTTTTTAATGGTGTACTTTAAATTATACAATCTAAACGTTTCGATAACACTTACAGTTATCTTCGTCAGTAGTAATGTTTGTTAAAAATTGTTAAAGATGTAGTAAACAATTTTGTCAAATTTGAAAAATTCAAACATAAACATAAGCCTGCTATTAATATAACAGTTTGAGAAACGTATAAGCCAACTATAAAATTGTAGTAAAGAATAACTAGGTCATTAAAATTAAATATTGTTAAACTGCCTCAAAGATGACAAACCAGAACACTCTCTACGACGAAAGCTAACAATGAAATTTGCCAGCCAAAAACACATTTAACAAAATTTAATCGAGTTATGATGTAAGTGTAAAGTTGTGAAAACTTCAATTTTAAAATGATAGAAGCATTCACAAATCCAAACATTACATCAAAAATAATCCAGTTAAATCTAACAAAGAGATATCTTTATCAATAATTGGAAGTGTTATTAACAATGAAAAGCACAATGCAGAACGTTCTTTGTAATTTTAATTTCAATTTAATTTCAACTACTTATGTTAAATTATAGTGCTGTGGAAATTTAACATATAATTGGTAAAGCATTTGCTTCAAGGTCTAGGAAAACACAGCAAAAACCTAGACATACCAAAAGTTGAAAACAAATTAAAATCAAGGCGTATCATTATGCTCTTTTTAATTATAAGATGCCAAAACCTATTTAAACGGAGATTTTCCTCTTGTCTATTAAAATTATTCGGGTGTTTATATATTTCAATAGCTTCACGTTGCAAACGAACATAATAATGGGTTTGTCTTGACAATATTTTCATATTGTCAAATTGAATGTCATGATTTAAATTATTCAGGGCATGGTCAGCCACAGCAGACCTCTCTGGTTGACCCAATCTACAAAATCTCATATGTTCTTTGCGTCTTGTATCAAAGCTACGTTTTGTGGTCCCGATGTATACTTTTCCACATGAACAAGATAACTTATACACTCCGGAAGATGATAAAGGGTTGACACATCTTTAGGTGATCTTAAATGTTCTTTAATTTTTCTTGTAGGTTTAAAAATAGTCCTAATGCCATGTTTGATTAGGATTTTTCAATTCTATTTGTAACATTAGCTATAAAAGGAAGAAAAGCAGTACCAACATTAAGAACTGGTTTTTCTTTAAGGTTACGCCTAGAAGGTGTAATAACATTATTAATATCTGTAAGTGAATATCCATTATCTTGTAAGGATTTTCTTAAATATTTATATTCATCATTCAAAATTCAGGGTCACAAATTCGTTTTGCTCGATCTACTAAAGATTTAATTACACTAATTTTTGGATAATTTATGAAGGTATCTATCAGTGTGTGTCGGCTTTCTGTAAACCTTAAAAGATAGTGAATTATTATTTTTATTTTAGATATTAATATGTCAAGAAATGGTAAACTTCCATTAGTTTCTTTTTCCATGGTAAACTGAATACTAGGATGTATACCATTTATAAAAACCAAAAACTCATGCAGTGCTTCTTCTCCATGTCTCCAAATAACAAATGTGTCATCTACATATCTATACCAAACTGAAGGTTTTTTAGGTGTATTTTGTAACGTTAATGTTTCAAATTTTTCCATATAAAAATTAGCTATAACAGGACTAAGGGGACTACCCATTGCTACACCTTCAATCTGTTCATAAAATTTATTATTCCACTGAAAATAAGTTGTAGTAAGACAGTGCTGAAAAAGAATGGTTATGTCCTTTGGAAAAAGATGATCTATGTATTCAATAGTTTCTTTTAGAGGTACTTTTGTAAAAAGTGAAATAACATCAAAACTAACCATTATATCACCCTCTTCAATTTTGAAACTATGCATTTTTTCAACAAAGTCGGCAGAATTTTTAATGTAATGGGGTGTTTTTCCTATATGAGGTTGTAATAACAATGTAAGATGTTTTGCAAGGTGATATGTAGGAGAACCAATTGCACTAACAATAGGCCTTAAAGGAATATTAGGTTTATGAATTTTTGGTAAACCATATAGTTTTGGTGAAATAGCTTCAGAGTTAGATAGTTTCTTCTTTATTTCTTCAGGAATAGATGATAATTTAATCAGCTCTTTAGTTTTTAAAAGAAACTTTTTTGTTGGATCTTTCGGTATTTCATGATAAGTTTCTGGTCCCAACAATTGTTCTATCTTAGTGTTATAATCGTTCATATTTAATATAACAGTTGCATTACCTTTATCTGATTTTAATATTATAATACTTTCATTGCGTTTAAGATCAAGTAAAGCATGTCGTTGACGAAAGGATAAGTTGCTCTTTGGAGGTTTTGTTTTACGTAATATGTTAACGGTGTTATATCTAACTTCATTAGGAGCATCAAAAGGTAATAATCTAATGGAGTTTTCGATGTTGGAAATTATATCTTCAAAAGGTATTACTCTTGGTGTTATCGCAAAATTTCCTCCTTTAGAAAGCGCTTCAATAGCATAATCTGAAACAACATTATCAGAAAGGTTTATAACTGTTTTTCTACAATCAATAGATGGTCTATTATTTTGTTGTTTGTATAATTTATTAAATTTTTCTTTTTGACGTTGACATGAGATGTCAAAATTTATTTCCATAGATTTAAACGTTATAGAATCAATTTTATCCCAATCTTCTTTATTCAAAATAGATGAAATTTCTAAATGTAAATATAAAAGATTTTTATCGGTGTTATCCAGTAACTTCCTAGTAATATGTATTTGATTACGTAGAAGAGCATTTTCAGTTCTTCTGTAAATATTATTCGCTTGTTTGTTATTAAAATTTCTTTTAATATAGATAAACTTTGGGATAATCTTTTGGTCTCGGCATCGTAATAAAAAAGTGAGTGACGATAATAATGGTTAGTTTTGATGTTATTTCACTTTTTACAAAAGTACCTCTAAAAGAAACTATTGAATACATAGATCATCTTTTTCCAAAGGACATAACCATTCTTTTTCAGCACTGTCTTACTACAACTTATTTTCAGTGGAATAATAAATTTTATGAACAGATTGAAGGTGTAGCAATGGGTAGTCCCCTTAGTCCTGTTATAGCTAATTTTTATCTGGAAAAATTTGAAACATTAACGTTACAAAATACACCTAAAAACCTTCAGTTTGGTATAGATATGTAGATGACACATTTGTTATTTGGAGACATGGAGAAGAAGCACTGCATGAGTTTTTGGTTTTATAAATGGTATACATCCTAGTATTCAGTTTACCATGGAAAAGAAACTAATGGAAGTTTACCATTTCTTGACATATTAATATCTAAAAATAAAAATAATAATTCACTATCTTTTAAGGTTTACAGAAAGCCGACACACACTGATAGATACCTTCATAAATTATCCAACCACCATCCACGTCAAAAATTAGTGTAATTAAATCTTTAGTAGATCGAGCAAAACGAATTTATGACCCTGAATTTTTGAATGATGAATATAAATATTTAAGAAAATCCTTACAAGATAATGGATATTCACTTACAGATATTAATAATGTTATTACACCTTCTAGGCGTAACCTTAAAGAAAACCAGTTCTTAATGTTGGTACTGCTTTTCTTCCTTTTATAGCTAATGTTACAAATAGAATTGAAAAATCCTAATCAAACATGGCATTAGGACTATTTTTAAACCTACAAGAAAAATTAAAGAACATTTAAGATCACCTAAAGATGTGTCAAGCCCTTTATCATCTTCCGGAGTGTATAAGTTATCTTGTTCATGTGGAAAAGTATACATCGGGACCACAAAACGTAGCTTTGATACAAGACGCAAAGAACATATGAGATTTTGTAGATTGGGTCAACCAGAGAGGTCTGCTGTGGCTGACCATGCCCTGAATAATTTAAATCATGACATTCAATTTGACAATATGAAAATATTGTCAAGACAAACCCATTATTATGTTCGTTTGCAACGTGAAGCTATTGAAATATATAAACACCCGAATAATTTTAATAGACAAGAGGAAAATCTCCGTTTAAATAGGTTTTGGCATCTTATAATTAAAAAAGAGCATAATGATACGCCTTGATTTTAATTTGTTTTCAACTTTTGGTATGTCTAGGTTTTTTGCTGTGTTTTTCCTAGACCTTGAAGCAAATGCTTTACCAATTATATGTTAAATTTCCACAGCACTATAATTTAACATAAGTAGTTGAAATTAAATTGAAATTAAAAATTACAAAGAACGTTCTGCATTGTGCTTTTCATTGTTAATAACACTTCCAATTATTGATAAAGATATCTCTTTGTTAGATTTAACTGGATTATTTTTTGATGTAATATTTGGATTTGTGAACGCTTCTATCATTTTAAAATTGAAGTTTTTCACAACTTTACACTTACATCATAACTCGATTAAATTTTGTTAAATGTGTTTTTTGGCTGGCAAATTTCATTGTTAGCTTTCGTCGTAGAGAGTGTTCTGGTTTGTCATCTTTGAGGCAGTTTAACAATATTTAATTTTAATGACCTAGTTATTCTTTACTACAATTTTATAGTTGGCTTATACGTTTCTCAAACTGTTATAGTAATAGCAGGCTTATGTTTATGTTTGAATTTTTCAAATTTGACAAAATTGTTTACTACATCTTTAACAATTTTTAACAAACATTACTACTGACGAAGATAACTGTAAGTGTTATCGAAACGTTTAGATTGTATAATTTAAAGTACACCATTAAAAAATCCCAAAAAAGATAAGTATTTTAATACGTAAACATTTACTTACCACCGCTATTCTCTCTTCAAACCCATATAAACTGATCTTCCTTATAATTGCAATAGTTTATTTGTTGTTTGCCATTACAAGAAGTATGAAAATATGTGAAGATGCTAATTCTTTGTCTGGTCAGTGTCATTTTAAATCCTTCCACTTTATAACTTAAATTTTGTCCTCAATAAACATTAGACTACACTTTTGCATTGTTTTTTAATTATTTTTCCTGAATGACACCCATGTGGGAATAAAGTATGGTAATTTAGGGGTGAAATCGAATTTCTTTAGCGCGAATACAAACAACGCTTTTGTTTGACATTCCAGATTACCTACACCTTCGTAATAAATTAAAAGAAAAAGAAACTTTTAGAGCGTATATGCATGAAAAATCTTTGAAGCAATGAAAATCAGATCCCTTGATAATTATTCTAATTGGCAATTTAGATGCAAAACCTAAATTCGATAAAAAGCAAATCAGCTATTTAAAAACAGTCTCTTCAGCAAGTTAATTTCCTGTAGCCGGAAACGATAGCAAAAACGACTTTTTAAATTGATTCTGTTTTTCTTTATAAAGAAAATCTTGTTTTATAATAATTGTGAATGCGTGATATGTTGTTCATTTATTACTAAGGACGATGTGAATTTTTTTTATTTTATGCTTTAATTAGAGATGAACTGTACGTGCACCGAGGGATTTACCTTACTCTTTTTAATTGTTATTAATGAGTTGACCAGTTTTTTTTTAATTAACTCTAGTAGTATAAGTACGTAAGTCGTAAGTGTACTCTGTCAAAAACAAGTAATAGAGAAACACTCTTAAATTTCAGAGGGTAGTTTAACTCATCTGGAATTTAATTTAAATAATTTTAAGAAAATTAGCGTGATATTTATCAAACTTTTTACTTTCAATGCGTTAATTCTCCTGCAATTAAATTATAATTAAAATTTAAAATGAGTATAACTGTGTGGGTAGATACTTGAATATATTTAATTTCAAAGAAGAATTTACTGTTAACCGCGTTCGTTCGTTCCTGCAATTTTCTCCTGAATGGTTTAGGTTTAATACGCAATAAGCTAGAAAAAACAGTATAAAATTTACAATATCTTGGCGTACCTCGTCATAGAATCAAATTATATCTCCAATTATGTCAGAAAAACCACGAATGTCCAACTTTGTTTTTCTTGTTACGTCGCTTCTACAGAAGTAAAACAGAATTCCTCCCATAGAGCACACGTTGACGTACTAAAGTACTTTGTAAAAAAAAACGAATAAATCAATTTAAACGTTAGTTAGTAGGTGCATGCAATTTTGTGCACAGTTACGAAATGTGCGAGTGTCTAACTTTTTTACCAGTGTGAAGTTAGCCCCCCAACTTTTAAAATGTTTGCTTTTTCAAATACAACCGTTTGTTGGTCGTTTGTCGGTGTTTGTTGGCTATTTTTGAACGTTTGTCGGTTTTTTTATATTTGTAATAATTACGATTATAATTTAGGCGTGAATTTGTTCGCCCCCCAACTGTTGAAATTTTACGTTTTTTTTCTATTGCAATCGTTTGTTGGTCGCTTGTCGGTGTTTGTTGGCTATTTTTTTAACGTTTGTCGGGTGTTAATGTTTACGATAATTAACGATAATAATTCAAGGATGAAGTGAATCCCCATCTTTCAAAATTTTCAGTTTTTTTGATTGCAATAGTTTGCTGGCTTTTACCTATTACACCTTACACATTGACAAGAAATTACGTGAATTGATACAATATGGAATGCAAGATGCATTCATGTGGGTAACGGCATTTTCAAACACTTTTCAGTAGTAACACAAAAATGTGTTAGTGAATAAAATTACACGTCATTTCTAAATACATACCTTATTCATTTTAGGTACCACGTAAGAATAACACGATTAAATATTTTCAATCGTTCTCTGAAATACGTTTTCGAAATACGAATATTGGTGTAGTACATAACCATATTTGTTACCAAATGGAAATATTTCCGGTGTGCTTAGATTTGAAAACATGGATTTATTATTATTGAACCTTGGTGGCGCAGTTGGTTAGCGCGGTACTCTAGCAAAGTACAGGTCGTAGGTTCAAATCCTACTCGAGGTAAACTTTTTATTTATGTATTTAATAAAATTAATAATAATTTTTAATGGATTTATTTGTATCAAATACATGCCCGTTCGACTCAATTATGTAAATTATGTTGTGCGCTGCATTAGACAACACTTATTTTACAAATTTCATTAACCAACAAAATTGTGAAATTTCATCATTTTCTAATCATTTATGAATCTTAGTCCAAATAAATTGGTCCTGCAAAAACGAGCTGTCTTATTAAGAAAAATATATCCTCAGATTGTAGTGAAGCAAGTTGATGACAAAATTACGTCATCAATAATTGACGCTTTTGATAGTGCTGGCAACTGTTGGAAAAAAATTATCCACGATTTTCCTAGTGCTGTTGAAGTTCGAGAATGGTCAAATAATTTGCGCCGAATGGAAACATTCAATGTACACAGTCTATGTGTAAATCACACAACTATAAGTAACTTTGTCCATAATTATGAGATAGAAATATAGTTTTTAACTCGAAATGGGGTTAAGTAAATAGCTGTGTGGATTAAATACTCAAAACCTTCCCCATGAAATGTTTATCTATTAGCATAAAGTTAACATCTATAATCCTTACACTGCGACATGTTTCGACAAAAAATTGTCATCATCAGGTTAATTGAAATAGTATAATGCTATGGTAACCATAACACAATGGAATTATAAATTATATATGCCAAGAATTAAATTAAATTCTGAAGTTTAAAAAATAATTAATGAAATTGAAGATAAAATTTTTAAAAAACTTTTTGGAAACGTAAAATAGTTAAAAAGGAGAACTATTTGTAGCCTCCACTGCTACCACGACACTAAGACTAGAATGCTGAAAGCACCTAAGTAAAAGATGGGCAACTTCAATAGCACTCCTGAAGTAAAACTAAGTGAATCAAGTATGACTGTAAGAAATAAGAAGAGTTAAAATTGCTCCAGTATGTGGTCTCCACTACCACAACTAGGGCTGAAGGCACTGAAAGGAAAATCTGGCTATCTCTACGGGAAGTGACCTAATTCTGGTTGTGAACAAGTTAGGTTAACGCATCATTAACATATTCTAAAATCATAGATAAGTTGTATAAACGGAAGATTAAACATCGTAGATCGGTTGAAAATTTTTTAAAAATTGCAAAAACGAAGCGAAAATTAATAGGTTAAATTTAGAAGTTTTAATTAAATTAAAAACTCCATAAAATATAACAAGATAAACCAAAAACAAACCAACGCGCTTGACTTCTTTTTCCCACGCAGTCAAGCGCGGTGTTGGTTTATCTTGTTATATTGTAACGATCCAGACATCCCCGTCAGGGATGTCTTTGAATTTTCTTTATTAGATATATTATGTTTAATCTTTTCAACAAATTTTAATTAATTACAAATTTTTACTTAGCTGCCTTCAGCATTCTAGTCTTAGTGTCGTGGTAGTAGTGGAGGCTACAAATAGTTCTCCTTTTTACCTATTTTACGTTTCCAAAAAGTTTTTTAAAAATTTTATTCTTCAATTTCATTAATTACTTTTTAAAATTCAGAATTAGATTTAATACTTAACTTGGCATATATAATTTATAATTCCATTGTGTTATGGTTCCCATAGCATTATACTCTTTCGATTAGCCTGATGATGACAATTTTTTGTCGAAACACGTCGCAGTGTAAATGTTATAGTTGTTAACTTTATGTTAATAAATAAATATTTCATGGCGAAGGTTTTGAGTTTTTCATCCACACAGCCACACAACTATAGCTGAACGCGGTTTTGGGAATTTAGAAGACTATCATGACACCTATTAAGAATATAAAATGTTCGAAAAGGTCTTGTAGTTGTAGAAATACTTGTTACGTAACCTACAATCAACATATATTTGTTGAATTGGATATACGTAAAAGTGTGGATGCAGAAGAGGGTTTGTCTTGTACGTTAGAATTCTCCACATCGAATTCTTAAATGAAACATTTCGGTCGGTAAGCACTAAATATCAACATGTAATTAAATCGATACATTTTTCGGTTATGCTATTCTCTATAAGAATATTGTTATATTGCACATCATCCATACACATTACACGGAATTACTATTCTTGTTTCGAATAAATTCACTTAAATATACATTCAATGTAATCTTGTTTGCTATGCAGTGAATGTAAAGATGTAAATGTGCACATTTACCCCCATATCCTCTTTTACTATGACATATGTATAATTATGTATATAGTTGTAGTAATTTCTATATGATTAACATCACTAACCAAATCATGCTTTCAAACCATTTATTTCGCTTTTAGGTAAACACCCACTTCACGTTTAAATTATAATCGTGATTATTACAAATATGAGAAACCAACAACCGACAAACGGCCAACAAATGATTACAATTGACACAAAGGGAAAATTTCGAAAGTTGTTGGGGGGCTAACGTCACACCTAAATTGTAATCGTGATTTGTATAAATATGAAAACCGACAAACGTTCTAAAATAGCCAATAAACATCGACAAGCGGCCAACAAACGATTACAATTGAAAAAGGAGAATTTCGAAAGTTGGGGCTACCTTCACACCGGTAACTTTTTTCCCTCCATATAGTGCCCGTCTAACCCCCTACTATATGAACCATTTGGAAACCGGTCATACTATAGATACCAACAAAATTCGATTACCAGCGCCAAGTTACAATTTACGAGGAAGAATGATTAGAGAAGCTATCAAAATTAAAAGACGTCCACATTCTTTAAATAAAGGTTTAAAAATACCTATCATTTGGAAAACCTTGATCACCAAAATTACATCACCATCACCTAAACAACCTGAAATTCCTGTGACTACTCAAATCAATAATCAAAATTCAAATAAAGGACCCACTACACGCAGTCGAACACACAAAATTAGTGAATAGTTACCTCAAACTGAAATTAATAACATTTTGGGAAACTGAACTAGCGGCATTTTGTAAAATAATTTTAAATGGGATCATATGGTAAGTAATATTAAAATATTACTACTGATTTATAAGTTTCAATCCAAAAACCTAAAACATTAATTGGCGTTTCGGCGTTTAAAATTATTTTACAAAATGGCCGTTGTCCTCCATTTGTAATGAATCGGTTTTTCTCTCTAAGAGTCTTTACTATTTTGTTGCTGTTTATTGTGATAAGACACTAAGTTATCGCTAACTAGATGATAATTATAAGTTGCAGTGGCGTACCGAGGGGCAGCCTCACAAATAATATTGACCAAAAAATGTGCGCCACTCACTTTTTAAAAATTTTATATTTTTGTCGGATTAAGCAACTAAAAATACAACTTTTTGGTCTCTCGATATTTTACTTCTTTTTCGACAAAAAAAGATAAAATAAAACCACTTCATTGTCTGTCGAAAAATTGTTAGAATAGAATTAGTTAACTTTGCTCGTTGCACAATATTTATTTATAAGTCATTTTTAAACCACAAATGAAAATTAATAACAGTTTAACAGAATATTCACATGAATGACCACCTGCCGTTTCTATGCAGGTTTATGCTCTTCTGCTCATCAAGTGACGAATTATTTTGAAAATTACATGAGTATGGTTTCACATCCGTCAACATTTCTATTCCTTAGTTGTTCTACTGTTTTGATTGGTGTATAAACTAATGATTTTAGGTGTCCCCACAAGTAAAAATCGAGGCTATTCAAGCCAGGCGATCTAGGTGGCCAGAATTGTGGTCCTCCACGACCTATCTGTTCGAATACTTACGAGCCAATATGCTAAACTGGGCTGGAGCACCATCATGCATGAACCAATGTTGTTGCAGTAACTGAAGCGGAACATCTTCAACAAGTAAAGGCAATTCATTTTGTAGTAAATTACTGTATGATGGTCCGTTAGATTGTCCTGGTAAAAAAATGGTTCACTTAAATAGTCACTTATGACACCGATGCAGGCGTTGGAGAAAATTATTCCAGAAAATGTGTCTGTAATAGCATGAGGATTTTCTTGGGCCAGTTATGAATATTATGGAAATTAATTATTGCATTTCTGGAAAAATGCGCTTCGTCCGTAAAGATAATGAAGGATTCAAAGTGAGGATTTTCTGCTGCGTACACAATTGCGTACGCGGTATTTATTTCCCTACCAATGTTTCACGTACTAGTTGCTGCATTCTCTTCGGCTCTAGGACAGCCTCCTTAACCGCCCGAGTTCGAATTGTACGAGATCTTCCCCCGGAGGTATTACGTTTGAAACTGCCAGATTCAGTCAGTCGACGATGAATGTTTATGAATACTTTTCTACCTGGAGTGACACGATCAGGATACCTTTCTTGATAGAGTTGCCGGGCCTCCGCGGCATTACCATTGGCAAGACCATAAAGTAAATGCATTTGTGTCATCTCCAAATTACAATAATTATTTACCATTTTTTTAATAGCACAATCTACCTTTAACCAAAGGAAAAATAATAACAAACTGTCACGGAATGTCAAAAACATTATGTTCATAACAACAAAACAACATTTTCTAGCAACTAGCAAAGTTAACTTGATTCTATTTTAACAATTTTTCAACATGCAATGAACTGGCTTTATTTTTTCTCGAAAACGAAGTAAGATACGAACAAATATCAAGAAACCAAAAAGTTATATTTTTAGCCGCTTATTCCGACAGAGATATAAAATTATTAGTCAGTGGCGCACATTTTTGTTGTGAATATTATTTGTGAGACCTCCACTGAAACTTATAATTATTATCTGGTTAGTGATAACTTAGTGTCTTATCACAATAAACAACACTGCCAAATTTCAACAAAATCGGCAAAAGGACCTTTGAGGTATTATTAGGTGATTGCATTTATTGAGAAAAATTTGTACAATGTAGCTTAATCAAAAAATGTTCCATCATTTTCTACAACTTTTTCATCTTTGTGGTAATATGGCAACCGTCTTGAAAGAACGATGGTGGTTTGGCAGCGATCCAATCATCGATCCATTTTCGCACTACTTCAGCATTTTGAAACCAAGCCAAGCCATGCTTCATCTATCTGAACTAGTGGTAATCAGAAGACGCTAGGTTTGGTGAGTGTGCTGGGTGCAGCAGAACTTCTTTCACAAGTCTTGCAACGTGTGGCCGAGCGTTGTCATGCAAGAGGATGACTACGTCTGTTACTCGCTATTGCTGGTCTTCTTTGCAACAATACGTCGTTCAATTTATTCAATTAACGTGGGTAAACATCTGCAGTAACAGTTTCACCTTGCTGATCCCACCATATGCACAGCAAGGCTTTATGGCCATGAATATTCCGCTTTGGTGTCAATGTGGATTGCTCTGCTGGCTAACCCATAACTTTGCGCTTGGGATTGTCGTACTAGAGCCACTTTTCATCGCCAGTCATAATACACCACAGAAAAATCTTCTTTTTTGCCTGGCAAGCAAATGTAACCGCGATGTTGAAATGGCTCGAAATGGCATTTTGAGTCAATTCGTATGGTACCCATTTCCCGTCCTTTTGGATCTTTCCGTCGCATGTAAACGTCTGAAAACAGTTTATTCATCAACTGTTAAGCTGCCTGAAAGTTCTTTGAGAGTTTGAGCTGGATTTTCGTCGAATAAGTCTTGCAATTCATTGTCTTCGAATTTTTTGGGTCCTCCAAGCCGTTTTTTGTCATTGGTATCAAAATCACCACTTTTAAAGAGTTGAAACCAAAACCGGCAATTGGAATATGATGGAGCAGTATCACCATAAGTTTCTAAAAGTGTTTGATGGGCTTCGGTAGCAGATTTCTTCAAACCAAACAACAAAATGCAACTTTGAGCGTTCCATGATTAGCGTATGTATACACTGAATAACTCAATAATACTAAATGAAAGACTGTTATTTTATATAGAGAAATGTCAAAACCATCGAATTTTATAGTTAGGTTAGGTTGTTTAACAATTGTTTCTATTGATACTTGGCATTTTCACTAATACATATCGCTGATCAAAATACATGCTAGCACCTATTAATAAAAAACGATTTTTTTAAAAACTTTGATCCCCTGTATCTTGAAAACCAAAGTTTTTAGGACACATGTTTATATAAATTTTTCTACTTGAATTTGGTTCAGGAATGCGCCCTTGGAATTACGGCCAACAGTAAATAACGCCCTGTATATTTATGCACTAAATCTGAGGCTGCGACAAAATGCAATCCTTAGATGAGCAAGAGATAAATACTGTGGCCCATAACTGTTGCTCAGCATTGGGGCCGAATGTTGGCCAAAATTTATATTTATACACCAATTGCGTTGGGGTCGCTGCAAAATGGATTCCTTCGATCACCACGAGCTAAGTTCTGTGCCCCACGAGTGTCCATATTTTGACTGTTACCCAAAGTTCATTTGAATTAATACTCGCATTTCGTTAAGGTTGGGTCAGATTGGATTACCTCGATGACCACGACGTAAATTTTGTACCCCATGTGTGTTTGCCAGCATTTGATCCGAATGAAATATTAGATAAGGATGTTTCCACACGAGCGCACGATAAGAGAAGGCACAACTATCGACGGAGTCTTTGGCAAATCACTTCCTTGGTTAGTCCTTTAACCTTTATGGTGTTCTAAGAAGTAAATGAAATAAATGAATATGATGTTAATTTTTAGAGTTGCAACAAATCATATTTTTGTCACTGGCCGATTAACCAGTTGCCGACTTGTTTACCAAATAGTCGGCTTCTATTGTTTAGAATCCCAGTAAGAAAATTACATAAGGTACATTCTAGGCAATGACGGTTTGCTATAAAAAACTATGGTATCTACTTAACGAATTGTCTGTTCAATATCTTTAGCGAAAAGCAAAACAAAGTTTGCTATTACCGGCTGTGTGTGTCTCTGCCCGCCCTTAGTTACTCCTAAACGACTTAAGATATCAAAATTGTTTTTTTATTAAGTTTGCTACACATTAAGCTAGAACTGGCAATATAAAATTTTACAATATCCTCGTGTACTTTATCAGAAAATCAAATTATACAAGATCAGAAGAACACTTTGTTTTTGGATTACCTCGCTTCTTAGTAAATAAAATATAATTCTCTGTAGTGCACACCTTGACTATATACTAACACGTTTTGCAAAGAAGGCTAGTAAAAAACTAAAATGTAAAACCGCGTGGCGTGTGCACGTTGGTACATAGTTATGAAACAAAGCGAATGTGTAACTTGACAAAATATTCATTCCTTTTTCTCAGACTGATTATGTATCAAATCATTTTATAACAAAGCGAGTAAAACAATTTAAACCGAAGGGCCGTATTGATGCGTGTGTAATGTAGAAACAGTCGTGTACCTGTCTGTGTACAATATAACTCGCCACCTAAACCACATACCGTCTTCCGGTTTTCGCTGTGGTAGTTTATGGATTCCAGTTGTGCAAATAACCTTTCGAAGATTAGGAGAGGGGAGCATTGCGTATATGTCACTATTACTCAAAGTATATATTTATGTATGTTTCCTGGGGATCAGGTAAAATAAATTTCCTTGATGACCAAGAGCTAAATGTCGGCCAAAACTAAGCTAAGTTAGCTAAATTATATGCCCCATAAGTGTTTGTTAGCATTTTGGCTACATATTGCCTAAAACCTGTATTTATACACCACATTGGAGTCGTTGGAAAATGAATTCCTCCTATGACTAAAAACTACAATTTTGGTTCTTCAGTGTTTCTACCGAATATTGCTCAAAATATATCTTAATACACCAATTTCGTAGGGGTCCCGGCAAATTGCCGTAATCAAACAAGAGCTAAATTCTGTGATTCTTCAGTGTTGGTTAGCATTTGGACTGAATTTTGCTCAAAATTCTCCATAATGAGAAAGCCCTACTCAGTAGGTATCTATAGAGGGTTTCGCCTAGGGATTGACGTTGTAGACTCTGGGAATTCCCAAATAATTCGCACCTACTGAAAAGGTCCTCCCAGACCCGTCATACTCGCTGCACCATCTGTCCGTAATCCTGCAACTATCAGTACGTCTGAAATATATCGTACTTCGTTCCTGCTTACTGGCGCTTAACTGTACTTCTCACCACTGCTATCGTTCTATCATCGCCAGTACTATTTCTTTTTACTTCACTCTACTGAGTGGTACATCCCCTCGATTCCTGGTAAGCCTTGCACCTGGGGATTCTCCCCTGTCGCGTCACCCACTTACCTCTATTAGTTCCAACGGCTCCAATGATAGCTCATTGAAATAAGACATGCGTACGCATACTTGTGAACAATTTAGAATTGCAGTTCTTATCTTAGCCAAAAGACTGTTCTGATTCTACGTCATACTGCGGTTTAGTTTACATCGTTCCCTTCATTTTTTATTTATAATATTCTGTGGGCATTGTTACTATCGCACATTATTCAACTCCAAAACGCCATTCATGTACACTTTCAATCATCCTATGACCTAGTGGTAACCGAAATAAACCCCTGTCTCTACTTACCGGTCTAGACTCAGGAAATTATCTCTTCCTCGCTTGGTTACATAATCGAGACAACAATTTTCTGAGATATTCTAGTAAAAGTCGAAGTATAGTACTCATAATCGTCTTGAATTACATTTGCGATCATCCAAATACTCGCGTTACCAATAATCTACACCTTTTAAATTAAACGGTAAGTAACTTGACTTGCCATATATATAGCCGACGTGCAAAATATGGAGAGTCCTATTCCATTGCTATTATTCTTTAAATGAAAATTCTTTATTGTTTTCTTAAAAACCAGGGATTGGTTTCACTAACGTTAACCAACTAAATCATATAGCAGATAATTTTCCTCTCGGAAGCCAACTTAAAGAAATAAAATTCTCGCTTATGACAAGAAAGGTAACATCACAAATAAAATTTGGATTTATAACATGAGAAAGTTAGTTTGCACCATGGCCTAGCTCATCGCACATTACTCTTTTCTTTATAAGGGAGTAGAAAGTGAAACGTGCCAATTCTTGGCTATTGTTACCTTAATCTGTTTTCAATTTTTGGCTATCGTTGTCTTAATTAAGTTTCGAAATTTGCATTATTATTGATAAGTATATTTACATTACATTAGTATCTTTAAGCATTTCTTTTTTTTCTTTCAATAATTAATTTTTTTTATATCTATATTTTCACTTTAGTCTACATAATTACGAATCCCTGTGTATATTTTAGACATCAAATTTTGTTGTTCTATGCGCAACGTGAATTGAACATGCTTACGCATTCCTGTTTGTTCTACCGTTCCGTCCAGTTCAGTACGTTATCTTGTTTAAGTTTTGCTTCCCTTTTATAAGGGTAATCCCTTGGCAGTGGCAAGGCCCTGGAATTGGGAAGGTCCCCAATATGGTAATAATTTCGTATCGTTGCAAAATGTGTGCGACCACACAACAAGCGCTCCGAGTCGTGGTACACATCGTGCGTGGATTCAACTGGAAGAAGTTCACCGGAGGGATGTTTCTGGACATCTGGCTTTCGACAAGGTGTGGCACCACGGACTCCTCTTCAAGATGCTGGAACGCGCGATCTCGCTACCCATGGTGAAGATGATCCGGCCCTACCTTACCAGTCGATGCTTCAGGACGAAACTACCCCACTTCAGGTCGTTTCCCAGGAGAACCACCGCGGGAGTTCCTCAAGGTTCGATACTCGCCCCTACGCTTTTCAATCTTTATGTTTCAGATTTGCCGAAGACAGACGGAACCAACCTAGCCACTTATGCGGACGCCATCGCAGTCCTCGCCCAGTCACACAGCAACCACCAGGCGGGCAAGATCCTACGAGCAGCGGACGACCTGGAAGGATGGTACTCCAAATGGTGCATCGGAATCAACCCCGAGAAAAGCACCACGGTCCTGTTCACCCGAAGACACATGAGGCCCACGAGGAACATCTCCGTGTTCGGCCAGGATATCTCATGGAGGGATTCCGTGAAGTACCTGGGACTCCTGATGGACAGAAAGCTCCGATGGAACTAGCACGTCGCAAACAGAAGAGCCTAGGCCTACGGCATCATCAAGATGTATCCGGTCATGGGGCGAAACAGCGTCTTAACGACCGACAACAAGATGCTGATCTACAAGTCGATCATCCGTTCGATGCTGACCTACGCCTGCGAAGCATGCTCCCTCGACCATCAGAACAAATGTACCCGGATCATCACCGACGCTGCCTGGTACGTCAGGAATGAACGACTCCACAAGGACCTCAAGATGGCCACCTTAATGGACTTTATGAAAACCGCCGCAGCCAACCAGGAGATGGTACTAGCGGCCCATCCAAATCGCGCCTTCGCGGGGTTATGGAACTACCACGTGACGAGGTACAAGAGGCCGAAGATCGTGCTGTGTTGAGTGAAATGAAATAGTATGCTATGTAGTGATATGCCTTATTATTGTTACATATCTTAAGTTAGTAGGAATGAAATGACATGTAGATACTATACCAGAATAAAGCAAGGTTCGGTATAATGTAGTCCTACCGATTAAAATGAAATGATGAATGTGTGCTACAGACGTCTCGGAAAATGCACAAAATGGCTCATGATTATGCATGTCATTTTCACGAGGATAAAACCTTTGTTTTGCATAAATCTCAGATGCTGTTATATACATTCTGCATTATCGTCAATATCTACCGCTTTAGTCGTCCGAATCTGCGTTAGTTGTTTAATCTACATTTCCATTATTGTAGGTGGAACATTTTATGAAAATTACCTTAATTTAATATATACTACAGTTCGCTTATTTGTACGTTGAACACAACTATGGAAATTACCTTTACATTGTCGTACGTTTGTCTTGTGAATGGAAATGAAAATTCTCAAACTACAGTTCGTTTTAAAACGAGATTAAAATGTTTTTTGTAATCGTTACTTTTAATACATAAAGAGAAAAGTGGTATATAACTAAATATATAAACTTTTTTATTTATGTATTTAATTTGACATTTGTCAACAAATATTTCAAAATTTAATTTTTTTCTAATTTTATGTGAACGATTACATGTATTCATAACACGTGCGTGTCACCTTTTGGTGCTCGGCCATATTTTTATCTCGGCTACGCCTCGGGTAAAAAGAACAGCCTCGCACCAAGAAATGTGTAAACAGCGCACTAGTTGCGAAATCTACTATATTTTGTACAAGTAAGTACTTATCCTTTTAGTGCAGTTTAAGTAAATAACAAATCAGTGTAGTTTTGTATTGATACGGTTATAAAAGAACAGCTGATTTCTGTTCTAAGATAGACACATTTGAGTTCATAACCTATCATACTGTAATATGTGTTGACATAGGCCAGTACGTTTTATAATTGAATACTGTGTTGATCATATTACATTTTGTTTTACTTAAATATACATATAACTACAATTTTGTATTGTTGTGTTAATAAGGTACAACTTTCTCAATTTTTATTGTATTTTAATTATTAAACGTATAAATTGAGTGGCGTCCAACAAACAAAATGCTAATACTGGTTATGTCTGCATCCCTCACACCTGAAAATCAATGAGTTCTAAATTACAGTAAGTTTCCTAAGTTTGTACCTCACTGAGCTAGACTGTGGTGCAATTTACCTTTTGTAATATAACAATAAAACCACTAATTTTTTATTTGTTATAAGAGATAATATCCGTAGCTATAAATCAGATAAACATGTCTGGCGCCACTCATTTTTTAAATAATTAAAATACAATTAGAAATGAGAATTAATACCGCAGCTGTGTTTATTTGTATATTTCATAAATTAAAATAATATCCGCTGATTAATTTCAACATAAAAGCAAATAAAATAGTACTAAACGTTTCGCAAAGCTGTACGATAGTAAACTAATTCTTATTTGATACATAAAACTATACATAAAATATAACTTATCTTTACCTAGAATTAGTATAAAATGAAAGTTGATTGAAACTGGATAACCTCAATGTAATATCTAAAATTTTTTATGGCTTATGTCAACAAAATACCACTGCAATAAGGTCATACACTCAAATATGTTTATCTCACAAAACACTAACTGAAGTCAGCCGTTTTCCTTTCATTACTACAGTATTAAACCTTCCGAAACAATATTAGACTTGCTTACTTTAATATAAATCAATTCATCTAATTGTACACTTAACAAACACGTAATTTGCATTAAAAAGGATACGTACTTACTTGTACATTCAACATAAAGTTAATATAATATATCAAAACAATTTTGCTACCGAGAACTTCATTTTTTGATAATACGATAATCGTAAGGTAATTTCCAGCACTTTTGAATAGTGTATAGGTAAATATAATGTATGCTTCACCCAAAGCAAGCAATACTCATATGTTTTGGCTACTAAAGCGAACATAACTAAACAACGGACTTAATTTGTCCTGCATCCATCTTTAATGACACAAAAACAAGAGGTTTCTTTAAGATGACATATTACGTCCCCTAACATACTATATACACAACATTTTGAACAGCGTCATTGCCGCGCTTCCTTCAACATGAAATCGAATCATATACAGGGTCCTTGATGGTCGATGGTAGGTTAGAGGTTTATGGAAAACGAGACAGGAATTTTCTGAAAATTTGGCAACATGGGTAATTTGCTCTGCTCTTTCGATCTAAAATATTTTCAACGAAGCGATGTTGCCGCTTCTACTCAAAAGTAGTAACAACTTTCTTATTTTTAATGGAACACCCTGTATATTATTTTATTTATAGAATCGCAATTTCTTTATGAACATTTTTTCTAAATCATTTCCTATACCGGTTTTCGAGATATAGTTATTTTCTATTTTTTGTCTCCGAAATATGATACCACTAAAATTTTAGTTTAGCTGCTAATTGAATCCATAGAAGGCTGAAATTTTAGACACAGTTTGTACAAGCCTTGTATTGTTATAGCTACCTAAATACATTTATTTCAGGTTATACAGGCTGGTTTAAATGAATGAATTTGACGTCACACACATAAAGCGTCAAAACTTTATTTTTTAAATAGAACACCCTGTATATTATTTCAAATTCTGAAAGGTAATTAAATTTGCTTTAAGTTGATGTACCATAGTGGCATACCTAACTCGTCAAGTTTTCGAAATAATCGTAATAATTCTTAAAAATCACATTATCTTCACATAATTTGTGTTAGTTGGCCATGGTACGCCATGTTATTTAACAATTGCTTCATTATTTAATATGGTTGACAGACGCCGAAGGTTTAAAGTTGTATTTGTGATTTTCCAGTTAAAATATTTATTTAAAAACAAGTTGAAATGAAGTGAAATAATTACTCATATGAAATTTTGATGAATCTATTTAATATTCATGTGATAGAAGTTTAAATCGTGCCTTACATGCAATACGGTTCAAGTTCCAGAAAGAGTGTAATCGAAGAGCTTTGTTAGAAAAAAGCTGAAATGAGAACTCAGTTTTTGAAACAATACATGCGGGAAATCAATGCACCAATTCGTAGACAAGCAGTATTTATTGACAAAACATGAATCTACTCAAAAGGAAATCCGGGAAAGTCATGGCAACGTGACGATGTAAAGAGTGTACGAAAACTCAAGGATATGATGGTAAAATATTTATAGTTATTAATATGGGAGCTGCTGCATAATTTGTGCAGAATGCTTCTTTGCTATTTGTGTCGAAGTCATTAGAAGATTACCATGGTGAAATGAATGGGGATATGTTTAAATAATGGCTCACTGAAAATCTTCTGAAAAGTTTAGAAGCACCTTACCATTGCATGTTAGTGGAATCACTACCAACATAGTCTTGGACGAAAGATAACATGATTTCATGGTTAATAAAAAATAACATTAATTATGATCTCACCTCATTCACTACCGAGCTCTATTCGTTAATAAAATCGCAACGAATAGTAAAACGGTATGAGGTAAATGAAATAATAAGGGGTTACGAACATGACGTTTTAAGATTGCCACCTTATCATTGTAAATTCAATGCAATTTAACTGTTATGGGCACATGCTAAAGCATAGATACTATGACAAGCACATAGGAAGAGATGGCTGCGACGAAAAGGTAATTAGTATGTGGAACGAAGCTTTACAACAATGTAATCAACATATTTGGGCTAATTGTGTACCATACAGAGGAGATTATAAAACAGTGGTATAAACGTGAGGAAGTGCAGTAGACGAAATGATTTTTAACGTTACAAGTGTTTGTGATAGTTCGGATACAGATGAATCGTATATAATCGTACATATTCGAAGATCTTCGAAGCTCGTAATTACATAACTTACAAATGTTATAATGATTACTAATCACATATACCTTTGTAAAAATCAGCATTTTACATTAATCTCATTTTCAATTTTCATCCAGCTGTGGGTCAAGGTGGTATTTTTGAAACCATATTTCATATTATCACCTGAAATTGTACTTTAAGATTAAATACCTTTGTATGTTTAATAACGTCTAACCCTGACCGTGGCCTTTAATTTTTACGTTAGAATAAACCTTTCTAATCGGTTTTAACAAAATTACAATTCAATAACTTCAAAATATTAAATTTTTGAAGTTTTTCTGCGAAGTGTTTTGACATTGAGATTTGCAAACATTACTACATTACCGCTATCTAAGAGAAGGTTTATTAAGTTTGATTTGTAATTATTTATTATTATGGATATAAGTTGACTCATATTTTTCATATTAAACAATTCTTTACTAGATTATGACTTAGGTCAATTCTTTGATGGCTAAGATAGTATATACATTGAATTGTCCGTCAATCAAGCTCTTTTAAAAGGAAAACTGCAACATCATAAAATGAAACAAGCATTTTATTCACTTTATTCGCTGACGAATGAAATGGAATTTCATTCATGGCAAGGTGTAAATTATGATAACCAACAGCAACATAATTTCGGATCATTTGTAATCAAACAAGCCGCAAACTTCAAACAAACATAAATTACAAATAAAATTTTTGCACACTTCAAAACACAGCAAGTGACTTTGTATAACATATATAAACCACGCACGCAATCGATAAATACGTAACAATCTGGCCGATGGACTTAGGCACAACACTTTCTCGTATAAGGAAACTAACTGTTGCCCGCAGCAATTCCTAACTCCGTATAACTTGCAATATAATAAGATATACTTACCTACAAAATTTTTTTTCTTATACGCCCTGTATTTTATTTTGCAAATCACTGTATATTTTTACATATTTGGATAGCATGAGAAATTCACTTTAAAATACTTTAAAATTGTTTTTGAAGCTTTGACATAAAATAAAAAAATTAAAATAATTTTTTTCTTATTTTCGGGAAAACCGGAAGTCCTAAAAATAATACAATGTAGCAGTTTGGTAGCTATATAATTCCTTTATTTCAAGATTTCATTTTTATTAGAAGCATAGTTATAAGGACTTGGAATTTTTAAATTTTAAAATTCCTGGCCTGGATAAGATAGAAATCTCATAAAGCTCATTATATTTTCGTTATGGCTATAAAATATGTAAATTTAAAAGCTATACGTTGATAGGCCAGTTACTATAACTTGCAATATAATAACAATAAGATATACTTACCTACAAAAATTATTTTTTTCTTATTCACCTTATATTTTGTAAATCACTGTATATTTTTACGTATTTGGATAGCATGAGAAATTAGCTTTAAAATACTTTAAATTTGTTTTTGAAACTTTGATATAAAATATTAAAAAATTTTTAAAAATATTTTTGTTGTTATTTTCGGAAAAACCGGAAGCGCTAAAAATATCTCAATATAACAGTTTAGCAGCTATATAATCCCTTAATTCCAAGATTTCATTTTTATCAGAAGCATAGTTATGAGGTGGATAAGTTAGGGAAATCTCATACAGCTCATTATATTTTCGTTATATGTGAGCAGTAACGGATTAAGCTAACGACGGGCCCAAGACAATTTCCAGTTTCGGGCCCTAATCTGAACTTTCTCTAAAATAGCTACTTATATGTATTCGGAAGTAGAAAAAAAAGAAAATACAGTAATATTTGACTTTTTTTTATGATTGTGGACCTGAACAGGCTAAATTTGGCCTATCGTGCTAAAGCACTCAGTAACGCTTAGGAGTATGGATAGAGGGATAATGAATTGCCAATAGAAGCCTATGAACAGCTACCTTAAATTTTCTCATATCATAAGTGAGAGGAAAACAGGAACTAGGGAGATCATTCCAGAATTTAGAAGCCGTGTAGAAAAATGTGGATTGCGCCCGTTTGGTACGACAAGTGGAGATTTGTACTGCATACTGATGATGTGAATGAGCGAACCGAGTGTTTCTCGCAAAGATAGCCCGAGATGGTATCAAAGAATATAAGTAAGCAGCACAATAGCCGTTGTAATAACGATGATACAAAGAAAGAACTGAAACCATCCCTCTATGCTCAAGGGACTGTATGTGAGAAGTTAAGGACGGGTCATTTATAAGCCTAATCGCTCTCTTTTGAATACGATCAACGATATCGAGAGCGTATTGGGGATCACTAACCCAGAGGTGAGAGTTATATTCCAGATGAGGCCGAATTTGGGCCTTATACAGCAGAAGTAGTTGTCGAGAGGTAAAGTACTGCTGAGATCTGTACAAAAAGCCTATTTTACGGGCAGCTGTTTTGGTAGCTGACAGCAGATGGTCAACCCATGAGAGATTTGAAGATACAGTCATTCCCAACAGAGTAATAGAGTCTGAAAACTTAAGAACTGAGCCATTCATACTTACAACAGGAAATGATCGATCTTTTTTGGCGGACACAAGGCAACACTGAGTATTGTTAGCATTAAATTTAACTAGATTATTGCTTCCCCATTCGAGAATACGTTGAATATCTTTGTTGATTGAATTTTCCATTTCAGATTTAATTTCTTGGTTTGACATAGAAGGTGGATTATCACTATGAGTAGACTGAGATGAACTACAGTGAAGAGTGCTATCGTCAGCAAAGCAATGGATGGGGTTAGTTGTTGAAGAAATAAGGTAATTTAAGTACAGCAGAAAAGTGTAGGCGCTATAACGGATCCCTGTGGTACGCCCGCGTTAATTCTAACTTCTTTTCAAGAAAAGCCCTCAACTACGATACGTATTCGTCTTTTATCAAGGAAACTAGGAACCCAGTTGATGAGCGTATCATTTAACCCAAACGAGGTGGGTTTGGCAAGTAAACATTTATGCCAAACTTGGTCAAATGCCTTTGAGATATCTAAAGCGACTACAACTGTTTCACCGGGCTGCTCTACTGTATTGTTCTAAACTTGGGTCACATATGAAAGAAGATCACCTGTTGAACGACTTTACCTAAATCCATATTGGTGGTCACTAAAGAGTTTGTTAGTTTCAAGGAACATGAGCAGTTGCTGATTGATGGCTTTTTCCATGATTTTAGACAAAATGGAAGTGATGGCACTTGGTTGGTAGTTTCAGGGATCGGCCTTATCGCCTTTTTTGGGAGTTGAACATTTGCTAACTTCCATTATGAAGGGAATTCCCAAGAAGACATAGAGATCGTATAAAGCTTAGATAGGACTGGTACTAGTTTGGGGGAACATTTATTTAAGACAATAGCTGGGATATTGTCTGGGCCAGTCGCCTTATTGAGATCAAGCCTACTGATGATCAATTCCAAGAGCTTGTACCGAAAATGAATCGGTTTCTAGCGTATGAAGAAGAGTTGACTAGGGGCACATGTTTTCCAGAATCATTGAGACACGAGTTTGATGCAAACAAATCCACAAAAATATTGGCTTTGTCTACAGAATCAGCAACTACTGATCCGTCAATAGATGTCAGGGGGTGAAATGAAGATGTTCCAAAGTTTTTACTAATGGCTTTAGCTAAAGATCAAAATTTACGACTGCCTAAAGGAGATGTAGCTAGTTCATTGCATTTTCGTTGTTCGAACAACTTTTTAGTTTTAGTGATGTCACTTTTGCAGATATTTCTAGCATCAACGTATTCTACATGACTGTCGACCGATTTTATAGATTTCCATTTAATGTAATATTTATTTTTTAAAGATATTGCATCAGCACAAGCCTTATTGAACCAGGGTTGGGAACGTAAATGACCTATACGGTACCATTTTTTGGGAATGTATAACTCCATTCCCATGATGATGACTTCAGATACTGAAAGAGCGATGTCCGAAGAAGAGGACGACTTAAAACAAAATTCACGCCATGGAAAGGTTGCAAAGAAATCCCGTAAATCACTCCATCCAGCTGGCTTAAAACACCACAAGGTTCTATCGGTTTTGCGAACAACAGTGGAATTAGGTACAGTAGAAATGATTTCTATTAGACAATGGTCGGAAAGACCTAAAGGCGAAAGTGCGGAAGTTTTATAAACAAGAGGGTTTGATGTAAGAAAGAGATCTAGAAGATGTGGAGTATGGTTAGGGTTATCAGGGATTCTGACGTTAAAATAACTACACAAATGGATATTACAATGATTTTTTTACGAACTTTCATTTCCGCGAATTGGTCTATTAATGTTTCACAATTTAAAGTATTTAAAGTGTCACTCTCTATACAACAACGACAAGCTGCTTAATTTCCGAGAAAAGATAAGGAAACTAAGCCATTGTTTGCGCAAAGCAGTCGGTCGGACGCAGACATATTCCTTTATCTAACATATAATATACACAACCGATAGTTATTGTTGTTTCCAATATATTTTCGCTTTATTATATTCAAAAAAAAATAATTACGGCGCTAAATAAATCACCGGTCCTAGACATTTGTCTTCTTTGTCTATGCCTTAATCCGTCACTGTATGTGAGTATAAAATACGTAAAAACAAAAAAAAAAAAATTACCAGAGCCGTTTTTGAGAAAACAATTTTGAAAAAAGGGCAAATTTAACCTGGTAATTAAGGGCAACATTTTATTTTTTTTTCATAAATATTTACAAACCCTTCGAAAGCATGTACTTTTATTTACAAGTTGCGATTTTCAAATTGCAAATAGCTTTTATGGTTTCTTAGTGACAGCTTAAGTGCCAAAATGTACTAAAATCGCCACATTGGCGCAATTTTGAATTTAAAATTTTAAAAAATTTTGTTCGACGGGGATTAGGGTTACTAACTTTTCACCAAAGATAGACTTTCTGGCTCTGGTTTTCGAAATGCACCCCCAAAAAAACCACCCTCATTTCACCACCCATTCATTGATTTTTACGAAAAGCCAGTTTTATACATAACTTTCAGATATAGTGGCCAATGTCCAATCTCATTAAAATCGATCTAATAGTCTCGGAGCCACACACAGACATACGTACACGAAATTTTTTTTTCGCGAAATCGATGTTTTTCGAACACGAAAACGTTCAAATCCGCTAAAAAAGTTTCAACATTTTTTTTCGATTGCAGTCTTTCTCTTAGTATACGTAGTATACGAGAAAGTAAAAAGTTAGGTGTTGCACACTTCCTTAGTAACAAGGAATGAATTGGAGTGAGAGACTAATACTACCGTATCGTCCTCTCCTACTTTATGCACCTGTATCAGTTTAACAAGCACGGCGTATATTAGCGAGGCCCTTCCAGATGTGGAACATAGACCCTGCACTGCACTGATTTATTTTTTAAGAACAGTTTATAAACAGTGCTGATATGCTGCAACAAATTAAAAGAAATTTTACTGTCTTTCTAATGGTGTTTACAGGGTGTTCCATTTGAAAGAGGACATGCTTGTGTCTCAAAAACAAAAGATTACTGGATTTTTTTTAATTTACTTAAATGAAACTTAGGAACGTGTAAAAAATTTAGAAAACCCATTTTTTCTAATTTTTAGGCGATAACTCGTGCGATATAAATATATTTTTTTAATCAACGAGTACCATTTAACTGGAGAGGTAAAACACTGCACTTCTTTCCGCATTTAATCGCTCTTATAATTTCGCACATCCCCATGCACAAAATGAAAAACTCTAAAACCACAAAGTACTAAGATTTATTTAATTATTTATTTGTTAATATAGTTACATAAAATTTGAATCACAGGTACCTTTAATAAAAGACAAACCTGCGCTTATTTTAAAAATTGGGTTTGCGTATAGTTTACTCATGCAACTTTTTATTTGTTAATCTATTTATATGAAACTTTAACCATAAGCACCTTTATTAAATGTAAAAGTTAAACCTATGTTAAAAATTGGTTATGTGCAGGGTTTGCGTATCCAGAGACCACCTTTTTTTATTTGTTAAGATATTTATATGAAATTTTAGCTACAGGGACGTCTAATAAAAGTGTCCATATTAAAAATTGGGTTTAGATATCCGTAGAATAACTTTTATACAACGCGACAAAGCAAACAAAAACCCCGGAAAATATGTAATGCGATCAAACGTTTAATCTATCAGAATTAAGATGTACAAACCTTGGCATAAATTCGTCATTCACCGTTTATCCACATTTGAAAATTGCGTTTTTGAATATCGCTGTTATTTTTGTTTATTTCGTGCACTACATTGAAACGCAGTCTTTTTCAAGACTGCATTTACCTTATTAGTGAAATTGGTACGTAGGTATTACCAATTTTCAGTAATCGTAGTTAATATAACCTCAACATGAACTATGCTTTTTAATCATTAATGCAATATCATTGATTAATCATTGTGTAATGGCAACAGCTATTTACAGTACGCTGTATATTTAGTTAATTAGTATTGCTTTTAGTTGGATTTACATACAAAATTCACATGGCGGAAAAATTTAAAAGACGGTCCATTCTGAACTGAAACATTATTAAGAACGTTGTTGACTTCTTTGATAGGCAAAGAAATGACTGTTGATGGTCATTTCATTAGATAAGGTAAAGTTAGCTGATGCTGCGACTGGCAAATCTTTTCATTAAAACGATTAGGATTACTTGAATAAACATGATTTAAATAATCACTGTTATATAGAGCTGAAACATCGACATCTTGGTAATATGGATTCAGCTGTATTGGAATTATCCATGAAATTTACATTATGGAAAGGGCCGTTAAACATGCTGTTATTAAGATGCAAGGATGGTTTTCTGGATAGTTGAAAACATTACACATTTACCGAATCGGTTTTAAATTTTAAAATGTCATAACAAAGAAGTTACTAATGGAAAGAAATGACATTGTTCATGGGTTCTCGATTTACGTAAATTGAGAGAACAATACTCCAACCGAAAGGCAGTGATATACATTGATGAAACTTACATCCATCCTTCATATGGAGTCAGTTGCTGGCAATCTGAAGAGGAACCAGGATTTACCAACAGACAGGGCCGGTTCACGACGTATTATAGTGCATGCAGGTGGTTGTATGGATTTGTTGATAATGGTACTTTTCATATTTAAATCAAAGTGACATGCGTAAAGCTGAATTAATAACGATGGTCAAGAAATTTAAATTGAGTAAACATATTACATTCCAAACGAATGGCATTGTAAAATAGCAACTGGTCATCACAGTGTTCAAATTATGACACCTAACCAATCTGCACGAAAACAAAGTATTTGTGAATGGTTACAAATTGAGTACAACAAGTGAGTTTGCGTAAAGCTGAATTAATAACGTTGGCAAGAATTCAATGTATCTCAACATATTGTTGACGAATTGATTAAAACAGCATGGTACAATGTGTTTGTATACCACTACGAACTTAAGTATTGAGCTCATTTGAGTTTGTAAAAGTGTAAAGTTCTGCACATGTATCGTAACAGTGAAATTGAAAAATTACTGAACAATGTGTTTGCAGAGATATTTGTTCTTAAAGTGTTCTGCAAAATGTGTGCATACTATTTGATGGATTTGTTCTTAACTTTAAAAGTGTGATCAGATGGATGTGTTTTCAAGTCTTTTACAAATGTTGACAAAACTATAAAATGTGTAATTTTTTTTGTAGAAAATGTTATAACTTGAAAACTTTCGCATTTGTACTTAAACAATAAATATGTACAAATTTTTTGGTAATTAATTAAATAAAATTTTATGTACCTAACTTAAAATAAATAAATTTGTTCACAACATTTTGATTACATTCCATAAATTTGATTTATATTTGCCGCCCTAATACTTTTTGTATGGAATGTACCTGTTGAGAAACAGCTCCATCCTGGTACGCCCTCTCACTGCTTTTGTTTACTTGGCAGAGCTGTACGTGTTTGCTAAAGTATTTATATGAAATTTTAACTACAGTTACATCTAATAAAAGAAAAACTATCGTCCATATTAAAAATTAGGCTTTCGCAGAATTTGCGCGAACGTATAAAGAGAAAGCTATGTAATCGATGTAAATTTTCAAACACTTTTTTTACATTTCTCGACTTTTTGTGGCCTAAACAATAATAAAAACACATTTTTAGAAAAGAAAATCTCGTGTCTGATTGTGTGTCTGTATGTGAGTGTGCGCGATATTTTTTGAAAAATTAAAGCTACCGATAACTTCGTGCCTGTCTGTGTGTCTATTTGTGTGTGAGCAGGATATCTTTTGAACTATTAAAGCTATCGATATGAAAGTAGGTACAAAAATTCTTTGCCATAAAATCTAGGTCAAGTTCGTTAATGAGTAAAATTCAACCAGTGGCTGGGTATTTTTAGGGGATTAGAAAATTAAAAAAATTAATTGCTTCAAATTTAAAAAAGTTACATAATTAAAAAAAAACAAACTAATACTTTTTTATATAATTTCAAAATAAAAACATATATAATAACTAGTGGCGCTCCTTTTTAGGATACAAAATTGTGCATTTTTTAATTTATCAACCGATTTTTTTAAAGTCGGGTATTGGGGGTTTTTAAGATCGCTAAGTATAAATCATTTGTCAAAATTAAAAAATATAAAATGGCGAATCAAGAATGGGGGATTATAGTGTTTATTTAATTTATCAACCGATTTTTTTTTAAAGCCGGGTATTGGGGTTTTTTAAGATAGCTAAGTGTCAAAATTAAAAAATTCAAAATGGCGAATCAATAATGGGGGAAATCCGATATGACTAAAATTAAAGTGTTGTGGGCTAATGATCACTTTTGCAACTTTGTTAATATGTAAAACATTATCTAAATAAAAAATTTTTAAAAACTGCCAGTGGCGCACTCTTTTTAGGGTGCAAAATTTTTTTGAAAGTCAAGGAATTATCGTGTTTAAAAACCGATATGACTCAAATTCAGGTATTATGGGCTTTGAAGTTAGTTATTTACATATATGAGAGAGCATTATGGCAGAGAATTTGGCAGCGGTTTTTTTAGCTAATACAAAAAAAAAAAAAACTAGCGAACACATTTTAATTTCAATTGTATGTGTATGGACAAATTTACGGAAACATGCAAAAATCCCATACGTATTAATAGTATGAGTACTACAAGAATACTATATTAAAAAATCTGATGTGTGCAACACGTGCCCTCACAATACAATGTAATTGATAATTTAAACAAGCACAAGTAAAGTTGAAAGAATTTGATGTGTTTTATAACTAGTGTACTGTGTTTTTTTTTTGCTACCAGAAATTTTGTACAGTTTTTTCATATTATTAAATTGTTAATTTGTTTTATTAAAAAAATCGTAATACTTCCACATAAACAATTAAATATGACGACCAAGACACATTATCTTAAATTTAAGTTATTATTTAAATAATACCTATAAAGCTTGACGTACTAAACAAAAATGATCACGATCGAAAAAGTTGATCAGAGAAAGTAAATAATCATAATCACCCAGTATACATTTATTTAGTTCTTAAATTGAAAACGTGCAAATACAGGGTGGCGCATTAGTGCGACAAAGTCCCATATTTCCTTTATTTAAAGAGATACAAAAAAAATTAAATACAAAAGTTGTAAGATATGTTCTGCTGCATATTCCAAAAATATTTGTAATTATACAGGGTAGGTCATAAAAGCTTTGAAGAAATTTTAAATTTTTTTTTAAATAGAAAACCCTATATATTATTACATATTTAGATTCTACATACGATTTTAGACACATTTTATGTATAATGTCCTATACCTAAGTCTAACCGTTTTCGACAAATTTCAAATTTTTTGTCAAAAATGTCGTTTGCAGGCCAAAACATAGGTGGAAATCTTTTCTAAACGAAGCCTTTATCAATTAGTTATGGTTGGTTTCCTTGGAAAGGGGACCTACTCTAATGGTCTGTATTGATATTTTTGTAATACATTCATACAGGGTGATCAAAAATGTATAATAAAAAGTAGATTCAAAAAAACCTATAGTCATTTTTTTTTAATGGAAACCCCCTATTTTTCTAATTCTATCTTATTTAGCATTAAAAATAAGGGTGACTTTGTATCAGAGTGTATATTCCAAAAAAATGTAGTTTTTGAAATAATGACAATTTAACATTTTTTTATTGTAAAAATGCTATACGGCTTTCAAGTTTTGTTGTTAGTTGGCCGTGACGGCGGGACGCGACGAAACAACAAAATTCGAGCACTTCAGATCGAAATATTACAATTTATTGAACCCCATATAAATAATTATTTTATTAAACGAACTTAAAGTAGACAATATTTTTTTGATTCAACAAATTATGTCCTAATCCTAATCATAAACTTAACACCTCTAATTTAACTAAAGCTGTAACTAATTATACAGATAAAAGTACTAGAAACATGTCAAATACGTACTACCTAATAAGTTGTTCGAAATGTCCGCCTCTTTCTTGAATACACAATGCAATACGTCTCCCAAATTCGCTGCTTAAATTTCTACACATATCAACACTAATGTTTTTAAAACAGTTTCTAATCCTAATCTTCATGTCTTCCTTTGTTGTAGGCGGTATTTTATAAACCTGCTCTTTGACGTACCCCCATATGCTAAAGTCCATTTTAGTAAGATCTGGGGATCTAGCAGGCCAAGCAACAGGCCCTCCCCTCATAATCCAACATTCTGGATATCTAGCATTTAAAAAAGTTATCGGACCTGTATGATGTACCCATCATGAGGAAACCGCATTTCTTGTTGCGTATCCTGTGGCACTTGACGCAACAAATTAGGTAAATGATTTTGCAGAAAGTCTAAGTATACTTCCCCTGTTACTCGTTGATCAAAAAAATATGGTCCAATTACATCATTACCGACAACACCTCCCATTTAAAGACCATCTAGTTTGAGAAGTATATCTTACAAAATGTGGATTTTCGGTAGAATAGTAATGAAAATTGTGTCTGTTTACACTTCCGTTTCTGTGAAATGTGGCCTCATCTGTAAATAAAATCAAGTGAACAAATTTTTTTTGTTGGTTTATGTTGTTTTGAGCCCATTGACAAAATTCCAGTCGTCTTTGATAATCTTCAGGAACCAACTCTTGAAGTAGTTGAATGTGATAGGGGTGCATTTTTTGAGTCCGCTGTATCGGACGTCGTTCAACACCAACCTGCTGAGAAATGTGTCGTTGTCCAATATATGGATTTTCGGTAACTGTTAATAGTACATTTAACTGATTTTCCTCAGTCTGTGCACGTTTTTCCCTAGTATTTTTTTCATATAATACATTACCAGTTCTTTCAAAACGCTCTAAAGCTTTTCAAATGCCCTTCTTTCTGGAAACCGTTGTTGATACAGTCTTCTTGCTAAGAGCGTATTCTTATCACTACCTCCCAAAACAAAAATTATATCAACCATCTTGGCTTGCGAAAAATTCATTATTTACAATTTTAATTCAAGTTTTAAATCAATTTGCTATAAAATACACTAATGCATCACACAAATTATCAACAGACAATAAATAATGACGTTTCTGATAATCTCTATTATTTTTATATGCCACGCCTCGCCGTCACGGCCAACTAACAACAAAACTTGAAAGCCGTATAGCATTTTTACAATAAAAAAATGTTAAATTGTCATTATTTCAAAAACTACAATTTTTTGGAATATACGCTCTTATACAAAGTCACCCTTATTTTTAATGCTAAATAAGATAGAATTAAAAAAAATGGGGGTTTCCATTAAAAAAAAATGACTTTATAGGTTTTTTGAATCTACTGTTTATTGTCCATTTTTGATCACCCTGTATGAATGTATTACAAAAATATCAATACAGCCCATTACAGTAGGTCCCCATTTCCAAGGAAACCAACCATAACTAATTGATAAAGGCTTCGTTTAGAAAAGATTTCCACCTATGTTTTGGCCTGCAAACGTCATTTTTGACAAAAAATCTGAAATTTGTCAAAAACCGTTAGACTTAGGTATAGGACATTATACATAAAATGTGTCTAAAATTGTATGTAGAGTCTAAATATGTAATAATATATAGGGTCTTCTATTTAAAAAAAATTTAAAATTACTTCTAAGCTTTTATGATCTACCCTGTATAATTAAAAAATATTTTTGGAATATGCACCAGAACATATCTTACCACTTTTGTGTTTAATTTTTTTTTTGTATCTCTTTAAATAAAGGAGATATGGGACTTTGTCACACTAATGCGCCACCCTGTATGTGCATAAAAGTACAATTTTTATAAACATATAAATCCACTTGTTTACCCACATGTTTCTATTGATGCGGTTATCATTTTTACATTTATTCCATAGTTGCGAAAACAACAGTTGTTTATATCATTCCTAAATGACATAAATTTTGCTCAATAATAAAAAAAGAATTAGAATTCTGACATTTTTAAATTTTTCATAACGTGTAAAAATGCAAAAAAAAAATGCGAAAATTTTTGTCCAAAAGGCCAAACATTTTTTTTCCAAAAAAAAAATCGTCTGAAATGGTCAGAAATGGCTCAAACGATTAAAGATGAAAAAAAATTTTGACCAAGGACCAAAAAAATTTTTTTTACAAAAATCATCTCAAATGGTCAGAAATGTCTCAAAACGTGTAAAAAAGCAAAAAAAATTTTTTTTCAAAAATCGTTTCAAATGGCCAGAAATTCCTTAACACGTCTAATAGATATAAAGAAAACCTCGTACATTATGCATCTTGAATCCGCGACGCCGAGACATTAACCAAACGCGCTGCCACTGCATACCGGAGGAGTTCACGAACGGTAAATATTCAATTTTAGAATGGTTCACTTAGTTGCCTACGTAAAGACGTTCCGGTTTGCTACGAATAGCAGTTCGTATTTATACACTCTATAATAGTCGAAATCTGGAATTCTATTTTCACTGGACAGATTTCTCTCAAAAGTTCATCATTCCGTCTACTCATGGTTCCGAACCTGGGTACCAAATTTCATGACGGTCGGATTATCTTTGTGGACGCTATTGTGCTGGAACACATACAGACAGACGGACAGTCGTACATTTTGAAACTGTCATGTTTGAACCTCTTTTTCTCCAACTTACGGTAAAGCAATTTTTAAGTATGGTAGCTCATTTTAAAGGAAATTTAATCCTCTTGAATAATACGCTGAGATCTACTTTCTATCTATTTTCTCTTTTGTGATAATTCACAAAAACTAAAGTGCTGCACTCGAAATTTCGCCGAACGATTACAATACCTCCCAATACTTTCGTATTGTGAGGTAAAAAGCAGGTTTTTATATATTTAATTTAAAATTGTATATCCATTAAAACATTCCCTGGAGTGAGAATGGAACCCATGTTTTAAATCAAATACCACAAAACATTTGGGTTTTGAAACATTTAGAACGCTTTTGGGCGGGTGGTTACCATGTAATAATAATATTGCTATTGTTACTAGCAAAAATAAATTCACTTATAACAAATGTAAGCGAAAAAAAAATTCAGTATCCTTATTATGAAACTATTTGCGTTTCATAATGAAGTTCACATGCATATTAAAAAAAAGTATGTGAAAATGCTGTAGCGTCGAATTAATCGGATTAATTTCTTTGATTTCATATAATCTGCAAACATGAAATATCATGGAACCTCGGTATAGAACGCAAAAGCAAATGTTAGCAAACGTTAATTAATGTTTGACAATATATAAAAACTAAATATTTGACTTCTAATTACATTTACATAAACTCTCTGCAGATGTTATAAATGAAATACCACCAGAATTTCGTAAACACAACTAAAGATATATATGCAATATTGCGGCAGTTCCACACTAATTAGTTGTAATTGGTGACAGTTAACTTATGTCGAGTTACAGTTGTTTAAAATTGTGATATTTTAAGAACTTCCTAATGAGTTTTCCGTATAATTTTCCTTCTTTTTAGTTCGAATTTTAGTTAATTTTTTCAATTACCGGCTCTTTATGTGGTCGTTAAAAACAGTTGGTGGTCATTATGAGTTGAAATTGTAGCTTAAGAATTAAGAAAATTAGAAACTACCCTACGTTCTATTCAACTTTTAGTCAATCCTTTAAGTAGCAAACTCAAGCAAGTTATATTCAAAAACCTCTATTTCAAAACTTTTGCAGATCCGATTATATTCAGAAAATGTAGTTTATCAACTGTAAAATAAGGGGAGAGAATTCTAGATTTAATATTTCATTTTAAACGTATTGTTTTGAGAGCATTTCGTAACAATGATTAGTTTAAAACTAGATTGATAATTGCTTTGTGTTTACACTTTCATTTCAAAATTAAATAAACTGTAATTATAAAATAATTAATTATAAAACAATAAGGAATACTTATCATTTTTGTACTTTTTAATGGTGTATTTGTATGTTAAAGTTATACAATCTAAACGTTTCGATAACGCTTACAGTCATCTTCGTCAGTAGTAACATTATCTATTAAAATTGTTAATGATGTTGAAACAATTTTGTGAAATTTGAAAAATTGAAAACATAAACATAAGCCTGTTATTAATATAACAGTTTGCTAAACATAAAGACAACTATGGAATACTGTTTTACTAAAGAATAACTAGGTCATTAACAAATTAAATATTGTTACACTGCCTTGAAGGTGACAAATCAGAACACCGTCTAACGGTCGAAGGCTAGTGGTGAAAAATATAACCATAAAACGAATGTAACGAAATTTAATCAAGTTATGATGTAGGTGTAAAGTTGTGAAAAACTTTCATTTGAAATTGATAAAAGAATTCACAATTAGGAACATGACATCAATTAAAATAATCCAGTTAAATCTAACAAATAACTTTGTCAATAAGTGCAAGTGTATTTTACAATGAAAAGCATAATACAGAACGTTTTTTGTAACTTTTTTTTAGTTTTAATTTCAACAACTTATGTTACATTATAGTAGTAGACGGGAGACACCATCCCCTCCACTTTTATTTGTGACGCCCCCTGGGACTCCTTCACCACCACTTTTTTTTGACAGCTTCTTTTCGGGGCCATTTTCAACCTCTTGATGGAATTTTCACCCCTAATTAGAGCCGCTTTGGTTGTATTAAGAGCCTTTTTGGCAGTTCAGGCCCTGGAAGGTAGGGAAATGCGTGAGGATACAGTGTTCTGTTTGGCGGTCCTAAGGACAGCTCCTTTCACCTTATTGGTCGTGCGTGCGTCCGCCCCTCTGGTTTCTGATTGGTTCTTAGTCCCCACCCAGCCTTTGAGCTCTGATTGGAGGCCTAAGGCTCTGCATCCTGATTGGTTATGGTGGGAAGTTTGAAATGTTCTAATAAGGGAGCCCTAATGCTAACGTGTAAGACAGCTACACGAACTTAGGGTCTGCGCCTTCTTATCTTGGCCCCCTTGGCTGGAAATAGTATTATAATAAGGGGGCCCTAATTCTATCTCATAAGTCAAGTATAAGAACCTGTATTAGGGCCTCTTGTCGTGGCCCCGTTGTTGCCAAACCTGAATTTGTTTGTAGGGCCATCTAGTGGTGTATGGACTAATGAATATTTTTTTCTGTAATAAAGGTGGCTCCACATAACGGTATATGTCTAAGACTAATTAGGGATTGTTTGTGGCGCCATTTAGTGGTGTATGGGTTAATGAAAATTTGCTGTAACAGAAGTTGATCGTGCACGCCTCTCTTACGTGGTTATTGCGAATCAATAACTACGAAGTATAAAACCCACAAATACATACCTGCATAATATTATTAATTTATTAAAAAATAGCGTAACACACACCTTTATCTATTTAACTAAACAATTGAGATCGAATCTGTAGAATAAGAGTTGATGCAGAGTTGATTGGTTTATGACATCCTCCTCCTATAATAACACATTAAAATCTTTATTGGCATTTTTGTGAACAATATTAAGATACAAGGTTGTGATAAGGTATGGAACCAAGTAAATACCTTTAAAACGAAACGGACGATCTCTTTGAAATTTTGCAGGTAAGTGCAAGGGGACAAGATGCATCATAATACTCTCTTGTGATTGTACCACCCTTCTTCAGATAATCAATCATTAAAATTCCTTGGCAATCTCAAAAAACAGTTGCCATTATTTTTCCTGCAGAAGGGGCGACTATAAACTTTTTGGGAGAACTGGAACCCCTAATATGTCACTGCATCGACTCTTGTTTCGACTTAGGATAAAAATGATGGACCCAAGTTCTATCTCCGGTGATAAGTCGATTGATAATTAAATCTGGTTCGTCCCCACAAAGGGCCAAAAATTCTTCACACTTCTCCATTCGAGTAAGCATTTGAAAAGGCGTAAGCATTCGTGGAACCCATCTCGCACTGACCTTTATCATGCCAAGGTAATCGTGTAAAATTCTGAAAATGTGGTTTCTGAAACTCCTAATAAAGACGCTAATTGTCGCTTCTTTAATCTGTAATCTTCCAATACCAAACACTTGGTTTTTTCAATAACATCCGAAGTGATCATGTCAACAGGCCGACCTGGACGGGGATCTCGAGATCTATTGACTATAGGTATAGGACATGGTACATGATATTTACTCAGAATTCAAAGCAGATTCAAAAAATGAAATAAAAAACAGGTGTTTCCGTTTGACAAAATCAAGTTGGTGGTCGTAACTAATTTTTGGGCCACCCGATATACAAAATTTTACCACTAAAAAACCGCAGTCAAAAATAAAAATTAACGTGTACGAGCGTTTCTCCAAAAACTAGACCCTTGAACTTTAAATGAATTTAGACATAACTGCTGGGATTCACTGTATAAATTACAAGGTATTTGAAATGACCCTGTATTATTGACATTTTGTAGAAGCGGTCTCCCTGGAACATCTATAGGAACATGTGTTAGTGTCTGAGCTCCTTGTCGTGGCCCACTTAACGATAAATAGTATTCTAATAAGGGGCCCTAATGCTAAGGTATTCTTCTGTTTATGAGCCAACATCAGCGGGCATTGAGCCAACATCAGCGGGCATTAGAGATTTTACTGACCTGTTAATAAACTATTACAACATAACCGTTCAAGATGATGATGATGATGATGAAAATCATGAAGTTCATGAACTGAACGTATCTTAAATCCAAGATGATGGTGATGATTCACAGAAAAAGAGTAATGAGGTAGAGTTGAAGGACGCATCTCAAAACCATTTTGATGATAGCGGCGAATCACGGTCGACGGAGAAGAAGACCGATAAAAAATGTGATTAAATAAATGATGTATTGTTTTTAAAAATATTTTTTAAAGCGCTGCAGGGGTGCAGACACTAACGAATTTTCCTATACTTGCCTTATGAAATAGAATTAGGGCCCCCTTATTAGAATACTATTTCCAGCCATGTATCTACGACAAGGGAGCAAAGGCCCGAGAGCAAGTTCCTATATCTGTCTTATTTGATTAACATTTAAAAATTCCAGGGTCGACCGTTTCTATTAAATATCAATAACACAGGGTCGTTTCAAATACCTTGTAGTTTGTATACGTGCTAATATTAGTGGTTCGCTAAATAAGTTACAATAGAAAATATCTCAGATAAAATAGAAAACGTAAGTACTGACTCGAAATCGGGTAAAGATAAATTCAACAAGATGAATACGGTACAGCTTCCTAGAACGAAGAAGGTTTGAAAGGGTGTGTAGTATTTCCAGGGTCGTGTTGAAAACAGCTAATTTAAGAATAATCTCACATCTATGTAATAATAATAGTGACCGATAAAGGCTGTATATTATCCTTTGCATGTATTTAAAGTGTAACCATCATCGAATGAGCATTATTATTATTATGAACCAATATCAGGGATATTAGATGTTTTACGGCTTGTTAATAAACTATTACAATATAATCGTTCAAGATGAAAAACGATAAGATGAATGAGGTAAAATGTATCTTAAATCTTGATAATATCGATGCCTTCTATGAAATTTCAAATAAGCTAAATTAAGTCATTATTATTTCTGATTAGAAAATTTAAAAGTGTTTAAATTAGCATGGCTGTTAAATCCCTGCTGGTAAAAGCCAATATAACGTGATGTACATGTGTGTGTAATTAATTGAACATGCAAATAAATCAGGCATAATTTTTTCAAATCTATAGATGCTGATCGCTTAGGAAGTTAATCTGCCTATATAAAAAGCGTCATTGCATCAGGGTAGAAATTGTTGAATGATACTTTCCATTCATAATGAAATTGTATAACTGTTTAATAATAACTGCATTCCATAAAAACAGTTTTATCATATAGGTAAAATCATTTTAAATAATAGACATCGTTTTATATAAATTCGTATATGTAACGTCGCTCTAACGACTCTGCGAAGGAGAAAAGTAAATACGAGTTTTAGTAAGTGTGATAGAGATAATTAGGTTTGTATATTTACATTCTAAAAATTACTTACTTAATGATGGGATAGCCAATAGCCAGTTTTATACCAACTATGCATAAATAAAAACACAGAACGGGTTTAGTGAGACTAATATATTTCAATATTAAGTTCAGTTCTCCAACACAGTTTTTATTAGAACAGCCGAAATAAAAACACATCAGAAGTTATGCGTATTGTCTTTAATATATATTTGTCTTAATATTGTTCACAAAAATGCGAATAAAGATTTTAATGTGTTATTATAAGAGGAGGATGTCATAAACCAATCAACTCTGCATCAACTCCTATTCTACATACTCGATAATTAGATAAAGGTGTGAGTGTTACGCTATTTTTTAATTAATTAGTAACGTTATGCGGGTATTTAATTTGGTTTTTAAACTTCGTAGTTATTGATTCGCATATTATAATAAACCATTGAAACCTTTTGTCTTTTATTATTATTTGTTATGGAAATTTGGTATTTTGAACAGTAGCTGATTTTGAGCAAGCAAGCTGTAATTAATTAAAACAAATCAGAATTCATGAACTGTAAGCTGGTTTTCGCAAATTGTAAGTTATGATCTGGTTTTATTGAGATTGATTTAGTTGATTGATTGAGATTGATCTATTTGATTCATTTGATCGAGCATGATTTGTTTGAGATTGATATGCTTAATTAATTTGATTTGAGTAATTGATTTGTTTGTTTGAGAACGAGCCGAGAGAGAAACGGATAAACGAGAGAGAGAGAGAGAGAGAGAGAGAGAGAGAGAGAGAGAGAGAAGCGAGGAGTACATGATCAACTTCTATTACAGAAAATGTTCATTAACCCATACATCACTAGATGGCGCCACAAACAACCCCTAGTTAGTCCTAGAAATATACCGCTAGGTGGAGCCACCTTTATTACAGAAAAAAATATTCATTAATCCATACATCACTAGATGACCCTACAAACAAATTCAAGTTTCGCAACAAGGGGTCCACGACAAGAGGGCGCAGACCCTAACACCGGTTCTTATAGCTGACTTATGAAATAGCATTAGGGCCCCCTTATTAGAACATTTAAATTTTCCCGCCGTAACCAATCAGAATGCAGAGCGTTAGGGTTCCAATCAGTGCTCAAAGGCTGGGTGGGGACTAAGAAACTATCAGAAACAAGAGGAGCGGACGCACGCACGACCAATCAGGTAAAAGGGGTTGCCCTTAGGACCACCAATCAGAACACTATGCGCACGCACTTGCCTGCCTTCCAGGGGCTGTACTGCCAAAAGGCTCTTAATACAACCAATAGGGCATAATTAGGGGTGAAAATACCCCCCGAAAAGAAGCTGTCAAAAAAAAGTTGGTGGGGATGGTGTCTCCCTTCTAATTATAGTGCTGTGGTAATTTAATATAAGGGGTGGCCTGCAGGTAATGGTCCAAAGTGAAATCTAAGATTTTCGGCCTCAAAATATTACTATCTGACGTAACTTGCATTAATAAAATATTGATAATAAAAAAGACACAGGGTGTCAAAGTTAAAAAAAAATGTTGATTTTTGATATATCTCCAAAACGAAAAGAGGTATTTTTCTCATTCTTGGTGTAATAAATAGAGTTATAAAGTACATTGGTTTTAGCTTATTAATATGTTTTTATTATGTACAGTGGCGTAGAACGTAAGAGTTAGAGCAACCTTTTAATCCTTAATTTCTACGCCAATGGAGTATATTGGATTTTTTTTTATTGAAATACGGAACTTTGAGGTGTCTTTCAGATAAAAAAGATATATTTTTGTCTACTTTGATAACTTTAACAGTTTGTAAGATATTTTCATTTTTAGGTATTTATTACCAACTGATTAGGCAGTTGTACGGTTATCTACAATACTGAATGTTGGTTAAATGAACCAATTCTGCATATTAACATTTACTTGTATATTCTCTAATTTGTATGCATGTGGAACTTGTATCTAATAACTGTTAACCATTGTTTACTTATTTGCTCTGTTAATTTACATCGAAAAAATATGTGACTTTCGCAGCGTTGATTCTGTAACTGTTCTTTGGTGTCTCAACGATAGTTGGAATTATGTATAAAGAACCTTAATGTAAATTCTATTTTATTTGTATTTATCTTTATATTTATGTTTCAATACATATAGTTTCACATAAAGATTGGCTTGTTTAAGGTGAAAGTATTAAGATTTACATAGCACTTGAGCTCAACGGTCTACGTTCTTTTAGTGCTATTTATTATTATTGCGTTGATTAAACTATAATGTTTACAAACAACTAGTTACTTTGATATGTTACTGCTTTCTGCAGAAGTAAAATTTCGGTAATTAATTTTTGATGTATCGTTTTCTAAATTAATTTTCGTGGTAGAAATTTACAGTTTACATTAATTCATGTCTTGTTGAATAACACAATTGTTACGTGCACCAAGGTACTAATACCCCAAAAGTAAGGGTGTGCAGTAACAACTAATAAGGTAACCGTAAGGTCAGTCGGTTGGTAGAAGCACTTGGATGCGTGGGCGTGTGGCTGGCGAGAAATACACAAAATTATAAAAGGGAACCACTTGTTTTGTATTTATATCGCCCTCAAACCAAGAAAGGGCCACGGTACAGCAAGAGGTACGGTACAATTAAAATAAATATGGTGAACACACGTCCGATTAGGAGTCAAATCCTAATCCGTAGTGATAAAGAAAACAAATATTAGTAGTTTAACACAGTTTTGTTTTATTTTATTTCCAAAGTAATCCAGCTCCCAAATGCAAAAACACTATTTTTTTATAAAAAAAATACAAAACCCTATAAACTCAAACTGGTATACATTCGTATCAAGCTATATTAGATGATAGTTCTAAAACAACAGATATCGTAAACAGAATAACTAATTTCTAACGAACAAACCAAAAAATAATCTTTCACCCCAAACCAATAATTCAACGAATCGTCGCAATAGTACCACACATCACTTTTTTCAGTGCTGCCCCTAAAACTGATAAAACAATTTTATCTTAAATTGCAACAAATAAAGCCTTTCAGCACTGGACGACATCCATCGTTGGCCCTAGGAATCTAAATAAAAAACAAATGGCAAAAGCAAAATAAATTATTGAACCGTGGAAGAGCTCTCCTTGAAACATTAGTCTTGCTGTTTTAATTCAACCGAAAAATAAAATAAACCGTTCTAATAATGTAGAGCAATTAAAAAATGCCATTGATCAGAATTTTAGAACTTTACAAAATCGGCAATTAGTTTTAGAAAATGCTTTGAGAAGAATAAGAAAAATTGACCAAGCACGTGTTCAATATAATGGAGGACATTTTGAACATATTTTATAAGTTTTTATTAATATATTGTTTATTGTGTTGTAAATTTATTATTATTCTTATGGAAACTAACTTAAAAAACATCAAAAGTAAAAGTTCAATTTTCTTCGAAATTGATGGTGGTGACCATAGCAAAGTTTACATTTTTGGAGAGTATGTGAAGAGAAAATTTAATTTCAATCAAAATATATCGGGTGTTCCATTAAAAAAAACATAAGTTTGTGTTGTAGCTCAAAAAACACACTCATTAGAAAAAAATCTAACTACACCATTGAATTCTACATAAAAATATCTATAAGCAAAAGATTTTACTTTTTCAAAAAATTAATAAATAAGCGAGTTACAAGGGGGGTCCCAAATCTTCAATTTTTTTAAATAGTCTTTTAACTCAGAAACAAAGAAAGCTAGGCCAAATCTGTTTGCACCATCGTTTTTAGAAAAAAGTGACACAGTGACGCGAAATCTAAGTATCTGTTCAGATAAACAAGATACCCTGGAAAACCATCTAATATGGGCCACCCTGTACAGTGACCATTTAATTTTTCAAACTTGCTTAAGCACTTCGGAGATATTGCTTTTTTTTGTTTAGAAAATTAATAACAATGACTCATAAAAAGAAATATTTTACAAAAAAAAACAGGAATTTTACATATGAGAAACGGTTTTAATTTAATTGGGATTGGAGTACTAAACCTTCATACTCCACTACATCTGGTACACTTAATTTAAAATCATGTTTTTTTACCAACATTCCTTTTAATGGATATTGTTTTTATTAGTTATTTTTATTTAAAACAGTAAATTGTTAAAGTAGCGTTTAGAATATTTTAAATTTTCTACAAAAAAAATGTATCTCCGAAACGCTTGAGCAAATTAAAAAAATTCAAAGGTCGTTGTGCACAGAATTAAATGTCTAATAATAATCTACAAAAATGTTTTGAGTTGATATTTAAAATGCTCTAATAATGATGACGTCATTTATCTTTGAATAGTATTAGCACATGCACAAAAATTTAAATCATTACATTTTTTTTATTTTTTTCGAAATAATGCTATTTTTTGAGCTATTGAATTTGTTCCATACTTAATTAGCACACTATATAAAAGTGAATATTTGGTTTGTTTTTTTGTCCTGTTTGCGTTCCTAAGTCGTTCAATCCATTGAGGTGAAGCTGTGGTTAGTTGTTGTTCGTACGTCTGTTAAGGTTTTTGCATTATCAATGTTTTATCTAAAAAAATTGCGGGGGGAGAGGTAACCGATAAACTGGGAAAAGAGTGAACCACTTTTAATGAATTAAAAATTTTTATTAATTTTATTAAATACATAAATAAAAAGTTGACTTCGAGTAGGATTTGAACCCACGACCTGTACTTTGCTAGAGTACCGCGCTTTTAATGAAATTTGGTATGGGAAGTGTTTTTTATCTGAAAAAAGTTGGGGGGATCGATAATATCGGGAACAGCTGAACCAATTTTATTGAAATTTGGTATAAACGGACTTTTGGGTATGGGGAATGCTTTTGTATTATCTGTTTTTTATCCGTTAGCAAAGCGTGTCGGGAAAGCTAGCTAATTGAAAAATCGCCAACGTGCGGAAAAACTCGTAGCTTCAAAACGTAAAGCTTTGGGACTTTAGGTGCAGGAAAGTTAGTCTAAACCTACTTCTTTTAGGTCCCTCTTCCACATCTTGCATTTATGACTCTCGATTGACACTCTGTATAATAAAAATCATCAATGGTTAAACAGATTAATATTAATTCACACTATTATATCCTTACAACATAATGTTGATTATTAATCATATGAAAGATGATGAATATGGAAATAAACAAACTAATAATAGCACATAGATAAACGACCACAAAAATACCAAAACCATTTAACAGGTTTGTCTTATTTTAGATATTAATAATTTATAGTTAGCTGATAATTAATTTAATAGTTGTCAGCCCTGAGTCTATTTTTATTTTTGTTAATATTGCTTTTTTTTTAATATTAATGTTAAAAATTGAATGATTAAAACAAATCATTCAAGATTATTAGTAACTCATTACCTTCGATGTTCGCAAACTTTTCGATTACATACGAATTTCAAATTTATTCATAGGTTCCAAGACCTATGAATTTTTCCGGTTAAAGTTACATCAGCTTTTTTTTTACATTTATTTAGAAAATATTTGAGACTTAATAATTCAAATTAAGCTTTTAAAATACATTAAAACTCATAACTTTTTAATAGTTTGATTGAATTATTAAAATTAATAAGTTATAAACGATTTTGAAAAACAGCGATTTCGCATATTTTTTTTGCAAGAATCTTTTTATTTATTAAGCAATTTCTATTTAGCAATTAGGTTCATTTTGCAGGTTTTTTTTATTTTCTACAATTCCTTAGAGGAACGCTGTTGCCTAAATGTAACAGTTTTTTTAATTTATAAGCGAAAAGATGACTTCCCCATATTAATTGTTTATTTACCTAACTTGCTTATAAAGGATAACCAACTATAAATGGTAAACAGAAATCAAGATACAAAATTAACCAAACACATTTTTAACAATTTCTAGGTCGAAAGATTTTGATCTAATGGCCGGAGGTTCGTGATGGGGCGAAGAAATATCCCATTACTAGTCTTTATCTTTACCAATCATACAGGATAGTCAGAACCATTCAATTCGAGCCCCACGCGTTGGCGCTAATTTTGTAACATGTGTTGAGAGACAATTTGTAATCATACTTTCTTAATCTTCGTTGAAAGAAAAGATTTATTAATTTTAATAAACGCGTAGCAGACAGCATTGATGTAATGTATTGAAATAATAGAATAAATAGTTGTTTACCCAGGCTAGCTTTTTAATGTGTGATTGTAATGTAATTTTAATTTACATTCACTGTAAATTGTTTAAACTTTGACAACAATTTTATGATAAATAGAAAGCTAAAAAATAAATGACTCACGTATGCCATATTTAGAACCGTGGAATTGATCTACGAGAGCTCCAGATTTTACTTCACGAAATCACCTTAATCCTATTAGACGAACATTTGAAAATCAGAAGTTGAAAAAAGAATTATGATGTCTTTGGAAGTTAATGGGTCACATTTTGAACAGTTTTTGTATTTAATCCATTGTTAAGATAAAAGTCACAATCACTTATAAACAGATATATTGCATTGTCATTTCGAAGCTTCTATTTTACTAAATATTAAAACACTTAACTGAGAGATGATTAAAGTTAAGTATTATTCTTATGTGTTCTTACATTCAACGTACCAGTTATTGCAATAATTTTTTTTTTTGATTCTTCATAAATAAAGCCAATCTAGGATATCAAAATTTGATCCTCAACGTTCTTTGCGACTATAACTAGAAAACGAAGAGAAACATTTAAAAATTAGTACTCATATTTGACATACGCGTTCCGTTTGTTTATTTCCAAACCTTCTATTTTATTACAAAACTATGGTCAAACAGTTTACTATTATTTTATTAACGTAAATACGTAAGTATTTACACACGTCAATATAATGGTTATTCGTATTTACATTCCACGTATAAAATATGTTCTTAAGTACGTGATTTCTTATGAATGATTTATATTGCAGAAATGGTATTTTTTTATTTGAATCGGAAACTTATAGAACTGTATACATTAGAAATTAGGACCGTTTTGGGATTTTTTAATCTTATAGAATTTGTTAAGCAGGTTTTCACTCCCTGCAGTGTACTCATGCATTTCTTTTTGTTCAGTGTATAAATTATAGTTTCTCTCTGTAAACATTAGACGCTCGCTTACTCGCGTAATGTTACAAGAATAATTTTTAATAATTAGTTTTGCTCTTTTCTTTGCTAGTCGTAAAAAATAGCATAAGTCATGAACGAGTGATACGTTGCAAAATGTGACGTCCACAGGACATCAGATGAAATTAAATTTGCAACTTTCGTAAAACTCAATTCAACTTCAAAGCTAATTTCATTGTTACGCGTGGTCCTGTTTAATTTGGAGTCTAACTATACTGTTAGAAACTTGAACGACTCGGGATGATTGAAATGTTGGTCTTTTTTAAGACCAAATGTTATTTTTGTGGTGGTTCGGCACTTACATATAGCTTATTTTCTGCAAACAAGTCAGTGGCTTTTAAATGTATGGCTTCACATTTGAGCACAGCAGACTGCAATGATCTACTAGTGTAGTATCGTAGGCATATACATTTTCCATATAATTTGCAAAAGTTTATTTTGTAGTTTTGATAACATTTCATTACAATTTATTAACTGTCATCTATTAGATAGATAGGAACTAATTAGCTTTGTACTATCCAATAATACTAAACTCATTAGGCGAAATACTACAAATAGTATTTGGACTAGTAGTTCTCCTATTTGTGTTTGAGTTGACTACTTTCCGTACAGCTTTATTTTGATTATTAGGGTTAACTATACAATTTTATCGGTTACGCAATTTTTTTCTTGTTTAATGCATGTCTATACGTGCTTGTCTATTTATTTGTCTTCTTAAGAGTTCTTGGGACTATGACCCTGAAGAGATCATACAACATTGGTTCTATTGTTTGATTTTCAGAAACTTCCGGTTTGCTAGACTAGTGACCCAGGAAAGGTCAATGAATTTTACCTAAGTCAATGACTTAGACTTTTTTTAGATTCTACTAATTGTAGTAACCAGGTGGTAACATTGAAGAGGTCAATGAATTTTTGATTTTAGATTTCTAGGAACCGGTCACCAGGAGTTTGATAACCCCGCATGGCGACACGGCATGACCTTGAGTACTCCCGCCAAAAAGGAGTCGCCTTGACGTTGACATGTTCTCTCTCTCTCCTATACATACATTCATTTGCATACACGCACGCGCACACGCAAACACACACATACACACACAGGCACGTATACAAACACACGGCACGCACGCACATACACAATCAGACACACACGCGCGCGCACACACACACACAAACACACGCGCGCGTAGACACAAGAATACACACACATACACGCACGCACGCACCGCCCACCACACACCCACACACACCCACACCACCCACCACACCACCACGCACACACCACACACGCACACACACGCACACACACACACACACACACACACACACACACACACACACACACACACACACACACTTCACTTCAACACGTATCACACATTCATAAACAATAGCCACCACGGAACCGCCCTCTTAATTAAAAATTGCTTCCCATCCACTCCTTTTCAACTTCCTGCGCACCTACAAAACCTCGAATGCGTTGCTGCGACGGTGCACTTTCCCACTCCTATAGTATTTATTTCTTATTACAACCCGCCCGGCCACAACACCTTATAGATGACCTTTTAATCTACGGCTATATCCTCCCTAATGCAGTTATCCTAGGTGATCTCAATGCCACACATCCAATTCGGTGACACCGCAACTAATGGCAACGGTAACAGACTATCCTCCGCTCTGTTGCAGTTGCCGCTCTTGCGAATCGCCAACACACAGCCAACATACTTCGAACATTTAGCTGCCTCAATAGTGGATCATATCATAGTTTCCGAACCCATAGCTCACTATTTCGATCGTGAGTGGTTTCTAGACACCACGATCACATCAGATCATATACCCCTACTGGTCAAAACTTCATTTTTACAGCTCCCCCTACACCTCCTCAATACCGTCATTAAAGATTTTTTGAAAGCAGACTGGAATGTGTTCTCCAACAACATTCCTACACCCAATCTTCAAACGACCCAAAATCTCGAGAGAGCCATTAGAGACCTAACTTCCATAATTATGGCAGCGGTCGATATCTCTTCCCATTAAAAAACATCGACATTTCCCGAAAACCGCTCCCACAGCATATCGTGAACTGGATCAAAGAGAAAAGACGAATCTATCGTCAATTCTTACGATCTAGGGGTCCGGCTCTCAAGACCGAATACAATTGCCTTAACGCCTTAATCAGGCGAAAAGCTAACAAACACGCCGAAGACTCTTGGACCAAAGCCACCTCTCAGATTATAGAAATGGTAAACTCTTCTGGCAACAGTTCGATAGACTGACCAGAAGGAAAGTCAACCCTAAATCGCACCTAACCGACATTCAGGGCAACCTAATCTCATCCGATCAAGGAAAGGCCGATTTCTTTGGTCATCACCACCAATCCATTTTACGATCCCCAGATGATCCCCAATTCGATAACCGGTTCAAGGCACTCTTCGATGGTCGCCTTGAAGAATTCCGCAACGTTAATCTTCCTGAAATCCAACTCGATAACGATAATCCTTTTTATGCCCCCATCACGACCGACCAGGTCCACACATATTTCAAAAAAGGAAAAAAATCTGCCCCAGGTCATGACGGCCTAAATCGAAAAATCTTCCGTCATTTACCCGACCCAGTCCTTCGATTACTCTCCAACATGCACAACCAATGCTTAATCCTATCCCACCTCCCGACGGACTGGAAATCGGCCTCCACCGTCATGATACCCAAACCCCACCCCAACCTAACCTCACCCTCCTCCTATAGATCCATTTCCCTCCTGTGTTGCCTCGGAAAATGCTTTGAGCAGATTCTAGCCCGGCGATTCAGAGACCACCTCTAATTTAACGACCTCCTTCCCAACAGCCAATTCGGCTTCCGTCCCAACCGAACGTGTCGCGATCCCTTGTTGAAGCTGCTTACAGAGACCACCAGAGCATTCAATCACAAGCAATGCAATCTGGCTGTGTTTCTGGACATTAAGCAATCATTCGACAGGGTCTGGCACGCCGGTCTCCTGCACAAGATCCGTAACCTCAGTTCGGGTCAAAAAAGGGAAAACCTCAGATCCTTTCCAACCTACAACAGGCGTACCGCAAGGTAGCCCCGATCCTGTATACTATCTTCACATCCGACATTCCAGAAGTCACACAACACGGAGTAGTCGTTGCGCAGTTTGCGGATGACACCGCCTTCTGGACGGTTAAGCGGAACAGCGAAACGGCCTCCCGCCTCATATACAAAACCCTTCGCAACCGGTGGAGAGTGTGCGTCAATCCCATCAAAACCCAAACAATCCTCTTTCGACATCCTAATTACACCAAAGATTCCCAAAGCTTGTCTCCAGAAATGTTTCACTCACGCTAAATCAAGAAAGACTCACTCCAAGATAAAGTCACCTACCTAGGAATCCTCTTCACTAGAACCCTCAATTGGCTCCCCGATGTAAAAAGAACACTCAATAGGATTAAAAATCGCGCAAACCTACTGGGCGTCCTCCGGGATAGAATCAGAGGTTGCCACCCTAAAACACTTCAACACACCTGCAAAACATACATCCGCCCTGTTATGGATTTCCGAGCACCCATATACACCAATATAAACCCCAATCACCTTTCCTCTATTGCCTCCTGTGAACGCCGAATTTTTAGACGCATACATAGGTTACCCCTCAGGTACCCTAGTGACCTCACAACACAACACGCCAACATACCACCAATCACACACAGAATCCAAACACTTCAGAAAAACTTCGCGCATAAAAGAATTTTCGGCGATACTATCCCAACCAAAGAAATCCTTACCACTCCCTACAACTACCGTTTTCCCCAATTCCCACGAAGAAAACCTAAATTAAAATTCAAGCATCCCCCCGTGATCCTTACACAACTCCTTGACGACCTCCCCGAGGAGAATCCCTAGATAACATCCGATATGCCCTCCGCATCTCCCCACCTGTTCGATGACAACCTAGCATGAAACCGGACAACGAATCGGATTAACCACACTAAGCACGCTACACCCCACTAAACAACAACACACTTAAACCAATTAACACATTAAATATTCAAATAAATCTAAATCTTTTTTTTTCTTTTCCTTACACCAAAAATAACCACATCTCATGATTGTAAACTATACAATAACACAAAACATCGCAACACCACAAGCATAGATTGACCAGGGCTGAAAAGGAGAAGGACTCGACTAAGATATGTATATATATATATATATATATATATATATATATATATATATATATATATATAGAAACACTGTTGTTTATCCGGGCGTTGTCTCGTGTCTGCTGGTGATGCTTCTGACTCCTGCCAGTACAAAAACGACGTTTCGGCAAAGTGTCATTTTCCATTTTCAAGTTTTCTCCTTCTACAACTGATTTGTTCGGCTCCGATATATATATATATATATATATATATATATATATATATATATATATATATATATAAGCTATAAATAAGTGATTACTAACCATAAGCATGAGCATACTAACAAAAAATAAATAAATAACAAAAAATAACAATCCCACAGTTTACACCCGAGCAAGTTCATCAGGCAGTAATAATAGCACGAGCTATTCAAAGAATTAAATGTTATAAAATATTAAAATTTCTGCCCAATCTATTTATCCAACATGCAAGTGTTTATTACAAGTGATAGGAGCTTTATCCCACCTTCAATATCCCTTAATTAAGTAGAGTCGGATAGTTAAACAAAGTATAAGTAGTGAATTGAATTAGTGTAAGCATGGTTTTTCAATGTTTCTGTATAATGAATGCCTATGTTAAATAAATTGATAAAAAACAATTCTTGTCATACCTTGGAAGCAAAAACCGTTTCGTAGTAAAGTTAACCCACACATTTTTTTAGAATTGTTATAAAAAACTTTATTATGCAAATTAATAATCAGGATCAGAATAGTATGTGATTTTGATAATACGAAACGCACATGTAGCCTTAGTGTAAATTAATTTATATTGAACACATTCCATTTACACATTTCACTCGAACTAAAAACGACGTGTGCATTTAGCGTATCCATCATAATAGCATTATTATTGATGACTATCTAATGAAGAATGTATGTAATGAAATTATAACAAATAACAAATGTGTATTTGATTACTGAGAATTTGCGACGCCTTAATAACAATATAATTTCTGATAAAAATTCTTGAATGATGTTAAACTATACGAAAGTGAACACGCAAAGTTTAAATTACGTGTTTTATTAACATATTCGTTTAAATCGTGAACATTTAATCCAAAAGGTGACATTAAAAAAAACATAAAATTAGTATACGAGCGTTAATAAAATTAAAAGCTAGATAGTATTTAAAACACTATAAAAAGTATGCAATGTAATTGGAGTTGTAGACATAAAAGTTTAAATGGGTCCGTTTTCATTTATTTAGATAAACGCCTTACTTGAAAGCAGGAAGGAAACTATTGTAATCAAAATAAGTGTTTTTTAATGCCACGCATAAAAATTGCCATGATAGTGATCTTTTTTCAATCAGCTGCACCAACAGACGAATTCAGAGGAAGTTGAAAATTCATTAGCTATAGTAGAGTTTTGCTATTTAAAGTAAAGTTTACTATTTGAAAATCTCAACAGCTTTCATTGGTAAGAAATGAAAAGAAGACAGATTTCTTCAAACGAGAATTGAACTCACCACATTTCCTTTTGCTGACAAGTTAATCACCAATCTAATGTAATTAATGTATATTTTTAGTTCTTGCCGTCTTCAACAAAAAGGAAATGAAGAGTCGTACTGGTTACGTCAGGAGTGCTGATTATGATTTATAATTTGTTATTAAAAGCTTACGTACATTCATAAATTAAAGCATCTTTACACATTTTTTACTATACATCGAAAACTCATTTCATCTGAATAGTATTAGAGTGAGGTTTCATCGTTATAAGAAACGACACTTACATAGAAAAAGTAAAGTAAGTGCTCAAAAATGACATATTACGTTACTAAAATACATCCCTCATCGATTTGGATACACAATGCAAACTTTAAATAACCCAAAATAAAACAATTAGTATACGAATTTTCTTTACAACGCAACATTGATTTCTGCGAGCAATCCTATGAAGAGTTCATATCGAAGTAAACGGAAGGAATCTTCCACTCTAACCGTGTGAAAACATTTAATATTATGGAAAATTCCACATAGATGGTCCTTCCCCCAAGATTAGTTTGCAACTTTCTAGAATTCGACAAGTAAACACTATAGCAGTTTCTACAAACTGCACAATTGAATACCGCTTCAGTAGTAATTACACGTCAGAAACTGTAAAATAATATAGTAGTAAAGTGCAGGAACACATAGGCTATTTACATGTGTAACAAAGACAAAAATGCACTGTGTACACATTTCGATGCACACCATTGGTATATCAGTTATTAGAAGAGAGAGAGTAACGGTCAAATGGGGAATGTTATGAGAAATTCAGTACTCGTCACATATCTTATTTCAAATTCATCCTGAAGATTTTCAGACATTAAAAAGCTCTAATCGAATGCTATCTAACTAGTCAAAAATAAAAAAATGGCCTCCACTAGAAAAATAAAGGATAGCGCTGAAAACTTGAAAACAAACGAAAATCGACGGTTTCTGTTCACAGAAACGAATTAGTCGTAAAAAGCGTCTGAACAAAGTGAAAGTTCAAAAGCTGTTATATCAATAAATAAAATAATAATAATAATTTATCTCTACAAATAACAGATATACCAATGAAGAGCATCGAAATGTGGCTACAGTGTACAGGAAATGTGATGTGTGCGTGTGTGCGTGTGTGCGTGTTTGCGTGTGTGCGTGTGTGCGTGCGTCTGTGTGTGTGTGTGTGTGTGTGTGGATCTGTGTGTGTGTGGATCTGCGTGTGTGTGTGAGTGTGAGTGTGGGTGTGGGCGTGAGTGTGGGTGAGGGTGAGAGTGTGAGAGAGTGTGTGTGTGTGTGTGTGTATGTGTGTGTGTGTGTGTGTGTGTGTGTGTGTGAGTGTGTGTGTGAGTGAGTGTGAGTGCGAGTGCGAGTGCGTGTGCGTGCGCGTGCGTGCCCGCGTGCGTGCGCGTGCGTGTGCGCGATCTTCCAACCGGAAAGCGGAAATTAAAAGAAGAATAACGTAAATACAGTTTATGCCGTTTAAATCATCTTTAAAAAAGACGTATACATTTTGCCATAAAGTAGATTAAGTAGAACATAACTAATTTATAATTATAAATTATATATGTTGGTATTTTTATATTTTAGAAATATACAGCTGTTTCATTTGTTAAAAATCAAAAACTGTGCTTAGTAAAATTTAATCCCGTACGTATTGTTGTTTTTTGGTTATCGTAGATACTAACAATCACTCACACACATATGCACGCACGCACGCGCCCATGCACGAACACATCCCCACTCGCCTACTCAACCTACTTCCACTATTCAACGCACTTACTACAAGCTAATGTTATTCGCTAAAGATATTAGCTAGACATATCCGTAAAGACAAACTAGTATTTAATGTCGGTACTGCTTTTCTTCCTTTTATAACTAATGTTACAAATGTAATGTATCAAACAATTACAGTTTTTAAGGAGTTATGTAAAATTATCTGCATTATTATTGTATTTATAGAATTTTTATATAACTTGTATAATTTGTAATTTAAAAATCACGAACTGTATAATTATTACTTATTAATTTTGTTGTAAAATCATGGTAAAACTGTTCAAGAATGAAAGGATTACACAAAGTATAACATTTGAATTATAATTTTGTTTTGTTAATCAATTAGGTTTACGTACATTTCGGGAATTTATGAGGTATATATATATATATATATATATATATATATATATATATATATATATATATGTATGTATTGAGATGTTTAGAAAGAGGTAATAGAAGTATCGGACAGCTTACATGACATTTGGGTCATAAAAAGGGGTAATTTCTGGCTCGATACAAGTGCGAGACACAATTTTACATAAATCTGGTTCACGATGTGTTTAAAATAAATTTATTTGGTATAAATTGATCTGAATATCATTTGCTAAGTTTGGTTTCATCATAAAAGGCAATTTGTTGCTACCAAAATTGTCAAGAATGTTAGATATCACCATTTTCGTAGAGTCATTTTAGTAGTGCAATTTTTACAATAAAATTCAATTTTTCAAAGGTAATTTGGCAAGTAGACATTTCACAGGTGTTTAAACATGGACTATGTAGTTAGGATTATGGTAGGGATAAGGTATGTTTAGTTTTTAAAAGCAGGAAATACAAAAATTTAGTTAAAAGGGTTATAATATGGACAGTATAAACAATTTTCGCACACATTTTTGTTAGCAAATTAGTGACAAAAATTATAATACATGATTCACAAGAAGAAAGACATTTAGAACATTATGGCATACAAACATTTATAGTGCCGTACATTTTATAGTGTAAAATCCTAAAAAGTGTTAGGCGATGAGACTTTTTCAATGCAAGACTGAATAACATTATGCATTGCAAATAAGTAGTGAGAACAATAAAGACAAGTTGTACAAACCTTAAACATAACATTTTAAGTGCTAAAAACATTTTTTAATATGAATTTATTTCATATTGAAATTTAAGTATGGTTACGTTGTAAATTTTAGATTTTTCACATAATTTTATACTTTTTCCACATTATTAGATTTAGTTTTTGCTCTTAAAGCAAATAATAGATGTTCTTTCACAATATAAATAAGTTTTTATAAGGATACAGCGTTTTTATCCGCAAAGTTTTGCTAAATCTAAGGTGAATTCTAGACAAATTTACAAAAGCTTAAAATTTTCATTAAATTATATGTTTCGAATTTAAAAGATATGTTTTCTTAAGTAAATTGTCCTCAGAATTCCATTTTCGCAAGTAATTTTAGTGTAGCTTGTAAGTGTGTATAGTTAATAGCTTATTTTGATTAGATTAAGTTGTTTCGTTTATTAGTGGTAGGAATTATTGCTTATTAGGTGTCCTTTTATTCGAAATTTCACATAGTTTTCATTTCCGTTTTTAAATTTCATTTCCGACCATGTATAAGAAAGTTACGGCCAAAATTCCATTTATGTACAATTCTTAATTTTGATTATCCAATCACATTCATTGTAAATTTTGCAATATGGCTGTAAAAAAATTGAAATTTCTGTAGCAACCAGAAACCTATAAAAGCATGCGCTCAAGAAATCATTCTCTCTCTAGAATTTGTTCAAAAAGTGAAAAAGTTAAAACAGTGTTGCTAGATTTGTGTTTACATAACCTAATTTATTATCGTCGAGAAAGTTTACGTTACGAATAATTTCGAGAGCACTTGTTTTTATATCTTCGGTTAAAATTAAATAGTTCGGTCACCGATACCTGTCGTCTTTAATAACATAATTCTGTACGATTAATTGATGTCACGATTTTGTGTAAATTTGTTTTCGTGTTTTCCGATTTAAAATAATCCTTTATATACCAAATTAAATTCCATTTTTATTTGGTGAAAGTTTGTTTTATTTCTCCGGACAATTCCTCTTAAATAAATATTATATTTCGGTAACTAAAATAAAAGTGTGTTAACAAAAATCTTGGGTACTTAATAATACATTTTAAACGATATCACTCACAAAGATTTAAAACCATTTTAAATAAAAAGTTACCATAGTAAATAAGTGTTTGGAGGTTGCCGTTTTTGGAAAGAAAACATCTTGAAGCTTGGGAAGTTGGTGTCTTCGAGAACCGAGATAGCAGTTGGATATTAGTAACAACAATAGCCGAGTGAACATTGCCTGCCTCCAGCTGAAGTTTGAAGACATCATTCAATCGACAGGAAGGACTGTATACGTGAGTTTTAAATTTTATAACCCTGTTATTGGTATTTCCCTGCAATTTATATTTGTTATATGTTATTAATTAAGAATTTCAATTATTTACTTGTGTAAACACCTGTGAAGCTAATAATTTTCTTTTCTTTTTCTAAATTTTCATTTTGATCCAAACATTAAAATTTTCTTAATTATTTGACATCTTTTGACAGCTTTACTTATTTTTCATTTAAAGTCATTAACGCATGCGTTAGAAAGCAAATTCTATTCAGAGCAAATTTTATACGTTAAATTCAATTACATATAGGATATTTCTTATATTTTAAAAATTTTTATCTTCAACTAAATCCCTGAACTCTTTCCCCAATTGAGAATATTCTTAAAAATTTAATCACCTCTTTGATATATCTTTCGGCTGGGTTGCCTTGAGGATGTCTGATCGAACAGAAATATATCTTCATTCCCATCTCTTCGAACTTCTTTACAAATTTGGCAGTTCTGAAATAAGTGGCATTGTCGGCTAAAATAGCTTTTGGCTTTCCTGTTTCTTTCATAAATTTCTCGATAGAAATCGTAGCTTGTCTTGCTGTGCATTCCCTGCTAGGGTATAATTTTATAAATTTAGAAAAATATCGACGATTACTAATATATTTTATATCCGTTCTGACCAGGTACTAAATTTCCAATATAGTCAATAGCTATTATTTCTAACGGTTTACTCACTTTTATACTTTTGACAAGGTTGAAATTAGTGTGGTTCTTCTCTTTAGCTAATATGCAAAGCTCACATTTGTTTATAATATTCTTGACATATGTTAAATCCTTCTTTGCATAGAAATTTTCTCTAAAAATTAACCAAGTTTTCTAATTCCTAGATGTCCGTACGTTTTGTGTAAATCCGTTATGATAAATTTTGCTATATCTTCATTTACTACAACTAACTTTCCTGCATTAAAACTTTAATAATTCTATCATTCAAAATACAGTAATCCTTATATATTTCTTCTTTAGATTCCAAAATCTTCTTTTAAGTTCTAAAATTGCGTTGAATTTTGTAAATTTCTTAATTCTTGTGCCAAAAATGTAGGTTTAATTTGTTCAAATGCACATAAAACTCTATTTTCCTTAATGTCTATATTATCCTTCCTGCTTAACGCATCTGCTACCACATTATCCTTGCCTCGTCTATGAGATATGTCAAAATCATACTCCTGCAGAAGTAACGACCAATGGTACATCCTATGATTCTTAAAATTAGTTGTTTTCATAAATGTTATTGCAGAGTTGTCAGTTTCAATTTTGAATTTGTTGCCTAATAGATAAAATTTTAATTTGTTTACTGCGTAAACAATGGCCAGTAGTTCTTTTCTGCTGTTGTGTATTTGATCTCGTGCACTTTAAAATTCTCGAAAGAAAACAAATGGGTACTTCTTCGTCTCCTTGTTTTTGACATAATTGCTGCGATTGCATAGAAAGATGCATCTGTCCTGAGTATAAATGGTAACTTAAAATTAGGTGTCTTAAAATCATATTTGTAAATAAACTTTCCTTAATACTAATAAATGCTTCTTCTTTTCTTCTATCCCAACTCCAACGTACGTTTTTCTTAACAAGTCTACCAGAGGAATAGATAATTCAGCGTATCCGAAATGAACTTGCGATAGTAATTAACTACCCCTAAAAAGCCTCTCAACGTTCTTAAATTTTTAGGACGAGGATATTCTTTTATTTCGGCCAATCTACTATCATTTAGTTTTACTCCGTCTGCCCTATTTCATAACCCAAATACATGACTTCTCTCATAAAAAGTAACATTTTCTAAATTTAATTTTAAACCATTTGTGGCTAAAGCTTCCATGATTGTTTTGATGTGTAGACAGTGTTCTTCTTCGTTCTTACTAAATATTAGAATATCGTCAATGTAGTGCATACAGAAATGTTCGAATCTATTTAAAATTTCTTGCATAGCTCTTACTAATGCAGCAGACGAAGAACTAAGTCCGAAAGGTACCACTTTAAATTGGTATATTTCTCCTTCGATACTAAACCCTGTGTACTTCCTACACGACTTTTCCAAAGGTATTAGCCAAAATGAATTCTTAAGGTCTAATTTAGTAAAGATTTTCTCTCCCAAATTTTACTAAGGAGCACGTCCATATTTTGTGGCGTTTCATATTGAGGTTTAGATCTGAATTGAGCTTCCTTGCATCAAGGCACAGTCTAATGCTGTCATCTTTTTCTTAACAACAACCAACGGATTTAAATAACTGGTCTTTGATCTTTCTATGATACCATTTTCTAGCATTTCATTAATTTCTCTTTAACCTGCTCTCTTCTGGCGTAGAATAGGATATATTTTGTTATGGAACGGAGAATCGTCTGTCACTTCAATTTTATGTACATATTTACTTGCTACGCTAGGTTCTTCATTTATCAACACCAAATTTTCTTGTATAATGTTTATAACTTCTTGCTTGTAACCAATGTGATTGATATCGAATTGCTCATCCTTTATAATTCTTTCCACCTTCAAATACTGGATATGCGGTTTATATAAATTTAATCTTTTATTGTAGGGCTGTACCCAGTTTAATTCATCTTTACCAATTCTTATCTTCATATATTGTGCATCGATAATCAATCTTAATTGCTTAATCAAATCCATTCCGATTATTAACTCCATCTTTAAATTGTTAGTTATAAACCATTGTGTTTGAAAAATCTGTTCCCCTACCTTAGCTTCAGTATGTAGCATCCTATTTATAGTGCTAAGCTTCTTATCCGTAGCTGCCATAACTTCTATTTTGTTTATTCTAATGATCTCATCTTTAAATAAATCGTTATTCTCTACGATGATTTTTCCTGTATTAATGAAATTTCTGATCCGGTATCAACTAATCCTAATAAATTTAAATTCTTAATTCTAATGTTAACGAAAGGTAATAAAATGTTTGCAGTTTCTGGTTCTAAATTTTGTTCAATTTCTAAAAATTCCGTAGGATGTTGGTAGTTTGTCTTTACATTGTTGACAAGGAAGCTCGGATTTAAAAATTTTGAACGGTGATCTTGTCAAAGTCCTTTTGTGTGTTCTTTTCTTCGTCTTGGGATGCATGTACGATGGCATTGACCCAACTAATCCTTCCACAACTCGGTTCCTCCTTCTCTTCTCGTACCTGGATGTTATTCACTCTCCTATTCTGATCATCCACGATCTCTTGGTATGGCCTTCTATTTTCTTTTGCATATCATTTCTACGATGATCCTTTCCTTCATTCTCTCTATTATTCTGATGCTCCCGTTCATTATCCTTGGCTTGATTGTTGTAATTAAATCTGTTCCTATCGTAGCCATTATTATATCCCCTCTTCTTTGTTGGAAGTTGTTCTTCTCTTCCCGATCTATAATTGCTTTCCTATTGTTGCCATTTTGGAAATACTCTCTACGATTATCAGCACGATGATATTGATTTTGATAATCTCTCCTGTCATTTCCATAATTCCTATTATAATTGTCTCTCCTATTTTCCTCTCTTTCGTGCCTGTAATTATATTCCCTTCTGTCATTTCCATAATTCCTAGGGTTAAATTCTCTCTTTCGTAACTGTTCTGATGCTGTTCATACGCATCGTATCTTCTTAAAATTGCAGTAGTGATGTTATATTATCTATATTTTGCAGAATAATGTTTTCTGCCACATTATTCTCCAGTTGCCTTGCTAAATATTGGACTATTTCTTGTTCATTCATCGGTGGTGTGAAGTATCTTGCTATTTGGTATTTCTTCATACATAAATCTCCTCGAAGTGCCATAGTTTTTGTCATACTTCGCCCTTGAAAATTCTTCCCTTATTACATTTTGTTGGACATCACTCCAATATTGTTTGGTAAATAATTCCTTGAAGTGCTTATAATCGGTACATTGCTCTTGTACTAAATTGTACCATAGTTCGGCATTCCCTTTAAGCATCTTTCTTACCAAACGCATTCTTTGTTTATTGTCCTTAATGTCATTAAAATAATCCTCAATATTTTTCAAAAATAGCATTGGCGATTCTTGCTTCTTGCCTTCAAATTTATATGGCATCTCTTGATTCCACATGCAATTTTCCCAGCCGATTTGAATATTTCTAGGTGTCTCTTCTTTCAACTCTTCCAGGTCATGATCGTACATTCTTAATTTATTGCAAATTTCCCCATTCTGTTTCTTGTTATCATCCTTGTTCTTATCCACCTGAAACATATTTGTTCGTGGATGTCTTGTATCCTTCCTACTTTATCATTTATTTCGTTAGAAGCCTCTTCTCTTAGACGGGTTTCAGTTCTAATATTCTTGTCCAACTTGCCGATCTTGTCATCTACCTCTTCCTTATTGTCGATAATCGTTCCCCATAACTTATCATTTTCTCGGTGCATATTATTGCTTAATTCTTCCTTCGTTTTCTCCATTTTATGCACTAACTTCTCCTTATCGTCCTCCCACTTATTCACTTGCCTATTAATACTTTCTTCTAGCCGTCTCATATCCTCCTTTCTATTTTCTTCTAACTTACGCATATCCTCCTTCCTTTCTTCCTCTGCTTCTTTCCTATTTTCTTCAAGCTTGTTAAATTTTTTATCAATATTTTCCTCAGCTTTTATTCTATTTTCTTCAAGCTTGTTGAATTTTCTATCAATATTTTCTTCTGCTTTCATCATGTCTTCCTTTCTACTTTCTTCCGCTTTCATCATGTCTTCCTTTCTACTTTCTTCCGCTTTCATCAGCATGGCGATTATCATGTCCACGTCTAAGCTTTTGCTTTCTCTCACTGGACTTCCCCCTTCTTGTTGTGCTTCAACATCCTTTTCAATATGTTCCATCTTTGTAACTAGATCCTGTTTTCGCTCTTTTACCTCAATATCTTTAGGTCCGTAAACTTTACCTGATCTAGTTACTCTACGATCTTGCATTCACTAGTTGTATTAACTAAATTTGCCCCTTTTATAAAAATCCTAACACTAATAAACACAATAAACAATAACTAATAACAAATAACAAATAACAATGAACGAAAAATGAAAAACTAAATATCTATAAAATTTTTTGTGCTTTTTATATCAAAATCTTCAAACTAAATCTTGCCCACACGTTGCGGCGCCAATAAATTGAAATGTTAAAATATTTATTTATATTTAATATTAAGATTAGGGATCTCAATTGGGGATAGAGTTCAGGGATTTAGTTGAAGAAAAAAAAAATTTTAAAATATAAGAAATATCCTATATGTAATTTAATTTAACGTATAAAATTTGCTCTGAATAGAATTTGCTTTCTAACGCATGCGTTAATGACTTTAAATGAAAATAATTAAAGCTGTCAAAAGATGTCAAATAATTAAGAAATTTTAATGTTTGGATCAAAATGAAAATTTAGAAAAGAAAAGAAAATTATTAGCTTCACAGGTGTTTACACAAGTAAATAATTGAAATTCTTAATTAATAACATATAACAAATATAAATTGCAGGAAATACCAATAACAGGGTTATAAAATTTAAAACTCACGTATACAGTCCTTCCTGTCGATTGAATGATGTCTTCAAACTTCAGCTGGAGGCAGGCAATGTTCACTCGGCTATTGTTGTTACTAATATCCAACTGCTATCTCGGTTCTCGAAGACACCAACTTCCAAGCTTCAAGATGTTTTCTTTCCAAAACGGCAACCTCCAAACACTTATTTACTATGGTAACTTTTATTTAAAATGGTTTTAAATCTTTATGACTGATATCGTTTAAAATGTATTATTAGTATCCAAGATTTTTGTTAACACACTTTTATTTTAGTTACCGAAAATAAAATAATATTTATTTAAGAGGAATTGTCCGGATAAATAAAAAAACTTTGACCAAATAAAAATGGAATTTAATTTGGTATATAAAGGATTATTTTAAATCGGAAAACACGAAAACAAATTTACACAAAATCGTGACATCAATTAATTGTACAGAATTATTTATTAAAGACGACAGGTATCGGTGACCGAACTATTTAATTTTAACCGAAGATATAAAACAAGTGCTCTCGAAATTATTCGTAACGTAAACTTTCTCGACGATAATAAATTAGGTTAAGTAAACACAAATCTAGCAACACTGTTTTAATTTTTCACTTTTGAACAAATTCTAGAGAGAATGATTTCTTGAGCGCATGCTTTTATAGGTTTCTGGTTGCTACAGAAATTTCAATTTTTACAGCCATATTGCAAAATTTACAATGAATGTGATTGGATAATCAAAATTAAGAATTGTACATAAATGGAATTTTGGCCGTAACTTTCTTATACATGGTCGGAAATGAAATTTAAAACGGAAATGAAAACTACATGAAATTTCGAATACAAGGACACCTAACAAGCAATAATTCCTAATACTAATAAACGAAACAACTTAATCTAATCAAAATAAGCTATTAACTATTTAAACTTACAAGCTACACTAAAATTACTTGCGAAAATGGAATTTTGAGGACAATTTACATAAGAAAACATATCTTTTAAATTCGAAACATTTAATTTGATGAAAATTTTGAGCTTTTGTAAATTTGTCTAGAATTCACCTGAGATTTAGCATAAATTTTGCGGATAAAAACGCTGTATCCTTATAAAAACTTATTTATATTGTGAAAGAACATCTATTATTTGCTTTAAGAGCAAAAACTAAATCTAATAATGTGGAAAAAGTATAAAATTATGTGAAAAATCTAAAATTTACAACGTAACCATACTTAAATTTTAAATATGAAATAAATTCACATTAAAAAATGTTTTTAGCACTTAAAATATTATGTTTAAGGTTTGTACAACTTGTCTTTATTGTTCTCACTACTTATTTGCAATGCATAATGTTATTTAGTCTTGCATTGAAAAAGTCTCATCGTCTAACACTTTTTTAGGATTTTTACACTATAAAATGTACGGCACTATAAATGTTTGTATGCCATAATGTTCTAAATGTCTTTCTTCTTGTGAATCATGTATTATACTTTTTGTCACTAATTTGCTAACAAAAATGTGTGCGAAAATTGTCTATACTGTCCATATTATAACCCTTTTACTAAATTTTGTATTTCCTGCTTTTAAAAACTAAACATACCTTATCCCTAACATAATCCTAACTACATAGTCCATGTTTAAATACCTGTGAAATGTCTACTTGCCAAATTACCTTTGAAAATTGAATTTTATTGTAAAATTGCACTACTAAAATGACTCTACGAAAATGATGATATCTAACATTCTTGACAATTTTGGTAGCAACAAATTGCTTTTTATGATGAAACCAAACTTAGCAAATGATATTCAGATCAATTTATACCGAATAAATTTATTTTAAACACATCGTGAACCAGATTTATGTAAAATTGTGTCTCGCACTTGTATCGAGCCAGAAATTACCCCTTTTTATGACCCAAATGTCATGTAAGCTGTCCAATACTTCTATTACCTCTTTCTAAACATCTCAAATTCCCCAATTTAAGAATGAAGATATTTTTGTACAAGAAAATATTAAGTTCTTTAATTGACCTACCGATTAAAATTAAATTTTGAAATATGGATAAATCATGGATATATGAAATTTACCTCTACTACTACCATCCTCTATATTGACTAATTCATATGTAGTACCCCCAAAACATTTTTTACCCTATACGGACCTTCATATGGTAGTAAGAGTTTTGCACACATTTTTCGTGCTCTGTCTGCAACTGTTAAACGGCGTATGATTACTAAATCTCCTTCCTTAAATGTAACCTTTTTAATTTTGGCAGAATGTTTCTTTTCATAATTATCTAAAATCTTCCACAATCTTTCTTTGACTTCTTGGAGCAAATTTTCAACTTCAATTTCTTCTTCTTGTTGTCTCCAGGGTCTTTCTGGTATAATCTTTTTATTAATGTTATCGAGCTACCTGTGTTCTAACATTCGGTACTTCATTGATGCACTTCTATGACCTTTAGATACTTCACCCAAGCATTATGTTTCTCATACGTGAATATTCTTAAAAATTTAATCACCTCTTTGATATATCTTTCGGCTGGGTTGCCTTGAGGATGTCTGATCGAACAGAAATATATCTTCATTCCCATCTCTTCGAACTTCTTTACAAATTTGGCAGTTCTGAAATAAGTGGCATTGTCGGCTAAAATAGCTTTTGGCTTTCCTGTTTCTTTCATAAATTTCTCGATAGAAATCGTAGCTTGTCTTGCTGTGCATTCCCTGCTAGGGTATAATTTTATAAATTTAGAAAAAATATCGACGATTACTAATATATTTTTATATCCGTTCTGACCAGGTACTAAATTTCCAATATAGTCAATAGCTATTATTTCTAACGGTTTACTCACTTTTATACTTTTGACAAGGTTGAAATTAGTGTGGTTCTTCTCTTTAGCTAATATGTTTTTAGCACTTAAAATATTATGTTTAAGGTTTGTACAACTTGTCTTTATTGTTCTCACTACTTATTTGCAATGCATAATGTTATTTAGTCTTGCATTGAAAAAGTCTCATCGTCTAACACTTTTTTAGGATTTTTACACTATAAAATGTACGGCACTATAAATGTTTGTATGCCATAATGTTCTAAATGTCTTTCTTCTTGTGAATCATGTATTATACTTTTTGTCACTAATTTGCTAACAAAAATGTGTGCGAAAATTGTCTATACTGTCCATATTATAACCCTTTTTACTAAATTTTTGTATTTCCTGCTTTTAAAAACTAAACATACCTTATCCCTAACATAATCCTAACTACATAGTCCATGTTTAAACACCTGTGAAATGTCTACTTGCCAAATTACCTTTGAAAAATTGAATTTTATTGTAAAAATTGCACTACTAAAATGACTCTACGAAAATGATGATATCTAACATTCTTGACAATTTTGGTAGCAACAAATTGCTTTTTATGATGAAACCAAACTTAGCAAATGATATTCAGATCAATTTATACCGAATAAATTTATTTTAAACACATCGTGAACCAGATTTATGTAAAATTGTGTCTCGCACTTGTATCGAGCCAGAAATTACCCCTTTTTATGACCCAAATGTCATGTAAGCTGTCCAATACTTCTATTACCTCTTTCTAAACATCTCAATATATATATATATATATATATATATATATATATATATATATATATATCGTTCCGATTATCAGAACATTGTAGTAGAGTTAAATATTAAAAGATCTAAAAGTAAAACAATCTATAGTATAATTTGGTGTCATTATATCTAATTTAAAACTTACCGATAAAACTATAGTGAAATTATCATTATCATTACATAGTAACTTGTATATATGTGCTAAAACAGCATTTTAATCTTATGTGATATATATATATATATATATATATATATGATATATATATATATATATATATATATATATATATATATATATATATCGTTCCGATTATCAGAACATTGTAGTAGAGTTAAATATTAAAAGATCTAAAAGTAAAACAATCTATAGTATAATTTGGTGTCATTATATCTAATTTAAAACTTACCGATAAAACTATAGTGAAATTATCATTATCATTACATAGTAACTTGTATATATGTGCTAAAACAGCATTTTAATCAACATAGTATTCTATAAAACGCTTTAGAACACAAAGACTGTTTTATTAAATTTTTTAATCGTACATCAAACGACAACCTTATTTAGGGTTTCATTTATTATATAATTTAACTACCAGTACCGTTGCTCTTTGCTACACTCCATAATGATTTATTCCCCTTCTCCGTACCCAAAAGTCCCCTATATACTAAATTTAAGCGGTTTCCCAGATTATCCATAATCCTCCTCTTTTTATTTAAAATACCTATGTACCGCATTTTATTAAAATTGGTTTAGCCGATTCTGAGTTTATTGATTCCCCCATACTTTTTTTTCCAGATGGGTAGATAACGCAAAAATACGACCCGCACCCTATAACTTTCATATACCAAATTAGATTAAAATTGGTTCCGCTGTTCTCTAGTTGATCAACCCCAACATTTTTCAGACAAAAAAAACTAATAATGCAAAAATACTATCTGTATCCAATAGCCCCAACGTACCAAATTTTTTTTAAATTGATTTGCCTCTTTCTCGGTGTATTGATAACCCAATCTATTTCAGATAAGAAATAGATTATACCAAATTGTAATTAAAAATTATTGTTTATACCAAATTGGTTTATCACTTTCTCGGTATATATAGATAATTATCCACCTTTTTTTCAGATAAAAAATAGATAACAAAAAAACACTCTCCGTACACATAAGCCTCTGTGTCAATTCATTTTACCAATACCCTCCTCCCCCCTCCTACTTTTTTCACATAAAAAATAGATAACACAAAAACACTCTACGTACCCAAACGCCCCTTTGTACCCAACGTCATTAAAATTGGTTCGGCTGTTTCCGATGATACCCCTCCTCCTTTATTTTAAATAAGGAATAGCTATCAACCATCGTGTCAACAAAAACAAATATATGGTATAAATAATACCTCAATCGGTCAAGTCGTTTAGAAGTTAGACCATCATTAACAAACGCACCAACGATTATGTATACTATAAACAAAGATATGTTCATAAGGAGTTGTTGAGTGAAAAAGTTTCGTAGTTAATTTTAGTACAGCAATCATGAGTGGTTAGTTTATGCCAATTTAAAAACACAAAGAACCATAAAAATAGACAAACATGGCTTCGTAAAAATAGCATTGTTAATAAACATGGTTTTACATGTATCTTAAGATGATATTCTAAATATACGCCGCATTTCCCGTTTTTCAAAAAGAGGAATTCGAATTTCTTCCCCAGACTGATATCTTATATGAGACTTGTGAACAGAACAATAGAACAGTAAAATTATTACAAATTATTTTATCTATGTAAATGTTTATTGGATTTGTTACTTAATGTCTCTTTAGTTGTGAATCATTTTACCACGTTGAAGTAAAGTTTCGTCGTAGAGGGTGTTCTGGAATGTCATTTTCATGACGGTTTAATAATGATTAATTTATTAAAGATGTAGCTAATTTTTTGCTGTAATTGTTTTGAAAACATTTAAATTTGTAAACATATAAATAAAAATAAGTGGTTACAACCCAAAGGTAAGTACATATTTTAATTATCAATGACAATCGTACAAGTTTACATATTTATATTAGATAATATTAATTACTAACAAAAATAATTTGATAATCAGACTCCTAGTTCCCATTTTTGTAAACCATCAGAAAAATTTCAAAAATTATGTACGAAAATACACAGATAAGAGTAGCAAATAATACATTCATAACACTTTTTAATGCTAAAGATAAACATACAACATTTTTAAATCTGGTGTTTTAAAATTAAATTGTTCAATTTATAACTCGATGAGATAAGCAGAATGGTGTCTATGTTTCAGTGCAAATTTTTTCACTAGAGTAACACGAATAATTATGCTGAAAGAATATCCAACGACGTTATTCTATAAAAATGCAAAGTTTATAATGCCATAGCTTTAATAAATTTTATTAAAACTATTTTGGAAGAGGGCTACACTAAATCTAGTGTCAGCTACGTACACTTTATGAAAAAATCAAAAGGTTTGATGCAGGTGATAAAGCCGACTTGGCAAAAATAGCCCTGGGAGATAAAATTTATACCTGGTCATTCATCAAAAAACAGTGCTGTGAATAGCCCCACAGATTTATTTGTCCAACCTCAAGAGTTTATGGAAGACAGTTTCCAAGCTCAACATACTTTATTGAGAACAAACGTGGAAAAAATACTACTTTTGACACAAAAATATAAAAAATCAGATGCCGGAAATATTAACACGCTTTAATAAAAAGGTAGATCATATTGACACAGAGCAGCAGCTAAACACACTTCTTACAAATACTAGATTAAACTGCAAAGAAGTAAGTATATAAACGTTCAACCAACAACCAAGGCCATCGGGAAATAGCAAACAAAAAAAGAAGAAAAGGTGCTTGAGAAAAAATATTGCCAAGAATTCCTCAAATGCCAAAGGACATTACATCATATTTAATAAATAAATGGTATTTTTTAATGATATTTTGTTAAAGGATATTGTTTTTAATTTGATGGTATTTTATTAAATGATTTTTTTTAATTTGATTTTTAAAAATGGAAAAGTACAATTTTATATAAATGAATAATTATTACTTTCATGATATCAAAAGTTGTAACGTGTTGTAGCCCTTGCCGTATGAGAGCGCGCATTATCCTGTTGGAAAATGGGATTTTCCAGCCCCTGAAGATATGGAAGCGCAACGGGTTCTAGCACATTGGCAATATAACCAGCGGCCTTTAAGTTACCATCAAAGAAGACCAAGGGTGATCTGCTACCTTAACATATTGCACCCCATATCATCACTCCTTGTGTGAGAGCTGTGTTGGGTTCCACAAAAAAATGTTGGATTTTTACGTTCTCCACGCATCCGTCTGACCCTCCTACGACCATCGTGGGCCCACAAGAAAAATCGGGACTCGTCATTAAACACAATTCGATGCCGTTCTTGCGCCCAATTCGCTCTTTCGTTACTCCACTCTAGCCTGCGTAGACGGTGAAGTGGTGTAAGATGAAGACATAAAACTGGACGATATGAACGCAGCCCATAAGACCTTATCCGACGATAAATAAATGACATTGACATTCTGGGTCCTACACCTCTCATCCAATCATTTACAATCGATCGAGTTGTTGAAAATATGTCTCTTGTGGCCAAAAGTCTTAAGCGACTTTCTTCGCGATATGTAGTCCTGCGGAGACGTCCAGATCCAGGGCGACGTTGTTGCACCCTTTCCTCGGACCATTTGGACCAACATCCCAATACCGTTGTAACATTTCGGTTTACACGACGATCAATTTCTCTTAGCGGAAGTACGGCCTCTCTCATGCCAATAATACGGCCACGTTCAAAATCAGTAAATTAGGAAAAATGTTGATGTTGACGTACTCTTGGCATTTTTCCCAAGTTCAGAACGAAATTGTGAACAAACAATTTGCAAAATTGACAGTTAATTACACACTGATTGGTTTATTTCTTCAAATTTATGGTTACTAAGTGCAAAGGAAAAAACAAAAAAAAAACTAGTTAGCTAGATTTTATTCAAACTTTAATCGTTTGTTTGTTCTAATGAAAGACATCGTTGACGAAAATTTCAATAAAATCGTTCAACAAATTCTAGGTGTTGCAATTTTTATGGAAGTCAGTATATTTTAAATATTGGTATTAGTTTTTACTTTTTTTTATACGCGTGGATCTTTGCAACATTGAATGATTTACCTAATTGAAGACGAAAAGTTGGTGAAGATTGGAATTTGTCTTACAGGATCCCGTTTTATTGATACTGACTGAAAGACGGGCAATATTACATTGTGCGGTAAGGTCTATTTTCTATAAATAAACCTCGCCCTAATCTAAACATTAACCTATCAATAGAACCATTTTCACAAGGGCGTAGCTAGCACCATACCCGCTGGATCAATGATATAGGGCCCACCAGTTAGAAGGGTCCACCGGTTAGAAGGCCCACCGACCCCTACTATCTTTCAAGAAATTTTTTATCGAGAATTTGGTTAGTCTATAATTATTTGGCGACTTATCGAAAATGCGAGAATAATGAGTGTGTTTGTGTAACCTAGATTACCTTATACTAGAATGATCCGGCGGCGCCTATAATAAAGATCGTGACGTAATCTAAATAATCGAGAATTCCTGCCTGGCGCCTATAAATATGAGATGTGATAGCGAGACAAGGGAGTTGTTCAAGTCAGTGAGTCGAATGAAGTTCAGAAAGTCGGTACCAGAGTCAAGAGTAATTTGTGATATAGCGACTGTGATATTTAGTGATAGTGTGTGATAATTGTAGTTGTAAATAAATAAATAAATTAAATAGTTAAGATTGCATGATTGTAAAGTGTAAATTAAATATTAGTGTGTTAAAATAAATAAAAATAAACTAACATTTTAAAAACTAATTTTGTTAATGTTTAATTAATACAACTAATTAACCACTACGCATAAAATAAATAAAGAATCCGTTACAATACATTCAAATTCGCATCGCATGTAATAATATAGTTGTATATTGTGTGTTATTGATTATTTAAAAAAAAGGAGTGAGAAAAGAAAAACATATCTGAGTGGTTCGCAGAAAAGAAAACTAAAAGAAAAAAGAGACGAAATTGTAGCAAAAATTCCAAAAATTGGAACGTATTTTAGAAAAGACGAAATCTGTACCTCAGATCCAAGCACAAGCACAGCCATCCTAGTTAAAGATACTGAAATAGCTAAAAGATTAATTATAAATTAACTGTACTTTAAATTGAAATAAGGTTTATTTTGGTGAAACACAATCCCGGGACATCGAACAACCCAAAGTTTTGGAAGAATTCAAAATAAAGTCGTTGAACAGAGGAAACTTTAACGAAAATCTTACAGAAAGTGAAAGAAAAATTATTTCCAGTTAGGACCATATCAGCCGTGTGGACCATTTCCTAAAGACCCAGAAGATATCACGTTACTGGTATTTCAATAAAGCAGGCATCCAAATAGCTAGACAGTGGTTGTATTATTCACTCATATTAAATAAAGTGTACAGCCATTTTTGCTGGTTGTCAGCAAATCGCCAAAGTAACATATATTCTAATGCATGGATTAATGGAATTCCTGTTAGAAGTAATTTCACACAACAAATTAGTGAGCACGAAAACTCCCAGCAGCACATAAATTCTGCTGTATCTTATAACAACTGGATTTAAAAAAAACACTATTGATGTCCAGTTAAGCAGTGGAATTAATAATCAAATTATTTTCTTCCGAAATGCATTACACCGAATAATTAATATTATAATTGCTTTATCTTCGTGTGATTTGGCTTTGAGAGGTAATAATGTAGAGTCGGAAAATCTTATATCTATTGTCCATTTACTGTCTGATTATGATCCTGTGTTGGAAGAACTTCTTTTAAAACCAAAAAGTGAAATAAATTATTTAAGTCCGACGATTCAAAATGAGATCATCAACTTATTGGGAACCCAAGTTAGAGAAAAGCTTATTTTACAGATTAATCAAGCACCCTTTTTTTCAATCATTTTGGACACAACGCAAGACTTAGCAAAAATTGATCAACTTTCCCACATTTTTAGAAATGTTAAAATAATAGAAAATAATGTGCCTATTAAAATAGAAATATGTGAATCATTTGTAGGGTTTAAAGATAGTATCTGCTTTGGGGCTTACTGATGATATTATAAATACTGTTACGTCATACGAAATTGATTTATCTAAATGTAGAGGGCAGGGTAACGATGGTGCTAATGTGATGTCAGGTGTATATGGTGGTGTACAAACATTTTTGAAGCAATATGCTCCAAATGCCGACTACATTCACTGTGCCGCACATTCGCTAAATTTAATCCTAAACGATGCAGCCAAAGATATTTCAGAGGTGGCACAATTTTTTGACGATTTGCAAAAAATATACACATTTTTCGGAAGTAGTATAAAACGTTGGGCTCTACTAAATGATACTGCAAGCTCTGCATTAGAAACATATAAAATAACTCTTAAAAAGGCGTGTCCTACTAGATGGGCTTCTAGGAATGACGCTTTATTCGCATATATAACAAATTACACAACAGTAATGAAAACTTTAAATGCAGTAAAACTGACTTCAGACAAAAAAGATGAACGTGACGATTATCAGAATTTTTTTTTTATGACTGTGCACCTGAACATGCTAAATTTGGCCTATCGTGCTAAAGCACTTAGGAACTCTTAGGAGGATGGATAGAGGGATAATGAATTGCCAATAGATGCCTATGAAGTGTGAGGAAAATAGGAGCTAGGGAGATCATTCCAGAGTTTAGAAGCCGTGTAGAAAAATGTGGATTGCGCCCGTTTGGTACGACAAGTGGAGATTTGTACTGCATACTGATGATGTGAATGAGCGAATCGAGTGTTTCTCGCAAAGATAGCCCGAGATGGTATCAAAGAATATAAGTAAGCAGCACAATAGCCGTTGTAATAACGATGATACAAAGAAAGAACTGAAACCATCCTTCTATGCTCAAGGAACTGTATGTGAGAAGTTAAGGACGGGTCATTTATAAGCCTAATCGCTCTGTTTTGAATACGATCAACGATATCGAGAGCGTATTGGGGAGCACTAACCCAGAGGTGAGAATTATATTCCAGATGAGGCCGAATTTGGGCCTTATACAGCATAAGTAGTTGTCTAGAGGTAAAGTACTGCTTAGATCTGTACAAAAAGCCTATTTTACGAGCAGCTGTGTTGGTAACTGACAGAAGATGGTCAACCCATGAGAGTTTTGAAGACACAGTCATACCCAACAGAGTAATAGAGTCTGAAAACTTAAGAACTGAGCCATTCATACTTACAACAGGAAATGATCGATCTTTTTTGGCGGACACAAGGCAACACTGAGTTTTGTTAGCATTAAATTTAACTAGATTATTGCTTCCCCATTCGAGAATACGTTGAATGTCTTTGTTGATTGAATTTGCCATTTCAGCTTTAATTTCTTGAATTGACACAGAAGGTGGATTATCACTATGAGTAGACTGAGATGAACTACAGTGAAGAGTGCTATCGTCAGCAAAGCAATGGATGGGGTTAGTTGTTGAAGAAATAAGGTCATGTAGCAGAAAAAGTGTAGGCGCTATAACGGATCCCTGTGGTACGCCCGCGTTAATGCTAACTTCTTTTGAAAAAAAGCCATCAACTACGACACGTATTCGTCTTTTATCAAGGAAACTAGAAACCCAGTTGATGAGCGTATCATTTAACCCAAACGACGTGAGTTTGGCAAGTAAACACTTATGCCAAACTTGGTTAAATGCCTTTGCGATATCTAAAGCGACTACAACTGTTTCACCGGACTGCTCTACTGTATTGTTCCAAACTTGGGTCACATATGAAATAAGATCACCCGTTGAACGACTTTGCCTAAACCCATATTGGTGGTCACTAAGGAGTTTGTTAGTTTCAAGGAACGTGAGCAGTTGCTGATTGATAGCTTTTTCCATGATTTTATACAAAATGGAAGTGATGGAAATTGGTCGGTAGTTTGAGGGATCGGTCTTATCGCCTTTTTTTGGGAATAGGTTGAACATTTGCTAACTTCCATGATGAAGGGAATTCCCCAGAAGACATAGTATAGAGCTTATAAGGGCTGGTACTAGTTCGGGGGAACATTTCTTTAAGACAATAGCTGGGATATTGTCTGGGCAAGTCGTCTTATTGAGATCAAGCCTACTGATGATCGATTCCAAGAGCTTGTACCGAAAATGAATTGGTTTCTAGCGTATGAAGAAGAGTTGACTAGGGGCACATGTTTTCCAGAATCATTGAGACACGAGTTTGATGCAAACAAATCCACAAAAACATTGGCTTTATCTACAGAATCAGCAACTACCGATCCGTCAATAGATGTCAGAGGGGTGGGGGGGAATGAAGATGTTCCAAAGTTTTTCCTAATGGCTTTAGCTAAAGACCAAAATTTACGACTGCCTAAAGAAGATGTAGCTAGTTCATTGCATTTTCGTTGTTCGAACAACTTTTTAGTTTTAGTGATGTCACTTTTGCAGATATTTCTAGCACCAACGTATTCTACATGACTATCGACCGATTTATTAGATTTCCATTTAATGTGATATTTATTTTTTAAAGATATTGCATCAGCACAAGCCTTATTGAACCAGGGTTGGGAACGTGAATACGGTACTGGTTTTTGGGAATGTATAACTCCATTCCCATGAGGATGGCTTCAGATACCGAAAGAGCGATGTCCGAAGAAGAGGACGACTTAAATCAATATTCATGTTATGGAAAGGTTGCAAAGAAATCTCGTAAATTACTCCATCGAGCTGACTTAAAACACCACAAGGTTCTATCGGTTTTGCAAACAACAGTGGAATTAGGTACAGTAGAAATGATTTCTATTAGACAATGGTCGGAAAGACCTAAAGACGAAAGAACGGAAGCTTTATAAACAAGTGGGTTTCATGTAAGAAAGAGATTTATAAGATGTGGAGTATGGTTAGGGTTATCAGGGATTCTTGTGGGCTCAGACAGCATTTGTGTGAGATCACATGAAATAGCAAATGTTTCTGCACTATGACCAGCAGAATTTGTAGTAGATGAAAACTGAAGCCAATTAGAGTTATGAACATTGAAATCACTTACAATTGAGATATCGCAAGATGGAAACTGAGACAGGAGATAGTCAACTTTCATACTAAGGTAATCGAAGAAGTCTTGAAAATTACTGTCATTAGGAGAGGTATAAATGCAACAGTAGAATTTCATAAAAGTAGGACCAAAATGTTTAAACCAAATCACGTCAAAATTTTTATTTTCTAAGGAAGAAACCCTCTTGCAAGCAATTCTGTCCTTGATGTAGGCACATACGCCTCCTTTATATCGAAAGTTAGAGTGAAGGTGGTATTGAGGAAATTGCAAGTCGGTAAGCAAGCCGATAGGAAGACAGTGAGGGCGAGAAGGAAAAGGTAACCGGCAGCCCTTACCGAGCTCAGAAAATCGGAGACCCAATATTAAGGAGCCCATGGTAAGGGTGGTGGCACCTCCCCGACTGGCATGGAGTATACATGCCGACCATCTTTAAATATAACAAAAATTCTAGAACGCTATGAATTTATAGTGCTAAGCAACATGTTTACGAATTTTTTCTATTATTAATCCCGTATCGAAAGCTCTTCAAAGTACTAATATTAATTTGCAAGAGGCCAGTAGTTTGTTCAAAAATCTACACTGCAATTTAATTAATTGAAGAATTGAGAAATCATTTATATCTATGTTAAATTAATCAAAACTTCCAGAATCTTACATAAGAGTAAATGTATATTATCGTTGCTTTGACATTTTTATTTCACAAAGTACAAAAGATTTGAAGGTATGCATTGTTTGAACAATGTGTTTGACATTTTAGAACCGGCTAAATTGATTTCATTCCCTGACGAAGAAATTAAAATAAAAGCAATAGAATTTGTGAGCAAATACGAGGATGATTTAACTGAAAATTTTTTGAAACAATTAATTACTTTGAAAACATGTATGAAATTAGAAATTCAGCAGATACATACCATTAAAGAATTATTAGAATTAATCTTAATGAAATATAACAGTATGAGTTCTAATTTTCCTCAGGTAATAACTGCTTGTATGTTATTTTTAACACTTCCTGTTACGGCTACAACAGCAGAAAGAAGTTTCTCTAAATTAAAGTTAATTAAAAATTATTTGAGAACTTCAATGATGCATGAAACATTATCCGATTTGTCCATTTTGTCAATAGAAAACGACGAGCTTAGAAATTTAAAATCTCCTCAAATATGAAAAAGCTTATTAATATTTTCGCTGAAAAAATTACAAGAGTAAAGTTATAAATACATTTTCACTTTGTACCTGTACATCTTGTCATGTAAGGATGTTAACCAATATGTCTTGAAATAATTGAAAATGAGTTTACATTTCTATGTTACGGACTACTAATTTTTATTTAAATTACTGTTTGTTCCTTTTTATATTAAGACTGTTAAGTAATATATTTAATTTATAAATCTAATATTTATTTTCTGTTTGTATAATTTAGCTCAATTTTGTTTTTGTATCAGTACCTCTTAATATGTATAAGCTGTTAATTGAAATTCCTTTTTATTTAAATTACTATTTGTTTCTTATAATTCAAATTACAAAAATTGTTAGTGTTTAAAAAATATCTACATATTAATAATAATATTATGTATTTCCAATTTCTATCTGCGATTATTATTGTATTATTAAGAGAGGGGGGGGGGGGACTCCTTACCACTCCTTGATATATGGCCCACCGAGTGCTAGTTACGCCTATGCATTTTCAGTAAGTGAGTAGACGAAAGAAAATTTCTAGAAATCAAGTTGAAGTTAAACATTATTATAGTTTTACGAATTTATATACTAAAGTTGCTTTCCTTGATGGTTTTGTTGGAATAATGTGATGAAGAAAGAAATTCAGATGAGCAATGAGCGATTAAATTTAAAAATGATGAATCCTTTGATTAATCTAATACCTTATCATTCTCATTAAAACTATACTTTATTTACCACCCAAAACTTTGGCTTGTTTATGAACGCATGTCTGTCTTCTGCTGCCACCGAGGGCCTTTTGAATCGCTGACGAGCGTCACCGAACGCTCACGAAAACGATCAAAGTAAGCGCGCAACTTTTGAAATTATTGACTCAATGAGTTTCCATCGCGATAAAATATTGTGGGGTGGTAGGAAAAAAATAAAAACCATTTTCCCATGTTAATTCCCTATTTCCAAGGTTACCCTGTATAACATAGATTTTTAATATGGTATGTTTAGGTTTATTAGTGGTGTTTTTCTGTAGAACTTCAAATCCAAATCCTAGGTATGCTAAGTTTCTGTGGGTGCACATCGATGCCAAGCTTAATTTTTCTAAGCATATAACTTATAAGTTAGCATTTTTTTTAAATTGCATTCTATATGCTAAAGTAGAATCCGAAAATTATTGCTTAAGATCAGATCTACATAATTTTTCTACAAGGCTCTATAAGATTTCTGTGAAAACTTCTACTGGTTAACAAAGTCGCCATAAACTTTTGCAAACCTTGCGGTTAAGTTATTTAGTATATTATTAAATGATATAAGAAATCTAGGAATAAAAACTTTACAAATAAACATTAATTCATTGTTAATCAAAACCACGTTTTATAATACTACCGAATTTGAAAAATATAAATTTAATGCTTCATAAATATGACACAGCCGCTCTTATGAAACATGACGCTAGTAACGATTTGCCCCAGCATATATGTGATAGTGCGCCCATACTAAATATAATAGCAAAATTGCCATGTTGACATGTTAACATAACATAATAGTAGTGTTAACCATAATTGTTAATTGTCAGTAACAATTTGTAGAATAAATTAAATCATGTTTCAATTTGCTTTTTGTTCTTTAACTAAGGTAGGTATGTACAAAAAATCTCATATTACTTGCACGCATACAATACACAAAGTGTTTTAAATTAATGACCCATTTCATCATTTTAAAATAACTAAATCCGTTTTTTTAATGGAACACCCTGTATATTTTATTTCATATTTCATAATCTCTTTAGCAGAACTTTCTAGCGGTATCACCCAAAATTTTGTTGACTAAAAATGAAAACTAAAAACTACATTACATCTAGGTATAGTTTATGAACATAAAATAACAATATAATGAAATAAAATAACCATATTTGAAATGAACATAAATACAATAAATAAACATAGTTACGAAAAAAAATTATGCTTTTGACCACTGTTTAGTATTATCTCAAAAGTAATTAACACCTAGCGAGTTATAATTTATTATACTATCAATGTTACTGTAAAGAAGATGACTGAAATGATGTACGTTTTAAGAGAGTGCACTAAACACTGTTTTTTAGCAAGTAGAGTGTACGCTCAAAAATATCCAGAAAGAGTACATCCTAGAGTGGATTGTTTTCAAAAACTTAAGGAGAGGTTTGACTCTACTTGATCAGTAGTTAGCCAAAGCATAACAGATCTGCTTCCTGCATTAACCGAAGATAATGAAACCACAGTAGTATTTACTGTTGTAGAAAATCTAAATGTAAATACAAGACAATTAAATAGCTTAGTTGATATTTCACGAACAATTAATTTTAAAAAAGAATAAATTCCATCCATTCCGTGTTCAAAAGTGTTCAGAACTACGTCGCAACAAATATTGGTCTTTCTTCTTCGACGGTGTAGTAACTAGGGCAGTCTTTTTTAATTTTTTGCAACATTATTTTGGACATTGCTTCAGAATGTCCTCAAAATATTTTAAGTATTATGTGGTTCCAATTGGATGGTGCACCGGTTTATTTTACAGCACCTGTTCGCCAATGGCTACATATTCGATTTCAATACAGATGGATCGGTAGAAGGGGTCCCACAATTTGGCCTGCAAGGCCCCCGGAATTGATACCATGTGATTTTTTAAAATGGAGATACGTTAAAGAAAAAGTTTATTCTGAACCTGTTACAAAATTACAAAAATTACAGAAGCTTTCGTATCTACAACCCCAGCAATGTTAACTGCTACAAGAAATTATGTGAAAGATCAAGCTCGAAAATGTATTGAATTAATGGAAGGCATTTTGTACATTTGTTAAAATAAAATTGTTTTTAATTCGTATTTCAAATATTGTTATTTTTCTTTAATGAATTTTTTTAGTCATTAAACAAAATTTTGGGTACATACTATATGGTACCGCTAATGGGATTCTAGAATATGCAATAATATACAGGATATTCCATTTGAAAAAAACGTTTTAGTTATTTTAAAATTAAATGGGGTCATTAATTTAAAACACCTGGTGTATCGTATGCACGCAGAAGTAATGTGAGTTTTTGATACACACCTTAGTTACACACAGGATAGAAATTTTAACTCTGGGTTTATAAATGTAAGTTTAAGGATTTTCTTTCTCTGTCTACGATTTTTCCGAAAAATTATTTAAATCGTCAGTAACTTGGCAACATTGCATTAAAAAGCCAAAAACTGTACATTACTGTAAAGCAGACGTCAAGTAGATTCTAAAAATACAACATTATACAGGGGATGTCATTTAGACCCTCTCTTTTGCTACAGAATTACGACACACCCTGTATATTTGAAAATAATTTTAAAACTTAGCCCTTGTTGACTATACGGGGTGGTCCACAAGTAATGGCCCAAAATATTACGATCTGATGCAACTTGCTTCAATAAAATATTGATAATAAAAAAGACAGGGTGTCAAAGAGTTTAAATATCTCCAAAACGAATAAAGGTATTTTGCACATTCTTGGCATAATAAATAGATACATATAGTTCATTGGTTTTAGCTTATTAATACGTTTTTATTATTTACAGTGGCGTAGACGCAAGGGGGAAGCAAGCTTTTAATCCCTAATTTCTACGCCAATGGAATAATTTGAATTTTTTAATTAAAATACGAAATATAAATGATGTTTTTCAGATAAAAAAGGTATACTCTAAATCGATACATTTAACAGTTTCTAAGATTTTTACATTTTTAGGTATTTATTACCAACTGCTTAGGCAGGTTATTAATTATTATTCTGTAGTATTTGGGAAACAACATCAAAACCTGAAAATCACTGTGTCGCGAAGAATACACGTAACTTCAGGAAATCATAGACCTAATCGTAAGTCCAATAGTGCTTTATTTTCGAGATACAGGGTGTCAAGGTTAATAATCTGCCTAAGCAATTGGTAATAAATACCTAAAAATCCAAATATCTGTTAAAGTAAAGTTGTCCATTTAGATAAAGTATACCTTTTTTATCTGAAAAACACCAAGGTGTGGTATTTTAATAAAAAATCCAATTTACTCCATTGGCGTAGAAATTAGGGATTCAAAGGTCGCCCTACTCCCATGCGTTCTACGCCACTGTACATAATAAAAACGTATTAATAAGCTAAAGCCAATGTACTTTATACCTCTATTTATTACACCAAGAATGGGAAAAATACCTTTTTTTGTTTTTTTGATATTTCAAAAATCAACATTTTTTTTGTACTTTGACACCCTGTGTCTTTTTTATTACCAATATTTTATTTAAGCAAGTTGCGTCAGATCATAATATTTTGAAGCCGAGAATCTTACTTTGGACCATTAATTACGTACCACCCCGTATACACTCACCATGAAATCTTTTTATTTTGTTTATTAGTCTAGCAGTTATTCTCCAAGCCAGAATGGGTGGGCCACACTGTATGTAATATTTAAACTGGTTAAGCATATCCAAATAAATATTGTTTGATTTAATTGTATTTCTTTTAACCTACTTTTTAATTGTATATTACTATGGCATAAAAATCATTACAAAAGTCGAAATTTCGACACTTAATGCTGTTCAATTTTTAAACTTTGGGTGGGTTCAGTGTGATACAAATTCAGCACTCCGGCTTAAGAGTGGTAATGTGGCATTCAACACATGCAGCTCAGTGTAATCGTACGTTGTATCTTCATAAATAAAGTATTTCAATATTAAAATTATTTTATATTTTCTTTCAACGTTAACAAAAATGAATCATAAACATATGCCACAAAAAGGAAAACAATTACAACCTATTGTATATGATTTTATGAGAATAGGTGATAATTTCCAAACGTTAGTCTAAACGCTTGAAGTTTTTTACCTTTTCCAAGAAACTTCATTATATACGTATAACCGCAACTATATTTTTTTTGTAAAATGTCGAATAACTCAAAAGCCGGACGTTGTATCTTGATCACAGGAATAAATTAAGAACGTCAGAATAAAATTAACCGCCAGTATACATCTTATTATTAAAGTAGTACCTATTTCCCACAAAATAATTTAAATGACAAAGGTAAAAACTTTCTGCAATATTTTCATTTTACATTAAATCCCTATCTTGAACACTAGACCGCTTGTTGTAAAAAATCTAAATACTTAACTAATTTTATTAGTCATCACATGGTTTTTTTTTCTTTGTTGTCTTTTTTACAACGTTTATTTGAATACATTTTTTGTTTACAGGTGAGTCAACTGATTATTTGTATCCGTGGTGAGTAATATTGCTTTTACTGTTTTGATATGACTGGCTACCTTGGAATTTTAATAATAATGTAGCATAGAAATTTTATTATAATGTAGCGCTGGATTGGTGAAACCATTCGATTAGAAGGTGATTAGGATGTTCGAAAGCCAGCTGTTTCTTTAAGTTTAGTGAAGTTCCCACTTAAAGTAGAGTTCATATTATTTAGTTGAATATTTTACAATGATGACTTACAACTTCGGTTTACGAAGTAAGCCATCAACTTTGTTATTTTAAATGGAATCGTAACCTCAATTTTATGGCATATTTCGAATTGTACATCGCCATTTATAGTTAGAAATTTTATCAATGTTCCTTACTTAAATTTAATAGTTTTTGATGATTTAAAATTTTTTCGAAAATTATTGGTTGAACACTATGACATTTGACAATGCGTACTGGCAGCCATATTCAAGTAACGTTAATGCAAGTAATATTGACGTTATTTCGATATGGAACGCGTTAATCGCGGCAAGTTTACGCTGATACTTCCGTTACTCCAGATACGTTATCTACAGGGTGTTCACTATTTAAATTTGACTTCGCCTTAAATTTGAAAATAAACCATCAGAAACATTGACGATGTTTGGTTGGTATTCAAAATTACTAACTATATGAACCAAATAACGACATACGTCTTTCTAAAATCTTAAACGGATGCTTATAAAATTCTGCATTGATGTCATTAGGACACCTCTCGCCTCGACCATACTTACCTTTATTTTCAGTTGACTTTCAGCCAGCTATTTCTAACCGAACACTCGTCCGAATATATTTTAGAACAAATTAATTGATATTCTCCACTGTTTAGCCTACTACAGATGCAGAAACCAAATTACATTATGTAGTTTATCAAAGCAAATAGAACTGCTTAAATTTCGTCAATAAATAAGGTGAGAATAAAAGTCAATATGCAAATAATCAACTATTATGATATTATTGAAAGCTAAGATTAAACAAATTCAAAATTTTATAAATGTTCTATTGCCCTCCATTTTGTTGAAGACAACCTAAAAGTCTTGAACTGAACTTCTTTCGTGCAAGTCTTGTTTGACGTGATGACGATTTTAACTGGCGAAATGCCGTCGTTACTCTTAAGCCTAGGTCATCTCGTGTGGTACTGGAGTGGCGTATACTTGATTCTTGACTTCGCCCCACACGTAGAAGTCTGGAGTGTGTGAAGTTTTAGATCGGGAGATTTCGGTAGGCCACCGCCATGGTCTCGTTTCGACCGATCCACTGATGCACCAATACATAGTGGTGAGCTCTTGAATCAACGTCACGTCGTTGAATGTGCAGGAGCTCCGATCCATTTTAAGATACTACAGCAGTATAAATGTAAAATATTAGGATTGAAGCATTAATTTGATTCCAATTCCGCCGGTATGTCCTCTGGCGTACTAGAAACTTTACGTTGGAGGTTTTGGTGTATGAATTTTGGTAACTGGGTATTTGTCCCATACATTTGCAGAATCCAATACAAGGTAGCTTCTTTTTTTGAAATTATGTATTTAAACTAAAATATATATCTAAACGTATCGATATAAATATTTAATTTTATCTTGTCTGTTAGTAATATTTGATTATTAATTGTTAAAATTTTGTCACAGTTTAAAAATTAAAAGGTTTATGTTTTAATTTTTCAACTTTGACAAAATTGTTTACAACACCTTTAACAATTTTAACAAATATTACTACTGACGAAGATAAATGTAAGTGTTATCGAAACGTTTAGATTGTATAATTTAAAATACACCTTTAAAAAAACCAAAAAAGATAAGTATTTTATTATGTGTGATAATGGTGAAAGTGTACATTTTCAAACCTTTTTTATATTTACATGTAGCCAATATCGATGAATCACTAGGCATTGCGTGTTGCGTACTGAGAATTGGAATAAGGGCATTTTGAACACGTTTCCAGTCATTTTCCAGAGGATCTGGTAGGGAAGGCGCTGGATGGAGGCTATTGGTCCAAATGTATGTTTGGTAGTTCACGCGTAGACAGTACTGATAAAGACTCTCTTCAGTGGGAGGTAGTTTGTGTATTGGTTTTGAAGAAGGCCTGATGCTACGTAAATGATTTATACAGCTGATATCTGAAGTTGTATATGACTTGACAACAAATTGAAACATATTGGGGAAAATGAAACATATTGGGGAAAATATCTCCATTAGATTTTAAAGCCCCAACAGTACTTAGTAAATCATGGTACAATAAATATATTTTCCAACATGTTGTTTTGCCGAGGCCGACAAATTAACTTGTACAATCGCACCCAGTAATGGCATGAAATGCAGGTAAGTTTGTTAGCAGATGTGGAGCCATTTGTATTTCATGTACTGCTATAAATCGTACGTTGTTTGTTATCCCAACTTTAAGCCAGATTTCATCAGTTACTCGATCCTTGAAGTGAGCGAGTAATACGAGAACGTCCGTATCTTTGCAGTCTATGACACACCTTGAATATCCTTCGAGTTTTGCTGCCAGGATGTGTAGCATAATTGTAGTGCCAGCTTCTTCATGAGTAGAGATAAGTAAATCGGTATTGAGTGAATAATTAGCTTTATACTCTCTAACATTTCTGAATTCCCCACTGGTAACAAATTTTAAATTAGAATCTTTGAAAAACTCGTAGCACTGACGGGACAGAAAATCGGTTAATTGCTGCGTGTTAAAAATGGAATGGATGAATATGTACCACTGCAGCGGCAAAATTGTTGGGCGATTTTCAGTGATACGATTTACGGTGTCCTTTAGCAAGGCTCTCTTTATGTTGGTTGGTTTACGTATTGTGTGTACAAGTGACTTGCCATCAATTATATGTAGTTTTATAGGACTTGGATGTAATTCTTTGTGCCCCAAGGCGTTTATTAGTCGGTTTATTCAGTATCCCTGTAGGAGATAATGTCATAGGATAAGGCATCAATTCGTACCCCAAAATTTCTTGATACTGGATGTCTCGACCCATCTCTTTGGCAACTAGTACCTTTTTAAGGTAATATTGTTCTTGTTGAGAAGCTTTTTGAGTCGTCACCTGTGTTTTTATTAGCGTTCTACACTGTTTCAGTGTGGACAAATTTTTTTTTTTTTGAGGGGTCTGTAAAAATCATTACTTCCAATTAAAAACGACAAATGCTTGAAGTAGTTGTTGGCCTTTTTCTTTTGCTGTGAGCAAGGCAGTTTTCACATGAGAGGCAGCCACTTCGTTGGTTAATTGATGTTGAAAGTAGACAATCCTCATTTCACGTAAAAACATTGCATCTCGTAAATTCATTTTGGATATTTGTAGTTAAATGGGATACCTTAATATTTGAAGCGCTGTACTGAAAAGTGTCTAAATATTTTAGGCATGCTCTACATTTACCCTCCTGTAATTTTTTTATATGTGATCCAATTAACCAATTAAAAAACACCCTTAAATAACATTGTAGATCAGAGTTTTCTGAGTCTGTAGGATATTTCACATTTTCATTTGGATGATTGGCAATTTTTTTATGAAGTTTGCACCCAGCGCGCGCACGGGACCGACTAAGGTCGACTATCGCGTGCGTTACCCAGAGCTGCAGCTATGTTATGGTTGAATATCGCTTATTTTTCTCTTGTGCATAGATTAGGTCTGTTCTTGCGGAGGTGTTGGTTGGAAACTGTTTTTTTACATGCGGGCAGTGCAGTTTTATCGTCTGTTAGTTCAACGCCTTGTTTTTGACAGTTTTTAACCATTCCAGACTGCTGTATTGATAGAACAGACCAATTAAAATCATGTAATTGTTGAAATAAGTAACGTTGCTGTATATGAAAAGCTAACAGGTGCCACAAATACAGTTTTTAAATGTATATTATAATACTTAAATACATACAATATAAAAATCGTAAATAAGAATTATGGGCACTTTAGAACATAGACCATTAATCTGATTCCAATTCCGCCGATATGTCCTCTGGCGTACTAGAAACTTTACGTTGGAGGTTTTTGGTGTATGAATTTTGGTAACTGGGTATTTGTCCCATACATTTGCAGAATCCAATGCAAGGTAGCTTCTTTTTCGAGCAAAAACATTTAATTCTGAAACAGCCTGAAAAAGACAATATGATATGGTGGGAGACAAAGTCGAGTATTAAAAACTAACCTTTTTTATAAAATATTTATCTTTTTTGGGTTTTTTAATAGTGTATTTTAAATTATACAATCTGAACGTTTCGATAACACTTGCAGTAGTAATATTTGTTAAAATTGTTAAAGGTGTTGTAAACAATTTTGTCACAGTTGAAAAATTAAAAGGTTTATGTTTTAATTTTTCAACTTTGACAAAATTGCTTACAACACCTTTAACAATTTTAACAAATATTACTACTGACGAAGATAAATGTAAGTGTTATCGAAACGTTTAGATTGTATAATTTAAAATACACCTTTAAAAAAACCAAAAAAGATAAGTATTTTATTGTGTGTGATAATGGTGAAAGTTTACATTTTCAAACCTTTTTTATATTTACATGTAGCCAATATCGATGAATCACTAGGCATTGCGGGTTTCGTACTGAGAATTGGAACAAGGGCATTTTGAACACGTTTCCAGCCATTTTCCAGAGGATCTGGTAGGGAAGGCGTTGGATGGAGGCTATTAGTCCAAATGTATGTTTGGTAGTTCACGCATAGACAGTGCTGATAAAGACTCTCTTCAGTGGGAGGTAGTTTGTGTATTGGTTTTGAAGAAACCCTGATGCTACGTAAATGATTTATACAGCTGATATCTGAAGTTGTATATGACTTGACAACAAATTGAAACATATTGTGGAAATATCTTCATTAGATTTTGAAGCCCCATACTTAGCAAATCATGGTACAATAAATATATTTTCCAACACCGAAAAATTGACTTGTACAATCGCACACAGTAATGGCATGAAATGCAGGTAAGTTTGTTAGCAGATGAGGAGCCATTTGTATTTCATGTACTCCTATAAATCGTACGTTGTTTGTTGTCCCAACTTTAAGCCAGATTTCATCAGTTAGTCGATCCTTGAAGTGAGCGACTAATACGAGAACGTCCGTATCTTTGCAGTCTATGACGTACCTCGAGTTTTGCTGCCAGGATGTATAGCATAATTCTAATGTCAGCTTCTTCATGAGTAGAGATAAGTAAATCGGTATTGAGTGAATAATTAACTTTATACTCTCTAACATTTCTGAATTCCCCTCTGGTAACAAATTTTAAACTGGAATCTAATTGCTGCTTGTTAAAAATGGAATGGATGGATAGTGCCACTGCAGCGGCAAAATTGTTGGGTGATTTTCTATACGATTTACGGTGACCTTTAGCAAGGCTCTCTTTACATTGGTGGGTTATGTATAGTGTGTACAAGTGACATGCCATAAATTATATGTAGTTTTATAGGACTTGGAGGTAATTCTTTGTGCCCCAAGGCGTTTATTAGTCGGTTTATTCAGTATCCCTGTAGAAGATACTGCCATAGGCTAAGGCGTCAATTCGTACTCCAAAATTTCTTGATACTGGATGTCCTTACCCATCTCTTTGGCAACTAGTACTTTTTGAAGGTAATCTTGTCCTTGTGGAGAAGCTTTTTGAGTCGTCACCTGTGTTTTTATTAGCGCTCTATACTGTTTCAGTGTGGGCAAATTTTTTTTTCTGAGAGGTCTATAAAAATCATTGCTTCCAATTAAAAACGACAAATGCTTGAAGTAGTTGTTGGCCTTTTTCTTTTGCTGTGAGCAAGGCAGTTTTCACATGAGAGGCGGCCACTTCGTTGGTTGATTGATATAGAAAGTAGACAATCCTCATTTCACGTAAAAACATTGAATCTCGTAAATTCATTTTGAATTTTCAACACTGATAGTTTATCAACATGGATTCTTCTAGGACCAGCTTCAATATTTTGAGTGACAACGCCGTTGCTTATGTTTAGAGATGAAGTAAAGCTTTCAATCATCATTCCAATGTTATTAAAAACCATCCATCCAGCCAGGTGCTGTTTCTAGTGAGTCCACAATACCACCGGCCTTTTGGACTGTTTATTGATGTGTTCCAAATCTTGATCAACGGACAGGTGATTAAAATTTTTCCAAACGTTTGACAAAATTTGCTTGTATAAATTGGTAATGAACTTCTTGGGCGGTTGTGACCAAATTGGACATTACTAGATAGTAAATTGTTCCCATCTGGATAATTTGTATGCTCATATATGAAAAACCACGGCAACATTTTTCTGAAGCTCCTCAGATGCATATCCCGGTTGCCCGTTTCCACTAAATATAAATAAGAATACCAATACTTGAATGTTGGGGTTTGCGATTCGATAAACTCTGAATTCTGGAAACAAACTGGATGATACATCTCCATTCTCTTGAAATTTTGCTGCAGTGACCCTGTATCAGATCCCACATGTTCGGGCACTAGCAATCGCAGAAAGTTTGTCGAATGAACTTGTTCGCTTTTACCATCAACAAGCCATCTCTCGAATACGAATAAAAGTATTCTCATCCTACTCTCGTAGGTTATGCGCTCTTATACCTTTGTTCCACTTGGTCCCCTTGAAAATTCCTTCAATGGTAGCTTGTCCATACTGTCCACTTTCCAGCCATACGTCACATAATTCTAAATTTTCCATATGCTGTCCAATACCTTTTAAGAAATTTAACATTATGTGAAAATCTCCTAATCTGATTATTACATGCTTTAATTCATCTTGTTTCGGCCACTGCGATTCCTTAGCCTTGAAGTAAATTGCCTGATCGAACGTCACAACGGTGTGTGGAGCATGTAATTTGTGAGCTATGGCAGAAAATGTTTGGAGTACCGTCCATACAGTGTCATAATCCGAAGCAACATAGGGAAATAGCGGTAAATACTCGTATGTAGTCACGTTCAAATTATCATGTAAAAGTATTCGATTGAAGTCCGTCCACTGCCGTATCATCATATCGTCGTTGGAATTGTTGTTTTCGAATCTGCAATACAACCAAGCTGTACTGTGGCTTTTTATAAAGCTATTATCATCATCCATAGCAATTACTTCTTGCTTATTGTGGTAATCTGGAACTTGTACTCGCGATTTGTTAAATAGATTCGGTCTAAATGGTGCAAGTCTTCAGGTATATTGTTTTGTGTTTTAAATAAAAGTTTAAAATCAATATCGTTTACCTTTGCTGGTCCCCCTTAAAATCCTATTTTCACACTGGTAATAAATTGTTTCTTTGTGTTTTCCCTTGACTCATTAAATTTTCTTTACAAATAATACATGAATCAGTTCTCGTTCTCTTCGACCGTAACTTGATTGCTTTCGAATCTGCATACAACTCAAGCTGTACTGTGGCTTTATAAAGCTATTATCATCATCCATAGTCCAATTACTCCATGCTTCAATTGTGGTAATCTGGAACTTGTACGCGATTTGTTAAATAGATTCGAGTCTAAATGGCAAGTCTTCAGGTATATTGTTTTGTGTTTTACACAAAATTTAAAATCAACTACAGCGCTTTACCTTTGCTTAAGGTCTCCCATTTAACTACATGTTTTATGGAATATTCAATAATTTTTTTTTTGATATTTCCAGTGGTTTGACGTAAATCTTACTTATGTGTAACTATTCAACTGTTTCTTAGACCCAAATATCCAAAAATCATTTTTAGCGTAATTTTCGCATTTCCGCCTCTACAAACAGAACTTTTTTAACTCCTTCGGGTCTTTCATAGTTCTTATGGTCGAGAAATCATTTCTAGAAGGCTTTGACGGGCTCGTGGACTTCACTATGGTGCTTTATTTATCCCTTAAGCATTTAGTAGTTAATTATAGTGAAACGGCATATCTAAAGTTAGCAACGCTAACGCCTAAAAGTAACTTGTGAAGCTCGAAAACTATCAAACTTAGATCAAAATGTAAAGATAATTGCAGTTCTGACAATTTTTTTAATGAAGGCTTAGTATTCTAATAAATGGCCCTAGATACGAGACTTTAAAGTATTTATGTGAATATATGGATATATACTCTATATACTTATTATATATACTATCGTATATATAGCAGAAGAGTCAGCTTAAGTGCAAGTGATTGCGCAGAAGTTATTACTTGCATGTTATGCCGTGAATCTTGGCAGCACAATAATAGAACTAAAGCTATAGCGCATTATAGAAGCATCCATAAAGAGGTTTCAAGTTCCACACTAGCTTGTTTATTCAAACAAAACTTAGTACTATGTAGCTTCTGGATTGAGTTCACGAGTTATGTCTATACGTCCTTTGCCACTACGTGTATGCTTATCCCATTGAATGCGATAATTAATGTATCTGTTTTTACTTTACCCGTGTTCAATGCTCTGTTTAACATTTGTGCTCTGTTATTTTGAAAAGGTATTTTCAACTAGAAAACGTTATCTCGACAGTGTTTTGATATGAAGCAGGTGCAATATTTTGACAAATTACTAAACCATTATCACACCCAAGTTTTGTTTGAAAAAGTTAAACCTGGCAGGTTACTAAAGTCATCGATGGAATTATATCCGTTGTCACGCATCAAACGGGCATTAGGTTAAATGATAGTAAAAATCCGAATGGTTTATATAACTCCACGGGATGGTCATAGATCGGAGTATAATTTTTAGCTACGTTTATACAATTCGTCTTAGTAGTGTTGGTCATAATCGGGTTAATTACATGTGGGCACTACCCTGTCCTCTAGTGGACTAAAATGTACGTAAAAACAAGGTGTATGCACTACTACGATAGAGAAGAGTGAGTGGATTTACCGTGCATTACCCAGATGAGTCCTATTTCTCCAACATTTCTGCTCGTATCTGATAGTGTAATGCTTAAAAACATCGAAGTAATAATCACAATAATCTATGAGCTTTAATTAATTGATCAATATTTTAATGTATTTTTATGTACTCTGTGGGCTGGTATAACTCACACTCTAGTTAATTATCATCGTCATTACCTTACTCTACACACTTGCCTTTATCGTAAGTTCTTAAAAATTCAAGCGTAACCCCTACACTTATCTAAGGGTGGAATCTGTACACATATAACAACACACAATAAGGAAAAGAAATCCTATGTAATATGTATATATTGGTATGAAGTAATATAAAAATAAATATCCAGTGAGTCCATAATTTCTTCCAAAGTGGGAACGTCGAAATTGTAGGTAATATTTCTAAAGTTTACGTTTTACATGTCTTTTAAAGTTTTAAAATGTAGACCTACATTAATACAATACACGTGGCTATAAAATTCCGCCCGGTTAATCTACTCAGGCTTATATAATATCTACAAGCGTAATGAATGAACTCCTATCAAAATGTACGGTTAAACTGAACTTTTATATTTAGCCCTTTACCCTTAGACAACAGTTTTTATATAATAAAATACAACATTTTTCAAATCATGAGACACCTTCACTATTTCACTTCCATGATGCCACAATCTGAACACGTCTATTTAACAGGCTGACTGCCTACAGACACGACCATCACATGCTAAAGTCCGACTGACTTCCCTACGTACACTTCGCTTCGAACTACCCTCTAGTTAGTTACTAGCTACACAGAATAATTTTTTTGCTATTGATCACTCTAATTTAATTTTCCAAGAACTCTTTATAAAATCAAACTAGTAATTTTAATACTTATACATTGCTGTCCAAGAAACCCGAGGTTATTCAGATCCTTTGATGCTATACACTTCCCTTAAAATTGTTTTTCTTGGTTCGTTTTCTTTCGATTTGCGCGTTTTGCTGCCCGTTCTTTGTTTTGCCCAGGTGCGTGCTGTGTTTGTGGCTGCGTGTGCAATCACATTGATCATGTAACGTGTTTCGTTAGCTGTGTTTGTTTATGCTGTGTGTGGTGGGTGCGTGAAAGGCATATCTTTTGAACCATTAAAGATATCGATATGAAAGTAGGTCAAAATTTCTTTGCCATAAAATCTAGGTCAAGTTGTTATGAGCAAAATCCAACCAGTGTTGGCATTTTTAGGGATTAGAAGATTCAAAAATTCATTGCTTCAAATTTTAAAAGTTGCAGAATTAAAAACCAAACTAATACTTTTTATATAATTTCAAAAAAATTGAATGAATAACCAGTGTTCCCCTAAATCAGGGTAAACATTGTGCATTTTAATTTATCAACTCGATATTTTTGAAAGTCGGACATTTTAAGATCGCTAAGAATAAATCATTTGTCACATTAAATTTTAAAATGCCGATAAAAATGGGGCATTATAGTGTTTAAAACCGATATGACTCAAATTCAGGTATTGTGGGCTTTGAAGTTATTTATTTACTATATGAGAACGCATTATGGCAGATAATTTGGCAGCGTTTTATTTCGTAGGTTTCACATGTTTTATGACTTTTACAAGCGCTTCATATATTTTAAAGCAAAGCAGAATAGAACTTTGTTGTAGCTTACGAAGCTAACTAAAGACAGAGTTAAAGTAAATTTGATATTACAAAATTCTTTCTTTTTGTTCGTTTTTAGCTTGGAACTGAAACTAAGCCTTAGACTCTGAATTGATTAGTTAAATTAAAAAATTACATGCTTTGTTCCCATGGTATAAACGCCTACATACAAAATTCCGATAAATTACTTTGTAAGTATAAGAATATACTGGCTTATTTCTAAAGAAGGTCTTTTTAATCAATTGAAAGTTGTCTACCTTTTTAGGATAACACGAAATTACTTTTATCGACATTTTATTTATTCACTTGGTCGAACATTTTCGCTTTGTTTGTTTACACAGTCTGTCATTTATAATAGTTCGCTTGTATTAGTAACGTTTTTCTTATTAGGATGTAAAACATTGGCAACGTAGACATTCAATATTTTAATTCTAAAATAATACTAGCTAGAGTCTATTTAGAATTGGGTTAGTTACGTACAGACATTTGGTAGTTTCGTAACAGCTGTCCAAACACAGACTATGTTAATAAACCGAAGCCTTGATTTCTATCAATTTTCTTTGTAATAAGTAATAACGGATATACTTTTGTTTAATATTCTATACGTTTTCCACACATGCTTTAAAGGAACTTTGTATTGTTTTCTTTACCCGTGTTGGTGCTCTGCCAACATCAGTGTCTTTATTTACACAAGGTCATGGTACTGACGTCGGTTAAACTGGAATACATTTTTTTTGCGACGACAGTTATTTTTCCAGTCTTTTTGTAGGAATTCCTACCTAAAAGTGGTGCATAAACCACTTAATATTGTGGTTTTTGAACATAAATTTTTGTTGTGTTATAAATTATACTGCTTTAGGGCTGATCCTTGTTCCTTGCAGTGTTTTCCGTTGAATCCTGCTGCACAATAGCATAAATATGCATGCAGTTCAACTAAATATGTAGCTCTTCTATATTGTTACTGCTAACTACCATTTCACTATCAATAATCTGGGTAAGTATTTTATAGCTACAGAAAAGTAGAAAAAGTTGGCAACAACGCCGATGTAAACTATCATTTGATAGAAATTAAACGGTTTTGATCGTTCCGAAGGTAGTTATTGGTACGAGCGCTCCGGAATGCAAACATAATCTGTCAAAAATACACTGTTACATATTCCTTAGGACTATCGTTATTCAATTTCTAAGAATTCTTCTTTTGCTGCCCCAAGTTCATTTAATGTTTTTGCATCCAAGAGTCTTAAAACGTCTGTAATAGTTTTGGCAGCTGCTAACTGTACAATCAACATGTAATCATTAAACGTGATTTCGTTAGCTTGTTTTTGTTCTAATGCGATCTGCATGAGTGGAGTACAACTAGAAAAGGCATAGTTTTTTACTCGGACGAGATACTTTGTTCTGCAAATTATCGCTTTCTTTATGTTGCGCTATTTTTGATAGATATTACTACCAGTTGTATTTGCCGAAGCCCTCATTTATTTTTGGTTTTAAAAATCGGGGGTTTCCTTAAAAATCGAGGGGTTTCGGCTAACAGCAACGAATTTGTCGAAAGCCCTTGCATGAGGGGTTAATCAGTTATTGAAGAGAATTGAAATCGGCAAATTTTAGTTTTTTCAAAATCAAAGGAAGTCAGGATGACTTTGAAATGAGATTTGTTGCGAGTACTGAATTTCGAAAAAACGATTTCCCATTTGACCGTTGCTATATCTGTTCTAATAACCGATATACCAATGGTCAACATTGAAATGTGAACACAGTGTATCCTTTATAATTTCAGTTTATTGTCTGTTGTTTTATTATTTACTGAAGTATGGAAGTGACGTCTATAGATTCTTTTGAACACATTTTGTGGAGCGTTAGATGGTGCCTTAAAATTCTTCTCAATAGTCTATGTTTTCTTTGTAACTGTAGAGCAGTAGTACACTTTGGTAATTAAAGCAGAAATGATTGGTTTGCAAGCAATGAATAATACCGTATTTTTACAATTTTGAAAAAAATATATGATTTATTCGATTTTTTTTGTAAGAAATTGTATTATCTACAATATTTTTAATAACTATTTTTACATTAAAACTTACCATTAAGAGACATTTGCAATAGGAGCCTTTTGCTAAAGCTTCTCCATCTGAACTTTGGCCAGGTTTATTGTGTATTTTAAGACTAAAAAGTTTGAGTCGATTATTTACTTACAAATAAAATAATTTTAGTCCATAACATTTGGCATAAGGCATAGTATGCTTTTGTTTAAACTGTAAAAGACATTGCTGACTAGCCGTCGTAACAAAAATAAGTTTTTATTGAACTTAATCGAAATCACGTTTACAATGCAGATTGTATATCAAGAAATTTGACACTCTCTGGATTATATAGAGTTACTTTAACGACGTAATTAAAGGTAGAACTTTTTTAAAGCGCGGCAGCATGTAACTAACACGTCATATAAATGACTTCAGTACCTATACAATATATTTTTTAGGTGCAACACTACATTTGCAGGTTGCTGACGGCGCACCTAGATATTCCCGGTATCCTGGTAGCCGATCCGTGGCTGACTTTAAACCTAAACAATCTGGGGCTGTGAATACACCATATGACTGTCTCTTAACGTCAAATATATTATTTCGAGCAGCCTAATTAGACTTATGAATACGTATGAAACAGTAAACTTTCACCATTATTACACATATTTAAAATACTATATGAAAAGTGTTTTGTAACTGTGGTTTCATATTAGTTCAGTTGATCGGCCTATTTCCACAGTTTTTGCTTTTTGAGCGCGACGTTTCGGAAGCAGACTCTGCTTTCGTCATCACACTTAGTCCTGAGAAGGACTGTTTTCGCACTTGAGTCGAATTCATATGTTATATATAATTTTTTCCCAAACACTTGACTACTCTCAGATTCGAACTTGGTACCTTTCACTTACTAGTCTGATACCTTTACCGCTGAGCCACTGAGTAATCCAATATATATTTTTTAGAACATATATATATATATATATATATATATATATATATATATATATATATATATATATATACATAACTTTTTTTTTCGTGGTTGCGCAGAAGTTTATTGCGCATGTTGTGCCGTAACTTCTTGCGCAGGTGTATTGCGTTTAAGCTTCGCGCATTATTGAAATCCATATGGGTTTCATTTCCACACTAGCTTGGCTTAATGGATTTGCTGCTAGTGCGGTGTATGTAGCTTCTTTGAGTTCCCAACGAGTTGTGTTCTCGTCCTTTGCCACTGTGTGTATGTTATCCCATTGGATGCGATAATTAATTATCTGTTTTTTAGCTTTACCCTTTCAATTCTGTTTGGATTTGGCTCTGTTATTTTGAAAAGTTATTTTTTCAACTAGAAAACTTATCTCGACAGTGTTTTGAGATGAAGCAGGTGCAATATTTTGACAAATCACTAAACCATTATCACACCCAAGTTTTGTTTGAAAATGTTAAACCTCGCAGGTTACTAAAGACACCGATGGAATTATATCCGTTGTCACATTTCAAACGGGCATTACATTAAATGATAGTAAAAATACGAATGGCTTATATAACTCAACGGGATGGTCATAGATCGGAGTATAATTTTTAGCTACGTTTATACAATTCGTCTTAGTAGTGTTGGTCATAATCGGGTTAATTACATGTGGGCACTACCCTGTTTTATAGTGGGCTAAAATGTACGTAAAAACAAGGCGTATGCACTACTAACATAGAGAAGAGTGAGTGAATTTACCGTGCATTACCCAGATGAGTCCTATTTCTCCAACATTTCTGCTCGTATCTGATAGTGTAATGCTTAAAAACATCGAAGTAATAATCTCAATAATGTACGAGCTTTAATTAATTAATCAATATTTTAATGTAGTACTCTGTGGGCTGGTGTAACTCACACTCTAGTTAATTATCATCGTCATTACCTTACTCTACACACGTGCCTTTATCGTAAGTTCTTAAAAATTCACGCGTAACCCCTACACTTATCTAAGGGTGGAATCTGTACACATATAACAACACACAATAAGGAAAAGAAATCCTATATAATATGTATATATTGGTATGAAGTAATATAAAAATAAATATCCAATGAGTCCATAATTTCTTCCAAAGTGTCTTTTAAAGTTTTAAAATGTAGACCTACATTAATACAATACACGTGGCTATAAAATTCCGCCCGGTTAATCTACTCTGGCTTATATAATATCTACAAGCGTAATGAATGAACTCCTATCAAAATGTACGGTCAAACTAAACTTTTATATTTAGTCCTTTAACCTTAGACAACAGTTTTTATATAATAAAATACAACATTTTTCAAATCATGAGATACCTTAACTGTTTCACTTCCATGATGCCACAATCTGAACACGCCTATTTAACATGCCTAGAGACACGACCATCAGATGCTAAAGTCCAACTGACTTCCCTACGTACACTTCGCTTCGAACTACCCTCTAGTTAGTTACTAGCTGCACAGAATAATTTTTTTGCTATTGATCACTCTAATTTAATTTTCCAAGAACTCTTTATAAAATCAAACTAGTAATTTTAATACTTATACATTGCTGTCACCAAGAAACCACGAGGTTATTCAGATCCTTTGATGCTTTACACTTCCCTTTGTGTGTTTGCGTGTTTGCGCGTTGCGCGTTTGCGCGTACGCGCGCGTGCTCGCGTGCGCGCATGCTCGCGTGCGCTCGTGCGCGTGCGTGCATGCGTGCGTGCGTGTGTGTGTGAGTGTGTGTGTGTGTGTGTGGGCGTGTGCGTGCGTGTGCGTGCGTGTGCGTGTGTGCGTGTGCGTGTGTGTGTGGGTGCGTGCGTGCGTTCGTGCGTGCGGGAGGTCTTTTGAACCATTAAAGATATCGATATGAAAGTAGGTGCAACATTTCTTTGCCATAAAATCTAGGTCAAGTTCGTTAATGAGCAAAATCCAACCAGTGGCAGCGCATTTTTAGGGGATTAGAAGATTAAAAACATTCATTGCTTCAAATTTTAAAAAGTTGCAGAATTAAAAAACAAACTAATACTTTTTTATATAATTTCAAAATAAAAAATGTATAATAACCAGTGGCGCCCCCTTTTCAGGGTACAAAATTGTGCATTTTTAATTTATCAACTCGATATTTTTGAAAGTCGGACATTTTAAGATCGCTAAGAATAAATCATTTGTCAAAATTAAAAAATTTAAAATGGCGGATCAAAAATGGGGCATTATAGTGTTTAAAAACCGATATGACTCAAATTCAGGTATTGTGGGCTTTGAAGTTATTTATTTACGTATATGAGAACGCATCATGGCAGATAATTTGGCAATGTTTTATTTCGTCGGTTTCACATGTTTTATGACTTTTACAAGCGCTTCATATATTTTAAGTCAAAGCAGAATAGAACTTTGTTGTAGCTTACGAAGCTAACTAAAGACAGAATTAAAGTAAATTTGATATTACAAAAATTCTTTCTTTTTGTTCGTTTTTTAGCTTGGAACTGAAACTAAGCCTTAGACTCTGAATTGATTAGTTAAATTAAAAAAATTACATGCTTTGTTCCCATCGTATAAACGCCTACATACAAAATTCCGATAAATTACTTTGTAAGTATAAGAATATACTGGCTTGTTTCTAAAGAAGGTCTTTTTAATCAATTGAAAGTTGTCTACCTTTTTTAGGATAACACGAAATTACTTTTATCGACATTTTATTTATTCACTTGGTCGAACATTTTCGCTTTGTTTGTTTACACAGTCTGTCATTTATAATAGTTCGCTTGTATTAGTAACGTTTTTTCTTATTAGGATGTAAAACATCGGCAACGTAGACATTCAATATTTTAATTCTAAAATAATACTAGCTAGAGTCTATTTAGAATTGGGTTAGTTACGTACAGACATTTGGCAGTTTCGTAACAGCTGTCCAAACAGAGACTATGTTAATAAACCGTAGACTTGATTTCTATCAATTTTCTTTGTAATAAGTAATAACGGATATGCTTTTTGTTTAATATTCTGAATGATTACGTGGGTGTTTGAAGTGGGTAAAATCAATACTCTGGACTTAACAAATGCGAGAAATGTTGGAATTCGGCCAAATTTAGTATAATTGCCTAAAAATTTAGTTCCACTTCTTTCTAATCGAAGAGTTAGGGTTTGTTATTCAAGCATTAAAGAATTTATTCAAATCTTATACGTTCCAAAAATTCTTGACGATCCTCTACAGAATAATGGAAAAAATCTAGATCTGCAAACCATTTAAAAGCTCCTTTGTCGAGCTTTCACTAACTCTGAAAGCTTTTGAAAGACGAGGCATTTTCAATAAAGGATTTGAAATAAAAAATTCACGTCAGCACCGTATTAAAATGCATATATGTAAGAAGAGGAGACTGGCGACATTTGTAATGTCGAATTTTGATAGAAATAGTGATGGCTCATATCTTGAAGTGACTTGAAAATACAACGGGAATAATAAGATTAAAATGCTTATTGATTTTGGTTTGAAAGTGCTTTACTATACCAGCAGTTTATTTTACTTTGATGAAAGGTGTTATTTGAGCATGTAATTAATCGTATTTTAAATCAATTTCTTGAAAACTAATTGACTACCTAGAACTATTAACTTTCACGTCAATTGGATGTAAAATGATTATTCAGGAAATAGAGATTACATTAGTGCGACAAGGTTATAGTACTTCCCAAAATATCAGAGAGTAATAAACCACAGCGCCAAGTCAGTGGCGTACTTATTGAAGGCATATACTGTAAGGTAGCTATAAAATATAATTACTTTTCAGTTTCTTATGTTCGTATAAAATATTAAAAAAAATTATACGTGTAATTGTAATTTTTTAACACATACAAAAATTAAGTGATTTAATATGTAAGGCTTAGTCTAAGTAACCTGCAATTTTGTTATCAGACCAATTAACGTTTGTTAACGTGCATCAGGATAGGGGGGATCGTCCGTATAAAGTACTCATTACACTATTATCTAATTATATGTAAATTAGAAATATGACTCACTTAATGGCGAATGCATAAAGATGCAATTACTACATTTGTTATTTCAAAACAAGTACTTTAACATGCTCAGTTATTTTCGAGTTTTGGTTGAAAACGGTGGTGAAAATGGCATCTTCCGATTTTTCTCCATCAAAAGGTTGGAAACTTTGTTCGCTCTCTGGGACTGAAACAATTATCATTCAGAATGTACATAAGTATCAAAGCCGACAAATAGTGTAGATAGTGTAGTAAAAATATGTTCTAATATGACGGGAATGCGGGAAGTCAATAGTATACAGATTATTAAAAGAACAAGAAGAGGGTGTTTTGAAAGAACCGGCTTGCTCAACAGGAAGAAAAGAACAACGTTTAAGTGAAGAATAAAAAGTTCATAATAGAAGAAAATCCATCTATCTACTTCAATAAAGAAATTTGTACCCTCAACCAAATAGGAGCAGTACTAAAAGAAGGCATTGATGGACCACAATTGTCTCAGTCGACACTACAGGAACTTAACTTTTCGTGGGAAAAAGTAAATTAAAAATCAATGCAAATTGTTTCTTGGAGACGGAAATAGCTTCGTGAAATGAAGAAGTTTCGTGCCGAAGGACGGGAAATCTTTTATCTCGAAGAGATTTGGTTGAACGAAGGATATACTGTAAAAATGTTACAAGTCACCATCAAGCAGTCCAAGAGGTAAACTGGAATAAATGCACCATCGGGCAAAGGTCAACGACTAATTATTACACATGTAGATAGCGCTAATGGATTCTTAAAAAATGGTTTACTTGTGTTTGAGTGTTGAGTGTTTGAAGTATACAGGGGATTATCACGAACTCTGATGTTTTTGAAGAATATTTTGAACAAATGATAGCAAATATTCCACGGGGAGTTGTAATTGTTCTGGGTAATGCAGGTTACCATTCAAGGCAAGTCGAACGCTTACCAACAACTGCATGAAAAAAAGGAGTACATTGCCAAATGGTTAACATTAAAACAGATACAATTTGAAGAAACCATGCTCAAACGAGAGCTGTTAGCTATACCAAATCAGCATAAGCAGCAATTTGTTGATTATGTTACGGATGAACTCTGTGCTTCTCGTGAGATTATCGTACATATATTACCACCATATCACTGCGAACTCAACCCCATGGAGTTAGCTTGGTCTCAAATAAAAAATGAAGTAGGTCGTTACAATACGACTTTTAAATTAAGTGCTACAGTTTTTAATGCAAGCCATAAGCAATGTCAATGCAAAAAGTGGAAAAAGTGTGTCGATCATGTAATTAAAGAGGAACGCTGTATGTGGGAACTTGTAATAATGGAAGAAAGTATAGAACCCGTTATAAAATATCCGTATGAGATGACAGCTCTTTCGAATCGGATGAGGATGATAAAGACTGATCGTTAGTTACATATCACATTTCAAAACCCTACCTTTATGACAGTATTAAACCACATTTATAATTATTTTATATTAATCAAAACATCAGCATTTTGAAATAGCCACATCTAAAATAATTGTTTAATACTTTCACGCCTTTCAATTGTTTGATAATTAATTTAAAATTTTTCATACACCAACCGCACGTCTATGAGTTGTCTGATCTTCAGGCTTAAGTTGAATTTTAAAGGGTTGTCTTTTGTTTGCCGTTTGCCTGAACCATTTTTATTTAACACAATATTTTACAAGCGGCACATTTACAGCATCTCCGTTAAATTAGCCCGGTTTGTTACCGATTTCTGTTAACCGTTTTCATACAAAACACGACAGTATTTCACTAATAACATGATTTATTAACCTCTGATATGGAACGTACTTTAGTATCAGAAATATTTGTGCAATTGAGAAATTGATAATTTTTTTAACTAAACAATTTGTTTGAGATTTTTATACTCTAGTACTTTGATCACACGTTAGTCATGTCTCAAGTAATTTCTAATGAAGCTGTGGTATTAACAATGATCGTCAATGATATTAACTGCAAAATAGACGTAGCGGTCGATCGAATATCGACCTGTATAACATTAATAATGGTATGCAACCTTAGATAGCAGTAATATAACAAGAGAGTGAAAAAATACTTATATTCTCGAAAACTTGTCAATAGACACGAGGGCCCGTACAGGGCTCGAGTGGCTACTTGGAGAAAGTAATATTTTGTAATTTATTCTCACTCTCGAGTTATTTATAATAGATTATTTTTTACTAATAACTTTAATTCAAAGACAGAAATAAATAGATACGTTTGTCGACACAAGCAAAAGGTACTGCGAATTATTTCCAGCAATAATGTTTACGCTGTAAATTCTCCGTAGGCGTCGCAAGTTGCCGGGTGAACTTCCGGAAGATAATCTGTGTTCGTAGTAAGTTATCCAAAATATGCAAGATGGCTTCAAAATTCACACTTATTTGTAAACGCCTGCTATCTAATTTATAGATAAGGCCATCATAGAATGGATGGTAAAAATTTTGAATAATCGCAGAAAATAAGCAATTCGGCTACTCAGTGAAAATACACTCTTAGTACTAAAAAATCATTTAAAGCTCACTTGAAATAGACAAACGCTCTGTAAGTAGGCGTCCTGATTCTAACTTGAATTAAAATAACTCTCAATCAATCGTTAAATTTAAACTTAACAATTTTTGACATAGTCAAATATATTTAAAACATGCAAAATCTCCTAAAAACGTCTCGGTTATTTCCAGGTACGCTACTGGTTAAATATGGTATTAAAATTATCAACCTAATAAGCATTAACTACAAAAATCAACATAAATAATTATGAATTTAGTTTTGTAAAAATGTAGACATGGATAGACTATGGGCATTTAAACCTGGAATAGACTGGCGATCACAGTAGCTTAAAATTACCCAAGCGCCCTCACTAAGGCCTTGTATGAAACAAACTTTCATCCAATTTTATAGATAATTTTATATATAGATAATAATATTAGGTAACATAGTTTTACTTGAGGTGTTTATGAACTTTTTTAAGCAAAATATTTGGTCTGGAACAACACACGACCTTTCAACCTATAAAGTGGAAATTAAAAGAAATGTATTAATACATTTTTTAAGGTAATTATAGACTGGTAGATAATGATACTATTTTATAAACCATAGACATATTTCCGCCGTTTGGAAAGTAATATTCTGGGTGTGAGAATAGTATATTAAAGTATGTGGATAAAAAAGTCTTTAAAACAATCGCGATTCTTCGACCACGACGGCTGCGCCGTCGTGCTCGAAAAATCGCACCTGTTTTAAAGACCAGTTATCCACGAATACTTTACGCTATTTTTTTTTTATTGGTGCACACTGAAATCATAAATACTAGTATTATTACTAAAAAAAATGGAAATAAGAACTAATAATGTAAAATATGTAAATAAAGATTAATATATCTAACAATACTAACTGTACTTTCTATTTTCATTTATAAAATTAAAAGTGTTAAATAATGTTTAAATAAAGGTTTTGAATTGGTTAGTAATATTTTATTTGACGTTACAAGCTACTCCTGTCAGATCAATAATCAAAAAATTGTCATTTATACTTCACGTTTGTTACAGATCTCCCATTTATAATTTGAAATTGTTAAATTTCTGCCATGTATTTTTATAGGATCGTACACACCCACGCCCACCCACACCTACCCACACCGACATAAACCCTACTTTGCCTTTTATATTTACAGTTAATCTATCCTATCTTTGTATACCTCTTTCGCTTCCACAATGTATTCATGAACTGATTCTGCCACGCGCGTTTACTCTTAAAATTCGCCTTTCCTTTGTTTATCGCGCTTTCTATTGCATTCATCCACATCTTCGAGGTCTGCTACGAGTAGTCTTACCACTAACTTTCAATCGTCCCTCGTTCATTCCTTCAATGTGAAGTGTACTTCCTTCATACAAATCACACATTCCTCACTCTATCAATTCCCGTTTTACCAAATACATCCGCAAGAAAATCATACCAACAGCATTTATTTTACATTGGTGTTTTTCTGAGATACGCAAATCTCACTTCCATACAGTACTAATGGGAAAAACATGCTATAGTATATCGCTCGTTTCGCTGCTATGATCACACTCTCTTTGAATTACAGTCCGTATACCGCCAATCACCTTCCTTTCTGCATTGACACACCGTTCAATCTCATTTTCCATTTTTACCATCTGCAGTGAACATTGTACCCAAACACACAAACTCATCAACTTGTTCTCATCGTGCAGGGTAAACACGCTACCCTATTTTTCATATTCACAGTTAAACACTACTATCTTGGCTTTGTCCACGTTTACCTTTAGATCGATACTCTCACAGAACTCGGTCGTACTTTTTCTCTAAGTCTACCAGCGCAAAGTACCGCTTCTTCTTTACATTGCAGAGCAAATATTCAAATTTCCTCTCAAACCTTCTGCATACGTCATTCTCACTTCGTCAGCAGTTTTCTACTTTAATTCTGGATGTTTGCACCCCACTTTTATCCTAAGCATTGCATGATAAAACCTTATGACTGTCTTAGTGTGATTGATAGTTTCTTTTTTTTTCCGACAAAACATGAAACTTATTCTTTTACTGGGAGTAAATTAGTCAATAAAAAAACAAACAAATAAATTGTATAAGAATGTGGGAAACTGGAAAGCTACACTGACGTATCCAAGGGTTTTCCATGCTATCATTTAAAAGCCTACTATTGAATGGTACTTTTAATAATGTTAAATAACTAAATCTTTAATAGACATTCAACTGTGTATGATAAATCTTTACAATACAGTAATAACTGTAAATACTTACTTTGGTAAAACATTTACTTCGATGTTTAGGAAAAACGCAGCAGAAAATCTAGACATACTAAAAGTTAAAATTAAGTGTAACGTTCTGTTTGTATTTAATTACTTATGCCCAAACCTATTTAATTCTTGTTCTTGACTGTTGAACTAATTTGAATATTTATATATGATAACAGTTTCACAATGTTATTGCTTGAATTGTTTAAGACAGATCTTTCTGGTTGACTCAATCTACAAAATCGCACACCTTATTTGCAATTGTTTTACTCGTTTGAACTAGTTTTGATATTTTTTAGTTTTTAAACAATTTACACCTCCTACTTTGTGGTGGGAAGACTTTTCAAGTCAACTGACCCATTTTTTGTTAATTAGTTAGTCATATCGCATGGAGAAAGATTGTAAATGAAAAATAAATATGGGGCAGGGATTTTTTGCCTACCCCGCAAGGGAATGGCGTGAAGGTTATGTTATGTTATCGCACTGTTGCGATAAAAGTGTCACAACTCAAAATCTCAAATTTTTAAAGAAAGCGAAAAACTCGTATTTTTTTTGCTTTAGAAAAGGTTGTACAGAATAAAATAAGCTATAGAAAATTAAGCAGCTTCTTGAATAATATCTCAAAGGTTGCCCTGTAAACAACTGTAATCTTTTTTTTGTGAGGAGCTAGAAAACCTCAAATAAACTCTTTTTTACTTGTGACGTTTTTGGCTATCCTCAGCCCGACAAGAAATGGAATTATTTTTAGTTTTACCATTTTTGATTAATTATTTCAATAAAAATGGTTGCAAATTTTATTATTGTAGTTTTGTGTCGTTTTGTTTAGTTAAATAAAATATTTACTAGCCTTCTCATGTATTTTTTAAAAATTGAGAAATATGTGTTCTTTTAAATAAAAGTAAACCAAAAAAAAACACTTGTGAAAATATTTTGTACTTAAAATCGAATAGAAATTTATATATATATATATATATATATATATATGTATATGTATATATATATATATATATATATATATATATATATATATATATATATATATATATATATATATATATATACACACACAACCAAACTTATATGGAATCACCTAGTATATCTTACTAATATTGCGAAATGTATGAAAATTTTTCATGCAGATGAGAGATAAAGATAACAAAAGTGTTTTGTTGAAAATAACAAAGGTTTTTGAAGTTGTCCATCACGTATGTCGTGATAACAATTGAAAATTGTTGTTAGTTGTAAAACTAAAGTGACAGCTTAAACTTTTCAATTTAGAAGTTTGTGTTCAAAATGCCTTACATAGGCTTGTCCGAAGTTCAGAGGGGAAGAATTATTACTCTTGTTGAGCAGGGAATGTAACAGAGGCACATAGCAGCAACAGTTGGTGTGTCTCAGGGTATTGTTTCAAAAACTTATACAAGATTTTTGGAATCGGGAACACTGAAGAACAGACCTAGTCAAAGTCGTCTCAGAGTGACTACTGATGAACAAGACCGATATTTAGCTCAAATAGCTAGAAGAAATCCAACCTCTTCTATTCCGGAGCTCAAAAGGCAACTTGTGCAGGCTACAGGTGTTGGTGTTTCTCTTGAAACAGTACGAAAGAGACTTCGTGCCCGAAATTTATTTAGCAGGAGACAGTTAATGGTTCCCGAGTTATCCAGAGAGAACAAAATTAGTCGGCTAAATTAGTGTCTCGAGCACCAAAACTGGACAGTTGAAGATTGGCAAAATGTCCTTTTTTTGGATGAAACCAGAATTGGTCTGAGATCAGATGACCGTCGAATTCGAGTTCTAAGAGGTCCAGGTAGACAAGCTAGACTACAAACGGCCAGATCTGTCCCAAAATACAAAGGAGGAACGGCAATGTTATGGGGCAGTATCATGATAGGAGATAAAACTCCTTTGGTTCCACTACGCCAGAGTTTAACAGGTCCTAGGTACGTTGATTTGGTGTTATAACCAATAGTTAGGCTGTGGAGAGGTGCAGTGGGAGACAACTTCGTCTTCATGCATGATAATGCCCCTCCACATACCAGCCGAGTTGCTTCAGAATTTCTAGAAAGAGAAGCTGTGACGGTTCTAGAATGGCCTGCCTCTTCACCAGACCTGAATCCCATTGAGCATGTGTGGGACTGTGTCAAAAAAGGGATTAGGGTTAGAAGAAATGCTCCAGGAAATGTGGAACAGCTCATTCCAGCCGCCCAAGAGGAATGGGCAAACGTACGTCAGGAACACGTTGACACGTTGCTTAGAAGCATTCCTCGTCGAATTGCAGCTTGTATTAGGGCTAGAGGTGGTAACACTGACTATTAAAGTGAAAAACATGTCCGAAAAAAGGTATCTAACTTTTGTTTAACCAACTACCTACATCTTTAGTTTTCGCATTTTTATTGTTTTTGTTCATCTTAAATCTTTGTTGTAATTTTTTCTCGTTGTAATTTAATAAACTAAGTTATAATAAAGTCCTTCTCACTTTCTATACGGAATTTGTCAGAAATACTGAATAACATCGGAACTATTGGGTGATTCCATATAAGTTTGGTTGTGTGTGTCATATATATATATATATATATATATATATATATATATATATATATATATATATATATATATATTCTAGTCTTCTAAAATAGATTTTTAAAAAATTTTGTGAGAAATACTTTTATAAAAGTAAATAAAAAAATACTTTCTTAAAATTTAACGATTAATTCTTAGTAAATACTTAAAACACAATAGAAATGAAAAAAATAAAAAATATTCCATAGCTTTTTAAAATAAATTTTTATAAAATTGATCATATTTTTTAGGAACTATAATTCTTCTCGCATAAAGTTTGAACACACTTCAGATAATGGAAATTTATCTGTGTAGACTGGCGCTAAGTCTACCTTAAATTTCTTATTTTTTATATTTTTCACCATGACTTTTTTGAATTGTTCGTCTTCATAGGATAAAAGAAGGTACGTGGGTACACTTTCTCGACTCTGAGTACTTTAACGCTATTCCAATTAACTTTAAGTTTTTTTGTGTCTAAAGAAATGTTGGTTCCTTTTTGTTTCTTAACGTCTTCGTATCATAGAAATCCTCGAAAGTTAATTCATGCACCCTGTACGGAGAACCCTTTTTTGTCGATTGCATCAGCGTTAAATATTGATCTGGTAAATATATTGGATTGGCTTTAAGATGCCTTTTTACCTGCTTCTCTATTACACTATGTATGTTATCTTGCTTATTTTGAGTATGACCGCATATTAAAAATTTGTTTTCAATGCTTCGGACATTCAAGTTTTGCACGGCGTATGCATATACTGCAAGTAAATACTTCCTTTTCTGTTGACCACTGCAATTGTTTGATTAGAATATAATATAAATTTCGGGTTTATTTGCTTTTCCAACCAACATTTTTATATAACGTACCACACAGCTACCGATCCCACTGCACCACGTTTTCCTTCTGCCTCATTCCAAAAATAGCATTTCACATTTTTAACGTGCAAAGAACTTATTGTGAAGTTGTAACAATTCAATTTACTTATATAGTAAAAAGATGACAACAACTCTTTAGGCACAAGCATTACAGCTTGCAGGCCATACACAGCAACAAAAGAACCATCATTCTTGTTTTTATCACAATTCTTTTCCATTCGGCATAACTTTTTTTCTTGCCGGTGCAGGTTGTAGGCATCACCTAAATTTTGTTATGCGTCAACATTAGCATTATTGTAAGATTCGCAATGGCCGCATTGATCTTTTTTGGGGACAAAAGGAGATATTGAAATCGTTATTGAAAATTCGATTGAACATTATAGCATTTTCAGACGGTAGTTCTTGTTCTTATCGTTTTTCTTTATAATCAGGATATAAGTCAGCTAACCCTCCCCCCCACCTCAATATATCCACGACTTGTTTGAGCCCTTAAGTAGTGCGACTTTATACATGGTATTGAATTCATGAATTTTCTCTCTTTGATTTCCGTTTTTAATTCTTTTGTCACCAACAAGGTAACCATTATCTTATTCGATTGCCATTCACTTCCAAATAAAATCCCGAATTTTAAATTTCTGAAGCTGTAAATCCGCTAGTTTTCAGTAATTAGAAAAAAAATGTCTTTTAGTTTGGTCAATTTTTGTACTACAATTAAATTTGCATTTTCCTTCACAAGGTGGTCTGATTTTTCTAGTAGAAAATTGCTTCTTAGATTTCAAACTGGATAAATAAGCTTTTCCAGAATTTCTCAAAACCTTGGTCTTTTTTATCTTCCATTGTTTTTTCTTTCCTTTTGTAGCTTGTTCCGGAACTCCACCTTCAACATTTCATTCAACCTCACCTTCAGCCACTTCTTCATCATTGCCAGAGAGAGCACTGGAACTTTCATTGTTATTATCAATAAAATTTGGATCGTTGATATTAATTGGAGACACGTTATAATTTATTTCATTTAACTTAGTCAGTCGCATTTTGGTAGGACACTGAAAATCAATATTATCTTCTACAGTAGACGATCAAGTTACAAGTTCAACTTATTCAGATGTAGTTGCTTCAAAATTTTTAATAGGGTTTTCTATTGGTGTAGCTTTATTAGGTTGAAGATATTCTACAGTGGACGATAAAGACTCAAAATTTTCATCTGTATTACCAGATAATATCAATTTTCCATTTTCAGGTGTCTTACTTGATGCGTTGCACTGTATTGTCACGTTTTATATTCAAAATTGAAGAATTTCTGGCGAATTCTGTCATTTCCGCAGGATTAAGATTCCTTTGATCTAGGAGCCATGGAATATCCAGCAAGCTCCATAATTTTATGCTTACGGCTTGCGTACATTGCAATCTACAACATTGCATAGTATTAGCAACAATTCGTGAAAACTAAATTAAGACAAAATCAATTTAACAGTATTGCTTACCTTGATCAACTGAAGCGACACAATTCAAAACACTCTCAAAATGAAAATGCTTTTCGATCAATAAAACTGGCACAACTTGAAAAAATTTTAACACTATTTTTTAGGTCAACAGTGGCACAACACGAAATAATACACTTTATTAGTTTCAAGTATAAACAGAATTCCTGGAATTCATTGTGCAACTAAAGATAATTCAGTTTTGCACTCCAATATAAACATCTTTTTCAATCTTCAAAAACGACACAAACGTCATGTACTGGCTGTCTGATGAACTAATATTAATACGGTTTTGATGACCTGTGGAGTAACATCTATTGAGTCGATTCCTAGTTATACTAAAAATCGAGTTTTTTGAGTTGTGACACTTTTGTCGCAACAGTGCTGACCTTTTCTGCTGCAAATCCAAACAAAAATAATTACCTCAATGTTCATCATTGTTATGTTATTTTAGATTATATATTTTTAAATCACTCTCATTTATATTTGTTTTTTTATGAATATAATTGTTTTAAATCATTGATTTACTCCTACTAGGGTGAAAAAATTGGATGGCATAATCATTACTGGTAATTAACCCATATCGAATCTATATCATGTACGATGTTTATTTATTAATCAGTCAATGACTTGCTCAAGGTTTTTTTGTCACTCTTGCTTAAAACATGCGTTTAATTTATTATAATGTGAAAAAAAAACTTAAACTAAAATGAAACATATTTTGTGATATCAAAATGCGATAGATTGAACTGATTATATTCTGACACTTACCTACCTAGTAGATGACATTTAAATTGTTTTTGATAAAAGGCCATTAGAGCTGTAAGTGCTTATTAAAGAGCTTGTAGCTGTTGACAGTAAAAAACAAATATAAGGGTAAAACATACTTGATTTTAAGAGCACTACAGTTTATCAATAATTTCACCCTCTTGACATATTTTTCAGTGCATTATACTTATCTATGTATTCTAGTCACGTACTTATATATAACCAGAGCTTCTACTTGCTTTAACGATCTATAAAAGAATACGGAATTCATTAAATATTTAAAATTTAAAAAGTGCTTTTACGGACTGTGTAATAGAACTTGGAATGTAATAAGTGCAGTACTGGATAATAGTTAACGTTTTAATAAAAATTTGTACTCGTACTACTGATTCATTGGATGTGAACGTCTTCCCCCCTGCATGTATAAAGAAAGCGATGTGCTAAATCCGCATTGACACCCTATCATAGTATATATTCGGTATATCATATGCAAAATGCCTTTTTGTCGTACCTACCTCCATAAATTTGGGATTTCTAAGATATTTTATGTTATCATGCTCCGGCTATAACACACCCTTTTAGAATATTTCAGATAAATTTGCTCTTATGGACGTCTATCATTGGGTAAAGTATCGTGTTCGCGTTATGGAAGCATGTCTATAATTTTCATTAAATTTCGATTAATATTGGAAACGGCACGTTCTATTTGAGTGTGTTATAAATCTAGTAATTCGCGGCAAGCATAAAACTTTCGAAAATTTGAAATATGGCAATGTAGGAAAAAATATACAAAAGCAGCTCTTTAACTAAATTAAAACTGGAGTATAATAAAACATGTTACTGAATAATAAACTCTGTCTTTCTCTCCAGCATACTAATTTGTTAAATTCTTCTCACTTTCTCTCTTTTATTTTAGCCACCCCTTTCGACCACCGTTTTAATTTTGTTCGTAGATTTATTTCACTGAAAGGGGTTGAATATTTATGGAAGTGGTTTTCGGTATATGGTCTGTATGCTCAGCTGTACTCTTATCATTTTTACAAAATGTACCATTCCGGCTTGTTTTTTATCAAACTTGTTGAAATGATTGTGTTGATTTATGAGTTCAATAATAATTCAGAAGTCAGAGACAAAGTTAAATCAGTCTAAAAGCTTTCTCTGGAAAAGTATACAATAAAAAGCCATTATATCAGTATGTTTTTCTTTTGTTGCGAGTATTTCCCAACCGAGAAAAAACTTTTTAATTAGCAATCTTTGATCTAAAGTTTTAATTTTGGCGACATTTGGAAAAAAAAACATTTCTAACAAGTATTAATTTATAATATCTTTTATAATGTAGTATATCCAATAAAGACTGCATGTCACATTACAGAATTCTGTACAATTTGGATAACGCAAATTATTTTTCATAATTTTCTTTAAAAACTGTTTAAAAATGGAACAATACGATTGTTTCTAATTGTGAGTTTATTACCGATGAAAAATGAAGGGGTATAACATGCCTTTCATTGTTACATTTGCACAATAGAAACAAAAATTTAAAAAATGTATACAAAAAATTGATATTATAACCTATTCAAATTGGACCATCGAATAAAAGGACCGAGTTTCATATGAAATAAAATTAAACCAATAGCCACTATTTATTTATTTTAATTTATGTATAGAAGTATATTAAAATTCAGTATGTTTCGGTCATTACATTCATAGTAAATTACGAGGGATGTACAGTATTTAATGTCATAGAATACAACATTATTTTTCAACAATTTTCAAGACACTTATTTTACTTATGTTCAAGCATAGCAACACCTTTCTTGAAACACTCGAAGTCTTGATGACGGAAGAACTCCTGCACTGCTACCATAACTGCGTCATCGCTCTCAAATGTTGTTCCCCGAAGACTCTCTTTTAGCTTTGGAAATAAATAAAAATCACAAGGAGCTAAGTCGGGGGAGTAGGGTGGATGCTCCATAACTTCAAACCCAGCGTCATGAATTGCATTCATAGAAATAAAGCCCTTAAGAACTGGGGCGTTGTCTAGATGAAAGAGACAGTTTTCCTCTTCTTTTTTCTTTAATGCAATAATGAAGTTTTGTAATTAATGCTGCATAATATTGACCTGTGATTGTGTGACCACGTTCCAAAAAATCTACCAGTAAAATTCCTTCGGCATCCCAAAAACTGTAGCCATTGTCTTGCCCGCTGAAGCCTGTACACGAAATTAGCGTAGAGGGGGAGATCCTGGATGACGCCACTCCATACTTTGTTGTTTGCACTCGGGATCGAAGTGATGAACCCAAGTTTCATCAACTGTAACATAGCGATCGAGGAAACATTTAGGCTAAATTGGCTATTGAAGAAGTGACTGTCAAACGCGTTTGTTCGGGCGTCAATATTCGGGATACCCATCTTCTTGACACCTTATGAAGCCCTAAATAGTTATTTATTATGGTTCCCATCGTACCATTTGAAAGGCCTCTTATCTCCGCTACACGTCTTATTGTCAATCGACGATCTGCGCTGATCATGTTAATGTTTTCTTGAGTACACGCAGAATGCGGCCGACCAGCTCATTTTGCATGTTCGCAGGTTGTTCTGCCCATGTATGTATGAATTTGTTTAGGTGTTAAACCTTTCTTTTGTAGGTACTTCATGACAGCATGAAGCTCACTTTTTTCCATTTCCCAAAATCTTCGTGTAACCACTACTGTCAACTTGTACAACTTGGACACTATTAAAGCTCGACTAATCAAATTTGGCAGTTTGTTTGTCAATAAAATAACAAAACAAGTGCGGTTACTAGGGGCAACATATTTCAAATCCATCTATGCTAGGGATAACATACTGTACATCCTTCGCATTACACCAGCATGATATGATGGCTCTTATTCACAATGGTCATGTTACACATGAGCTAGCTTGCCAGCAAGGGTTGTAAATCATTCGAATGAATAACAGCCATAACATGCGAGTGTGATAATATTCTTTATCTACGATCATTTACTTAATAATTTGAATAAAATAACACAATTTTATTAAGCAAAAGACCAGTAGCAAGATTAGCATAAAAACAGAACATAATATACATTGCTTAATAAAAAGTTTGAAAACAAGAATGAAATAGTACCGCAATTTTGTTGACTACTTAATGGAATCATTAAAATTTTTTGTCATAAGAAAATGATTAATAAATGAAAGGAAATTGGATTACACATTTGTTTGTGTTGTGCGTCTGAAAGTAAGTAATATATTCTATTCTATTTTTTTTGTATTGATAATTTTGCACAAATGTCCGAGTTTGTGAGCCATACTAATTTTATTTTTCAAGCAATCTCAATATGAGTCTGCCACTGTAGATTTCTGGTCTCTGTAGCGTTTAAAAGATGTGGTCTGCATCCATGTCTGTTAAAATTGTTGCGGACGTTCGGTCACACAGTGCCCTGTGCATAATTCAGTTTGCGGGAGTTTTGGACATTTGCACAAATGAAGACTGTACATTTTACGGGCGCAGGTTTGGATCTTTTTTCTAAATATTGTAAAAATCATCACTAACTGTAAAACTACCCACGATTTTAGTGTTTTGCGCTTTCCAAGCTCCTTCAGCACAGCGATAAATTACCAACATTGCATATATACATTAAGTATGCATGCATGGTGGGATTAAGGATAACATTAGGATAGGGTCGGAAGAAACGTGTTTAAGGTTCTGAGAGAGGAAAGTTATTACCCCAGCGTTCGAATTAATAGTCGGACTTGTTGTAAGTATACGCAGTGATTATGCTGCTATATGTGTATGAGGCAAACTCCCTAAAAAAACATCATATAAGATGGACGGCATCAGAATTCGAACCCATTACCTCCTGAATGCTAAGCAAGTTGTGTTACTACTGGCCTACTAGCTCGATTGAATAATTGTACGTCGAGATCCTTAATATTGTCCGAATTAATTCAGATGCTCAATCATACTTGCCTTTATATCGAAATATAATTCATCCGGTGGATTTAAAAGTATAGTATCTGAAAAATGGCATCAAAATTCAAACTTTCTCTTATATAAAATTCAAATCCGATTATATATCTCACGTGCACGATCACAATTTTTCAGTAAAAGGGTCTTGGGTTGTTAAAATTATGAATAATCGTAAAAAACAAGATCAGCGCCCTTTCACCATTATTACACATATATAAGTACTTAGCTTTTTTGGATTTTTTAATGATGTATCTTTGTATTTATGCTTATACAATTCCAAACGTTTCGATAACACTTAGAGTTATCGTCCTCAGTAGTGATAATATCTTTTAGAAATGTGTAAGATGTTGAAATAATTCTATCAAATATGAAAATTGAAAACGCCCATATAAGCCTGCTATTAATATAACAGTTCGATGAACGTATAAAGCCAATATGGAATACAATTTTAGTAAAGAATAATTAAGCCCTTAATTAAGTATTGTTAAACTGCCTTGAAGAAAACAAATCAGAACATTCTCTAACGGTCGCAGGGTAACAGTGAAAACTGGTAATAATCAAAGAACGAATTTAACAAAATACAATTAAATTATGATGTAAGTGTAAGGCTGTGAAAACTTTAATTTGAAATTGATAAAAGCATTCACAAACTGAAACTTGAGATCAATTAAAAATCCAGTCAAATCTAATAACGAAATAGCTTTGCCAATAAGTGCAAGTGGTATTTAACAATGACAAGCATAATGTAGAACGTATTGTATTATAAGTGTTTTGTAACTGTGGTTTCCTATTAGTGTAGTTGATCGGCCTATTTCCACAGTGCATGCTTTTAGAGCGCGACGTTTCGGAAGCGGACTCTGCTTCCGTCATCAGGCTCAGTCCTGAGAAGGACTGTTTTCGCACTTGAGTCGAATTCATACGTTATATATAATTTTTTCCCAAGCACTTGACTACTCTCAGATTCGAACTTGGTATCTTTCACGTACCAGTCTGACACCTTTACCGCTGAGCCACTGCGTAATCCAATATATATTTTTTAGAACTGCGTTTCATTCCTACACTAGCTTGGCTTATTGGGTTTTCTGCTAGTGCGATGTATGTGGCTTCTCTGAGTTTCCGATGAGTTGTGTTCTCGTCCTTTGCCACTATCTGTATGTTATCCCATTGGATGCGGTGGTCTTCGTTCCAGACATGTTCGGCGATTCTTGATCTTTCTGTTTCGCCCTTGCGGACGTTGTTCTCGTGTTCCTGCGTTCTCACTTTGAGTGGTCTACTGCTCTCTCTTATGTATGCTCTGCCGCATTCGCATGGCAGGTTGTATACACAATTCTTGGAATTATGATCTTCATTGTATGGTTTGGTTTTGGTTAGTATTCCCCTGAGCGTTCTGGTCGATTTGAAGGCAGTCCGTATCTTGTATTTGCTGCCTATCCTTCGTATTTTGTTTGAGGTACCTTGTATATATGGTATTATCGCTGTATATTTAGGTTCTTCTTTTTCGGTTACCCTTTCCCTGTTTAGGTTAGGTGTTAGATCACGAGGTCACGACGCGGTTGAAAATCAATGTTAAAAATGGATTTACTAGTTAAAAATAATGAATTTGGTGATAAATAATTGCATTTCAATTGTAATATTAAAACAGTACACAAAATTCATAGATGTGACTTAGACCGGATGTATGAAATTAAAATTGGAAAAATTAGTACAGGGATAATTATAAAATTAGAGTATTAAAGAGAATTCATAGTTGCGCAATTTAGCAATAAAGAATTGAATTTCAATTTTACAATTAATCCAATATAAAAAATTATAGTAAATATTATATAAATGACCTCGTACGTACAGAAACAAATTTAGGAGTAAAACATCCGGCATAACGTATATTATTATTATATAGTGGTTTACAAAATTAGTAAAAATTAGAAAATCAATAGAGAAAGTCAATATTGAAAATGCATCTACTAGTCAAAAATAATGAATTTTGTGATAAATAATTACATTTCAATTGTAAAAATTAAAACAGTAAAGAGAATATCTTAATAAGAAAATCGATATAACATACTAATACTTATATTAAACAACATCGTGTGTGACGTAGTTTCTAAAATGATCTAAAATTCATTTGCAAAACAATAACATTCTGCGCGTGAGGTATTATTATTTATTATGACGTCAGCAGCACATTGGGGATGACTGAGTGTGGATGGTTACGTTCGGATAGGGGTAGGGGCATGATAGCATAGGGGTAAATAAACACATGTTACAAAATGCATTCTAAAGAAAAAATTACATCTTCAACATATTCGAATTACTTGTCGTGACGAGAGTACGGCGGATGACATCTCTCGAAGGAAATATTTGGTGAGGTTCTGTAATAACATCTCATTCGATAAACATAACATACTATGTACCAAATTTAGGTGTTGAGGGTGCAGCTGCTAAGAGGTGGAGGCATTTATTATCTAATACTTTCTCGGGGATGTTATATTGGAGCATCTACATTTTTTTCTTAAATCTATAAAGAATATATGAGTTTATGAGTTATAAAGAGCGTTTATTACCGATCACTAGCTGAAGTTCACTTGAGATTGGAAACTGATATCCGGCCCTACCCACGGAACACCCTCGAGCGAATACCGCAATTCATTCCGTTTAAAGGGCCGTTGTCACCTCTTAAGAAGGTTATATTGTGCAAAATATAATTACTCTATTACGATGTCAATTCACATCAAAAGTTAGCAACAATATACTAGTTAGAACATGACAAAAATAAGTGTTATCATAAAATTATAAGAATCCTGTATTACAAGCTAATATTGGAAATGGTTGTTGTCAGTTTATAAATGTTATTATACAACATGCAGGTATATTAGAACGCATAAGTATTAAATTAGAGTATCAATTATAATAATCACTACTTATCTATTATCGTGAAAATTCTAGAAGATACTTCTCACCAATAGGTGTAGGCTGTGGTGGCTAGGAATTTAGAAACTCTATTATATAACACCGGTTGCTTAATTATATTATAATTGAAATGCAATCATTCATTGCTAAGTTGCACAACTATGAATTCTCTTCACTGCTTTAATTCTACAATTATCCCTAATTTTAATCTATCTCATACATCCGGTCTACGTCACACCTATGCATTGTCTTTAATATTTTAATTTTACAATTGAAATGCAATTATTTATCACTCAATTCATTATTTATAACTAGTTAAAGCATTTTCAATATTGATTTCCTAAATTTCAACCGCGTCGTTACATCAGCATAAACATTTCTATAGACATCCAGCTTTCTACATTACACACCTAATAAGCAGCGGTAGCTCAGAGGTACCGCTTAGATTTACCATGTCAACTCTCCGGATTTCGAATCTCGCACCGCGCGAACAATTTTTTCAGGATTTATACTTCCACCGGAAGTAGACGCATTAACGTGTTCACCAGCAGCGGCCAGCTTCCGCATTAAAGAAGCAGCTCCCGCATCAACAATGCCGAAAGTAGATCTTCGCCAGCAGAAACGACGAAAAACCCACGTGAAGACCTACTTCCGTATCATCAATGCCAACAAGGCCCTTCCGCATGCGCATTCCAACATCCCAAAGATGGCCACCTCTCTCATTGGACAACGGACGGGCCATCCACCTTGCCCATCCTAACAGGGTCGGGACCCATCCTCGCATCCCATTGGTCCAACGTCACCAATACTTCGCTCAGGTGGAGCCTAGCTCTTGTATCGTTGGTCCGCCAACCGCAAACTTCCGAAGGGTGTGGGGCTTAAGTGCTCGTTCACTCGTATAGCCTTACTACCATTAGTATGTCAAGAAATGGTAAACTTCCATTAGTTTTCTATTGCATGGTAAATTGGATGCTAGCATTTATAAAAATTTATGTAGTGCTTCTTCATATCTCAAATAACAGATGTTTCAAACTTTTTTAGGTAAAAATAACAGGACTAAGAGGGCTACCCATTGTTACACCATCAAGTTGTCCATAAAATTTATTATTCCGCATAAAATTAATCGTAGTAAGTAGTGCTTAGTTTCATTTGGAAAAATATGATAAATATATTGAATAGTTTCTTTTAGTGGGACTTAAAAAGTAAAGTAACATCAAAATTGACCATTATATCACCCTCTTCAGTTTTGAAATTATGTATTATTTCAATGAAGCCAGGAGAATTTTTAATATAATGGGGTGTTTTATCTATATGAGGTTGTAATAAAAAAGTTGTTTTGCAAGATTGTGTGTGCAATTGGTTCTCCTACATACAATCTTGCAAAAAAACATCTTACATTTCTGTTACAACCTCATATAGGTAAAACACTTCATTATATTAAAAATTCTACCGGCTTCATTGAAAAAGTACATAATTTCAAAACTGAAGAGCATGATGGAATGGTCAGTTTGGATGTTGTTTCACTTTTTACCTCTAAAGAAACTTCAATATATTGATCACATTTTTCCAAAGGATACAACCAATCTTTATTAACACTTTCTTACTACGACTTATTTTCAGTGTAATAATGAATTCAATGGACAGCTTAATAGTGATGCAATGGGTAGCCCTTTTAGTCTTGTTATAGCTAATTGTTGCATGGAAAAATTTTAAACATTAGCGTTACAAAATGTATCTAAAAAACCTTTAGAGATGACACATTTGTCATTTGGAGACTACATGAATTTAATTTTTATAAATGGTACACATCCTGGCATCCAGTTTGCCATGGAAAAGAAAACTAATGGACGTTTACCATTTCTTGACATACTAATATCTAAAACGTTTCATTCTTTTAAGATTTACATAAAGGCGGCATACCCTTATAGGTACCTTCATAAATTATCAAACCACATCCACGTCAAAAAATTGGTGTAATTAAATCTTTAGTGGATCGAGCAATACGAATTTGTGATCCTGAATTTTTGAAAATTGAATATAAATATTTTACAAAATCGTTACAATCTAATGTATATTCCCTTAATGATATTCATAATATTATTACACCTGACATAGACATAAAGAAAAACCAATGCTTAACGTTGGTATTGCTTTTTTATAATTAATGTTACAGAATTGAAAAGAATTTAAATAATCATGACATTAGGACTGTTTTTAAACTTACAAGAAAAATTAAAGAACATTTAAGGTCACCTAAAGATGTTTCAAACCCATTACCATTTTCCGAAGTGTATAAATTCCCTTATTCATGTGGAAAACTATACATTGGAATCACAATACGTAGCTTTGATACAAGACGTAAAGAACATATGAGGTTTTGTAGATTAGTCAACAAGAGAAATCTGCGGTAACTAAGCATGGAAATATGGTCAAAAAAACTCATTATTATGTTCGTTTACAACGTGAAGCTATATAAACATCCTAATAACTTCAATATGCAAGAAGAAAATCTCCGTTTAAGTAGGTTTGGCATCTGAGTATTAAACAAACACACAATGATATGTCTTAATTTTAATTTTAATTTTCTTTTGGAATGCCTAGGTTATTTTTGCTGTGTTTTTCCTAGATTTTGTAGTAAATGCTATACTTACATATTTAACATATGTAGTTGAAATTTAAAATTAAAATTGAAAATTATAAATTATATTAAACATACTACATTGTTTTCACTGTAAAATAACATATTTATTAACAAAGCTATTTCTTTGTTACATTTAACTGGATTTTTAATTGATTTCATGTTTCTACGTATTTGTGAGTGCTTATATCAATTTCAAATTAAAGTTTTTCACAACGTTAAACTTACATCATATTCTGTTTAAATTTTGTTAAAGTTGCTCTTGATTATGATTATTTTTCACTGTTAGCCTTCGACCATTAAATGGTGTTCTCATTTGTCATCTTCAAGGCAGTTTAATAATATTTAATTATATTATATTAATAATTGTGTTCCATAGTCGTCTTTATACTTTTATCGAACTATTATATTAACAGCAGGCTTATGTTTGCGTTTTCAATTTTCATATTTCATAAAATTCTTGATTAATGAATTGAACTGATGTATGAATACTAATTGCAACGGTTTTCCCACTATAAGCAGTAGTTCTTTTTTTGCAATTGAGAATGTCATTTCAATATTTAACGTTACCTAAAATTATTATAAGTTTTTTTTTATTATAAGTTTTGTTATGAACGAATGAGTTCAAAGGTAAGTATGTAATATAATTTTATTTACCTAAAAATGTTTGTAACCTAATAAATACTTCCAAATAAAATATTTTTTGCATTAATGTCAATCATCCTGCAAAGTAACTCTCGATGTAACTGAAAATTTAGTACGCGCCTCGCCCAAATTAATATATCTGGAGCTATTGCAGGTTCAAACATTGTACAGAAATGAGTACTTTTACAATACTAAACAATAAAAAAATATGTACTATAAATTTTGGAAGTTAACATTTAGGGTGAATGCTCTGAGATGATAAATTGCTTCGCTATACTTAATCACTTCAATAAAAAATAATTATAATAATCATTTTATAATAAAACAATAACTAAGTTTTTACGTACTGCCGCAAATTATCTTTGTTTTTACGCAAAATTCTGATATTTTAAACTGCAAAATTTCCTTTATGTGCTGAATAAAACTTTCACGAAGAAAATTCATTTAACTCGTTACTCTACGCTTTACTGTGAATGGATCATTCAATTCGAGTCTACTTTTTGTATTTTAACTCATAAATACGGTACCAAACAGGAGGCACCATAGGCGTACATACCATTTTACATTTATTTAATTTTCCATTTAAAAATAAATCATATATTCAAATACACTTTCTAGGTTTAAATACTATCATTTACGATATCAATTACTTAATTACCTAAACCGAGCTAGTGTGCCTCTGGTAACACAACCTGCTTAGCGTTCGGGAGGTAATGGGTTCGAATCCGTTATCGTCTATTCTGTATGCGGTTTCTTCAAAGGGGTTTCCTCACACACATATAGTGGCATGATCTCCGATCATATCCTGACCACACCTATCCTTAATCCCACCGTGCATACATGCTTAATGTATGCATGTATCTTGAGAATCTATGATTATGGCTAAAGGAGCTTGGAAATCTGAAGCAATCTGTCCTCCCCCTTGGGGAAGGAATGAAATACGTTGTCTTTTCCCTTTTTCCTTCATTACTTAAGTCAGGGAAAAAAATTTTTTAATAATAACCAACTTATTAATATTGTGAATTGTGTGCATTCACTTATCATTATGATTAGATTTATTTTTTATTTTATCCAACATAAGCTTTTCTAAACATCATGTTTTTACCATTACGAAATATACATGTATTAATCGATCTATTAGTTTTTAAAAGCTATCAGAAAGTGTTCGGTAATAAGGAATATGATTAGTAAATAGGTAGCTATTGGATCAGTCTACATTATAATATTTCTATGGTACGAATATCGTTAACATTTGTGTTGTAATTACTTTGTTTGTTTCCATTTTTGCAGACTTGATTAGAACCGTGGTATATTCACAATGATGAATTTTGTATTAAAATCTTATCATAATTATAAAAAATGTGATAAACAATCATATTTACCTTTTAGATTGCAATGCATTACTAATTATTACTTAAATTCGTTATTGCATAGAACTTTATAATTACATTCTATTCATGGTATTGCGACCTGTTGCTTTGAATATTACGTTCTAAACTAAACGTGAACTTTTTTAATAAACAAGATTAAAAAAAGTAATTAAACGTTAATGAGTTGTGTACTTTGCCGTGTATAAAATAAACGTTACGGTTATATACAGCTCTAAACTTTTTCGCTTAAAATTACATTACGTAGTTGAATGGTGGATTATTAATTACATTCTTTTAAATGAATATCGAACAAAATTTTTTCCAGCAAAATTGGAAATTAAACATTCTTTAAAAGTTTTGACGTTCAATTTACAGTAAAAACAATTTCCTTTTTAAAATATATGTGGCATTAACCTGTTACTTTGTGATATTAAGTTGTTAAAGTAAAAAACTTGTTATTAAAATAATTTAAAATATTATTTTTTAGATGAGTTTTCTGTTTAATTTCAACTAATATCCAAAACTTTGGCATGGAATTTCATTTGAAGTTTTATTAAGCTTTAATATACTTTTGTGATGTGATGAAAATATTCTTTGGTGTTAACAAAGTTATAATAGCGCTAACAATTAGTACAGTCCGCACGGCCAAAGAATACCTCGTGTCGCGCATTGGATGTTCGTGCATTCGGCCGCACTCGTTAACGCAATAGCAACTGAAAGCATTACCAGTGGCGTCGGTGTCGCGTTTTCAATTATTCGTCACCAAACCACAAGGAATTTTAAAATATTTTATTTATTTGAATTACATATGAACAGTAATAGTTGAAACATTTATAAAATAAAAAAATAACCATGTTGACAAGTAATAAATTTTATATTTGAATTACAAATGAACACAACAGTTTAATCGTTTATGAAAATCAAAAAAGTATAAGTTCGATTTTTAATTAAAGAACAGAATAGGCTGTATTTTAAGAGTATTATTTAGGATTTAAAAAAATTATGATATTTCTTAGGTAATCAATTTTTTATATTTGTCTAATAAATTTGAGTATCATGAGCTTTAAAATTCACATAGGACACAGAATGGTTCACTGTCGTTTTGTTGCAATAATTGTAATAAAGTTATATTAACAAGTACGTATGTAAATTAATAACAGAAATAAATAATTAATTAGTGTAATACATGATAATAAACGGAACGCGCTTTTGGTGGCGACGCCACTGACATGCCGCAGTTAAGAGACTTGAAATTGGACGAATCCGCATCCTACGTTCAGGCATTCTTTGGCCGCGCGGACTGTGTTAATTATCAATCTTAATTCGTAAAGGCTTATTTACACGGCGCCGTGTGACATAACATGATCGGTATAGCTCGTGGTTTGTGTTGCCAGACTCGCGCGGTATATATATATATATATATATATATATATATATATATATATAATTGATATATTGAATTAATAAACTGGGTACAATATAGATCTTGACGAGTTATTAAGAAAAGCTAAATAACATTTTTCGGTAAACCCCCCCCCCCGCTTCTATTTTACAGGGCGTTGAAGTGAATTTGAAAAATACATATTTTTTACATATTTTCATTTAGAGTGGTGACAGTAACTTGAAAATAGGTACATTGGACTTGTTCGATAAGACGAATTAGTACACCGTATTTCGACAAATTAAGATAATTCATTGGCGTATAATTAGGGAGTAGTCAAATAATTTTGAGCTAAACTTTTGCACACCCTGCATATCATGAAAATTAAAACTTATAATTATTCCTCATAGAGTTTGCCACAGAAAAGGTACTCTTAGTGCATCTCTGTAAGCACCCCACTTTCGCAATATTTCAAATTTAATTTACTACATAATAGCAATTTATTAATTAAATACAACGTGTACAGCACTCTAAAAGCTAGAACTTAAAATACTGTAAGTAAATAGGTACAATAATAAAATTAAGCAACAAAATGAACGTGATAAGCGACAAACACCAAAATATGTGGAATTTAGTTTATGTCACAAGTGACGTCCTCCAACTTTTATACATTTTCGGGCTCGTTTCTTAATCTGGTGAGTAGTTTTTTGTAGAGTAAACCTATCATTGGCCAGATCCCTAAAAGCATTTTCCTCTCTCTTAGCTCTTGCACAGCATTAATAGGTTCAGAATAAACTTTTCGTTTTAAAAATACCCCCAATTCCATAACATAATTCCACGACCTATCCACCTGCCAGTAAAATTGATATTCAACCAGTCCCTTGATGTTAATGAAAAATGAGGTGATGCCGTTTCATCTGCATGTAATTTTGACGATAAGTAACATCTTCAAGTAAACCTATTAAATACTCCAGTTAAATTTTCTTGTAAAATGAAAGGTCCTATTAGCTGATTGTGTATTGTTCCAGCCCAAACATTTACTTTAAATTTGTGCTGAAAACTGGTGGTTTTCGTGGCATGTGGATTTTCATCTGATCATACGTGCTCATTATGCATATTAAATATGCCATTTCTGGTAAAGGTTGCCTCATCAGTAAAAAGAACATTACTAACAAAGTCATTATCTCTTCTAATTGATCTCAGGAGCCATTGGCAATATTCAACTCCAGGTTCATAGTCTGTTTCTAAAACATCCTGAACTTGTTCCAGGTGAAGGGGAAACTGTTGGTCTTTTAGTATTCTCCAACAGGTTACCTTAGGAACTCCTGTTTGTAGCGATAGTCTTTTAGTACGTATTCTTGAATTCTCTTCTACTACATTTAAAACATTTTCTTCATTTCTCAATGTGCGTTTTGCTCTTTTGCATACACAAAATTGAGCAACAGGTGAAACAGTTCCACTTTGTCTTATCTATTGCCACAAATGTTTTTCTATTGGGAACAACACGTCCTGGATATTTATGATGGATATTTCAGTCTTTTCATAATTGCCTTGCATTCCCCTAGTACTAAATGTATGTCAGCATATTCAGAAAATGTGTATGTTACCATGTTTGTATTTGATTATTGAATAATTAGTAATAAACCTTAGTTATGTATCGAATGGTCATACATTTTGACAACTACACCGAGTGACAGGAGCCTACTAAGATCCGACGCTTATTTGTAACATTGAGATATCAATGTTTTGTAATTAGTTGCAGTTTTAATACATAGTAAACTCTAAATTATTATGAACACTACGTGTAGTTCATTTTTACAGACAACCTGTAAACTTACTGTATTTCATTTGAATCATATCGTTTCAGTTTCTATTTCGTAAAATAAAACTTTGCATTTCATTAATACACTGCTTTCATGTACGTGTAAATTTTAAATTTGAAATATCTCGGAAATGCAGTGCTCTACAGAGATGAACTAAGAGTACCTTTTCTGTGGCAAACTGTATGAGTAATCATTAGGAGTTTTAATTTTTATGATATACAGGGCGTGAAAAAAGTTTAGCTCAGAATCATTTGATTACCCCCTAAGTATTCACCAATGGATTATCCTAATTTGTCGAAATACAGTGTACTGACTTCATCGTATCGAACAACTAACATGTACTTATTTTCATATAATGTCTCTACTCTAAGTGAAAATATGTAAAAAAATATGTATTTTTCAAATTCACTTTATCGCCGTGTAAAATGGAAGCGAAGCGGGGGGGTGGGGGTAGCGAAGAAAAATGTTTTTACCTTTTCTTGATAACTCGTCAAGATCTATATTGTACCAAATTTACGGTACCTTTATTCTGAAACACCCAGAATACCATGTACCAATGGCGCGCTACTACTAAACATGCAATCGAAAGTTGACGTAATAATCCTCTAGATATCAGTGCAATTCAATAATGGAGACACGTTGAGTAGATTATTAAGTCATCTTTTTAATTATTGAGGATTAAACAAAATACATTCAAAACTTGTCCAATCTCGCGATCTTCTTTATCCGCTTAAGCAAATCCGTCGTATAATTGTAGCCTCGATGCAATTCTTGGCGTCCAACAAACAAAAGCCAGTTGATACTACAAAAGCTACGCGAATTAACGGCAAAAGCTTCTTGTAGTAAATGTAGGTTGCAGTTTAATTCTCTAACTTATATATATATATATATATATATATATATATATATATATATATAACTTTAATATCTTACAGCGTTTTAGTTCACTGTAGCAATTTAATGACCGTTATTTATAATTCTTACGGATTACTTGTAGCACTTGCTTGTGCTTTTAAAATTGACCAGCGTTTTCTCTTTAGCTGTCAATCACTGACTTTCTTAATGTCCCACTTATGTTATCGTCTCCTTTCTGCGCACACGTAACTTAGTACTACAATATATCTACAGGGTGTCCCAATAGTGCGGTAACGTTCTTTTGTAGCGTTATTATAATAGATACGAAAAATTATAAAAGCACAATTGTTAAACATCTCAAGGTACATAATTCAAAATTATTTATAAATATGCAAGGTACTCTATAACTTCAAACCTATCCAAACATACCTTTTTTTAATTGGCATCACATATTTTTTATTTTATATTTGAACTCGGCTCGTTTTTACAAATCTCCCGATATGATGTTTGGTTGGAGTGTACCGAGGATTTTAAAAGTTACGGTCATCTTAAGGTTAAAATCGTCATTAATTCAGGACCCTGTACCTTTACTCACTTCTCTTAAATAGAACACCCTATATTTTTTGTGCTCTCTATGAAGCCACTAAATCACCATTTAATTTTCATTAACAGTTCCCTATACCCAACTTCGACGGTTTCCTTTCATTGACAAAAATTGTAAGAATATATATAGTATAAATACTTAAAAAAAAACTAAAATGGATTGTGATTTCATCATAATTTGAATCATGTTTGTTATGTGTGGCTTTAGTAATAATAAAAACATTACAAAATTAAATTTAATTTAAATGAAACAAATGTTCAAAATGACCTCCAGTCACATCAATACAATGTAGTCTTTCTTCAAAAGATTGTTCCACATTTTGAAGCATATGAACATTAATAGTTTGAAACACGTCTCTTATTCTTTGCTTCATGTCTTGCTGCGTTGTCGGTGGAATTTTAGACACTTCATTTTTAATGTAACCCGACATAAAAAAATCAATTTTAGAAAGTCTCGGTGATCTAGGAGTCCAGCTAAACGGTCCGCCCCTTCCTATCCATCTGTTCGGAAACATGTTGTTCAGGTAGTTGTGAATTGGAGCGGTATGATGAACTGGTGCCCCATCGTGTAAAAACCACATTTGATTGCGTATATTACGGGGAACATGTTGCAAAAGTTGGGGTAAGTAATTTTGTAAGAAATCATTTACTCGATCATCAAATAAATGTGGTCCTACTACATAGTCGCCTATAATACCACCCCAAACATTTATGGACGATCATGTTTGGCTAGATTAATTGTTGAATAATAATGAAAATTGTGTCTGTTGACACCCATTTCTATTGAAAGTGGCTTCATCACCAAATAATACAAAATCAAAAAGTCAATTTGTCTGTGAATTTTGTCTTGGGACCATGCACAAAAGTTTATTCTTTGTTGATAATCATCATCTCGTAATTCCTGATGGAGTTGAATATGATAAGGATGCATATTGTGTCTTCTGAGTATTCTATGTACAGAACTTTTACTTACATCAAACTCCATTGCTATTTGACGGACACTGATATGAGAATCTTCTGTAACTTTCAAAACCACATTACTTTCATTTGTTTGACTTAATGCAGATTTTTCTCTTCTCTTTTTTCATAAACAACATTACCTGTACGTTTAAATCGTTCAATTAATTTTTCGAACGATTTTTTTGTCGGTTGTCTGCAGTCAGGAAATCGTTGTTTATACATTCTCGTTGCAAGTAGGATATTTTCATCACTTGCACTAAATACCAGAACCATATTAATCATTTCATTTATTGGAAAATTCATTGTAATACTAAACAGTTCACAACAACACAACACAACTTCACTTTGACAATAATTCTAATTGTTACCTAATTGTCAGTCAAAGTGATCTAAATTTTGTGATAAAAATTATTGAGAAGGTTTAAATTCTGGCAATTTTGCATTAATAATTTTAAAATAAAATACCCAAGGAATACGAGGTGTGTTTCAAACTATTAATGTTTATACGCTTCAAAATGTGCAACGATCTCTTGAAAAAAGAGTTTTCGAACGATTTTTGTCGGTTGTCTGCAGTCGAAATCGTTGTTTATACATTGTCGTTGCAAGTAGGATATTTTCATCACTTGCACTAAATACCAGAATGTATTTAATGTAATGATGTCAATTGTAATGATGTCAATGGAGATCATTTTGAACATTTGCGCTAAAAGTTTTCATTTGACTTTTTTTATTTTTTGATATTATTTGTTAATGAATTTCTGTTAGTACTAGTTCTATTTAAATTAAATTTAATTTTATAATGTGTTTATTATTACAAAGCCACACATAACAAAAAAGAGCATTTATCAAATAATGATTCAAATTATGATGAAATCACAATCCATTTTAGTTTTTTTTAATAAAAGTATTTATATTATTACAATTTTAAATAAGTATGTTAAAGTAAAATAGGGAAAGATAAATAGAACAATTTCTTGATTTTTACCAAAACAGATCGTAAAAAGTTCGTGTAATTTATAGTTAACTTGATAAAATCGAAAATTAAATAAAAAAACTGGATTCTGTTAATAAAAGGAAAATATCTCGAAACTGTTGAAGTTAGGTGTAGGGAAATGTTAATAAAAATGAAATGGTTATTTAGTGGCTTCCTAGAGAGTACAAAAAATATAGGGTGTTCTATTTAAGTTAAGTGAGAAAAGTACAGATTTGCGTTTTGACTCGCCCTGTACACAAAGTATAATAATTGCGAAACATAATTGATCTCGTAAACTTCACTTACTTACAAAAAACAATCTTTGTCATAAAATATAGAAAATTGATGACATTAGAAAAGATACAGGGCCCTGAATTCATGACGATTTTAACCTTAAAGTGACCATAACTTTTAAAATCCTCGGTATACTCCAATCAAATACCATATCAGGGGATTTGTAAAAACGAGCCGAGTGCAAATATAAAATAAAAAATATGTGATGCCATTTAAAAAAAGGTATGTTTGGATAGGTTTGAAGTTATAGAGTACTCTGTATATTTATAAATAATTATGGATTATGCACCTTGAGATGCTTAACAATTGTGTTTTTATAATTTTTTCGTATTTATTATAATAACGCTATAAAAGAACGTTGCCGCAATATTGAGACACCCTGTATAATATACAAAGTAATTTTCATAAAAGCATTTATACAGGGTACTGCAAAGTAGTAAATCTCTTATACTAAATTGAAATCAAATTAAATTTCTATGCTCATTCACGAGGTGTTGCAAGAACCTTTCATTGGATACATTTTTGATTTAATGTGTACTGACAATACAGAAGCTGTTGTTTTTTGGTCGGCTATGTAAATCACGAAAAATTGTTTTCCAGAAAAAAATTGGGAAAATATTAATAAAGTATAATTAAATTGTCGTTTCATTATCAACTGGAGTGGAACATGTGTTTTTACATGTGGAGTAATGCAATAAAAACTGCGGAACCAATTGAGAAACGACAAAGCTGCAAAAAATTTTTTTGTATAAATTATTAAATTAATTTTAACATGAACTTGCACCATTATTATACACAGTTAAAATATTTAACTTTTCGGTCTTTTAAATGGTGTATTTCTGTATTTATATTTTATATAAATATATACGTGTCGATGACAATTACAGTTATCGTCTTCAAGAAATAATACCATCTATAAAAATTACTTGAGGTATTAGAACAAATTTGTTCTAACAATCTTTTCTGTATATCTTACACATATTACCATTTACTGAGGGCGATAACTGTAATTGTTATCGAAACGTATGGATTTCTATAAAATATAAATAGAAAACTACACTATTTAAAAAAATCCAAAAGCTAAGTAATAAATTAATTTTCATATTTTAAAATATACGTATACAGAAACCTCTTATCTTTTATTTTAGATTTATGCAATTTTTACTTTTTCCAACAGAACGCTTTGAAAATAAAAAAATTAATTGAAATGAAACAGATCCATTTAAAAAAATTAAAAAAAGAAAAGTCGATGTAAATAAAAAAAAGCGATTTTTTTCATGCCCTGTAATATTTTGATGTAAAGTTTTGTGTTCTTAACACTCGGTTTATACAAGGAAAATACATTTTGCACCCAATAAATTTACTTTTTTTGTTAAACATCTGAATTTATAAGATAAAGTTTACAAAAGAAAATATATAAAATTATTAAAATTGTGGGTTTACACTATTATAAATAAATTTAAATGTGTTTTGGTGCAAAGTTTGAACAGAAACGATGTTAAACTTTTCTTATTGCTCGGTTTGTTTACAAGGAAAATTGATTTTGCACCATCCGGTATAGTATGCATGTGATCACTTAACACTCAGTAAATAACAATACAGACTTCTAAAAAAAGTTTATAAAAGAAAATCTACAAAATCATCAAAATTGTGGGTATACACTATTATAAATATTTTTTTACTTATTTTGATGCAAAGTTTGAGCAGAAACAATGCGTAACTCTTCTTAACGGTCGGTTTGTTTACAAGGAAAATAGATTTTGCATCATCCCGTGTAGTATCCATGTGATAACGTTACACCCAGTAAATGACAATACTCGATTTACTTTTTTTTTTCATTAAACATCTGAGTTTATAAAATAAAGTTTAGAAAAGAAATCTATAAAATCTTCAAAATTGTGGGTTTACATATTATAAATATTGTTAAATGTGTTTTGGTGTAAATGTTGACTAAAAACAATGTTAAACATTTCTTAACGCTCTGCTTGTTTACAAGAAAAATGTATTTTGCATCACCCGGTATAGTATGTATAACATCACTTAAACACCTATTAAATGGCAATACAGGATTTACTTTTTTCTTAAACATCTGAATTTATAACAAAAAAGTTTCGAAAAGAAAATCATAAAACCGTTAGAATTGTGGGTTTACACAATTATAAATTTTGCTAAATGTGTTTTGATGCAAGGTTTGAGTAGAAATGTTAAACTTTTCTAAACGCTCGGTTTGTTGTTACAGGCCAAATACTCATTAGAGCATCAAGCCCTAAATTCGAAAAATACACAACTACTCCGCAACAAATAATCAAATTCGCTTACCCGTTTGGCAAAATCCGCCAAATCAATGATGTCTACAATCGGCATGTTGATTCCTATAAAAATCTTCAAAAAAAATTGCGACTACTCGAAAAACTATCGTATGCAAAAACAAAAAACTGATCGGTCAACGGCCGATAGAAAAAATCAAACGATTAAAAGTTGCCACTGTAACGTTGTGTAAATTAAACAGTTACTACAAACAAATAAATTACTCAACAATTTTGGATGAACGTAAAAATATTACCGCTGTGAGAACATATTTGGATTTACAATATATGTACACTTAAATAAAATGATAGGTGCTCAAGTTTTACACACTATTCATATCTTAAAAACAATTAACCTGGAAAAATATACAATCAGCAAAGCATGTTAATCGCATAAAATGTTAACTCTTAAAATAAAATTTCTATATTTTGATTTGGAATGATTCCTGCAGGATTCCAATAACCTCAATTAATCTATTTCATGTATCATAAATGTTTAGTTAACAATAAAGAGTAAAGAAAACGTCGAACATCTAAATTTTACAACTCTTGCCGTACGCAAATTTTATATAACTTAAACAGAATGAAATAATCAATACACGATCCGAGATAATTGTTGTATGAATGAATATGCTTTATACATTGAATTGGTATCTAGACGTTACTTAAATAATCTTAGACAAAAGGCGTCTGACTAATACAAATAAACGCTTCATTAAAATCACAAACACATAATAATTCGGAAAAATATAGTTACTTCCAATGCACAACTGGTCAATCGAACTTCCTTTTCTTTTAGCAAGGGTACTGCAACCAACATTTCATCGATAAAAGAACCACCAGCTTCTTAATTTTCTTAGATCGTATTTTTAAATCCTCTGCTTCCACCAACGTATGTACACCAATCTTACTTTATTACTTAATCACGTATATAAATTTATTAAAGCGAATAAATTACTAATCTTTATATTTCCAGCGGATCGTTATTTGTTACGTGGTCGGCTGCACACACGAAACCGTCAAAAAACTGAACTATCTAACCAATAATCCGCACACAAGATGCGATGAAAATCCAAGAAGAATTAAGGACCGGCACTTATTCAACACCGAATCCCATTGCATGGACGCGATAATGTCTCTGCGCGATAATGTCGCTGCGCGACAACGATAACGATAAGCTAGTTCGGCAGGAACGAAGTTACAAAAATATCCCCAAAGTAAGGGTAACGGAAAGACTTCCACGACATACTTCACTTAACCTCCCGATAAGGGCGTAAATAGTTCACTACTCCCAAACAAACAAATCTTCGTGTGTGCGGCGGAGCCGCAAACAAGAGCCTTGACACTACGACATCCTGATCAAGACTGCCTTAAGCTACATTTATTTCTCGCCACATTGGATTCTTATTACCCTACTTCTTAATCAGCCAATCATTAAAAGGATTACTTAAAATATTTAATACGCACAGAAAACGATAGCTTCTCGGCACTAAATCGGAAAAGAATTGCATCATCCATACAAATTGCGTTCCCAAAGACACCTCGTGTAATATAATATGTCTATGATAACGAAACTCTTACGATAGTGAACCTTACAATAACGTATATAAAACCGAAACTCTCTGTTTAAAGACCAAAAATTTTATCCAAATGAAAGGCGACAGATTGTCGCTACAATTTAAATTCGCAAAAGATGTACCACACAACGTAAAAATTTTATACTTAATATAATTCACCGAAATTAATATAACGAGAGCGACTGTTATTTACAAAGAAACTAATAATTAATTTACAATCAAATTAGTAAAAGTCTATTGTCTATTGATACCAATGCGTAAATCACATTTTAATTTTAAACTTTCATCTAAACTTGATAAACAAACCAAAACTTATATTTCGTTTTCAGAATTATGATTCTAATTGCGATTACCATTTGTAAATATGCGTTATCAAGTTCAATTACATGTCCGGTACTACAGAATAATTTATAATTTCGAAATTAACGGCAAATATTTGATAAAATCACGACCATGTGACAAAGAAATTTAATTTTGCACCATTCGGTATAGTATGTATTTAATCATTTAACACCCAATAAATGACAATACATGATAACAAATTGGTGGGCTATAATAGTTATATGAAAATGTAAACTTTCACCATTATCACACATAATAAAATACTTATCTTTTTTTTTGTTTTTTAATGGCGTATTTTAAATTATGCAATCTAAACGTTTCGATAATAGTTACAGTTATCTTCGTCAGTAGTAATATCTATTAAAATTGTTAAAGATGTTGTAAACAATTTTGTCAAAGTTGAAAAATTAAAACATAAACCTCAGCCTGCTATAAATATTGAAGTTTGAGAATTAGTAAGAACAACTATAAAAATTAAATATTTTGAACTGTCATTAAAGATGACAAATCAGAAATTAAAAGCTAACAATGAAAATGAGCAAACACATTTAACAAGATTTAATTAAGTTATGATGTAAGTGTAAAGTTGTGAAAATGATAGAAGCATTCACAAATATAAACATGACATCAGATAAAATAATCCAATTAAATCTAACAAAGAGATATCTTTGTCAATAGTTCCAAGTGTTATTAACAATTAAAAGCATAATGCGGAACGTTTTTTGTAATTTTTTATTTTTTAATTTTATAATGCTGCGGTAATTTAACATATAATTGGTAAAGCATTTGCTTAAGGTCTAGGAAAAACAGCAAAAAACCCAGACAGACCAAAAGTCAAAATTAAAATCAAAATTACGATGTATTATTATGCCTTTTTTTAATTATAAGATGCCAAGACCTATTTAAACACAGATTTTCTTCTTGTGTATTAACGTTATTAAGGTGTTTATATATTTCAATAGCTTCACGTTGTAAACGAACATAATAATGAGTTTGTCTTGACAATATTTCCATATTGTCAATGTCATGATTTAGATTATTCAGGGCATGGTCAGCCACCGCAGACTTCTCTGGTGGACCTAATCTACAAAATCTTATATGTTCTTTAAGTCTTGTATTAAAGCTACGTTTTGTGGTTCCACTGTATACTTTTCCACATGAACAAGATAACTTATACATTCCGGAAGATGATAATAGGTTTTTGACATATCTTTAGGTGATCTTAAATGTTCTTAATTTTTCTTGGAGGTTTAAAAATAGTCATAATATCAACATTAAGAACTGGTTTTTCTTTAAGGTTGTAATAACATTATTAATATCTGTAAGTGAGTGTTCTGATTTGTCATCTTTAAGACAGTTTAACAATATTTAATTTTTAATGACCCAGTTATTCTTTACTAAAATTTAATTCTATAGTTGGCTTTATACGTTTCTTAAACTGCAATATTTATAGCAGGCTGATGTTTATGTTTTAATTTTTCAACAGTTTTAATAGATATTACTACTGCGAAAGATAACTGTAAGTGTTATGGAAACGTTTAGATTGTATAATTTAAAATGCACTATTAAAAAAACCCAGAAAAGATAAATAATAGTTATACTTTGTTTTTCGATTTTTTTAAAATAAAAACTTAACATCTATGGAAAATTTCCACTTGCAGACAAACTGCAAGTACTATTTTACTAAATAATCACAAATATAACTCTTTTGCTACACTTTTATTACTGTAATGTAACAAGTATTTCTTTTGATTATTACCTGTTACTTTAATATAGCGTCAATGTATGTACATTTGCATTTGCGTTCTAAGTATACCTAAATAAGTTCGAATTTCGCATCAAACGATCACAATATGGAATTTTTTATGATTGTATTTACTGGTATCTATAAAGTAGAAAAATATCATAACCAAGGCATTTTCGTTTAAGTTTATTTTCGCATGAATGACAGATATCTCAAATTTATAGCATTTTGTTGTGAATTTATTGCTGATAGATGTTTACTGTAGTAAATTAAATATGAAACCGAAATATGAACAAAAATTAGTATATACCTTAAAATACTATTATTGTTAGTAAACGTAAAACTAAGCCCTAGTTCTTGCATAAAATGTAATGTAAAACGTAATTGTACCATTAAGTTTCATAAGAAATAAAGATACTTTCTGAATAAAAATGAGCAATCGTTAACATTGAAATCTCATAGGTAAAATATTTCATTTTAACAATTGTGGTGAAACGAACGACTGTTGACAATTAAAGTGTGTTACATGCACAAAAATATGGTCGAAGCAAAAGTAAAAGGTGTGTCGTAACACTAAATAGGGATTAGGCCGGTAGCTCACTCGGTCACTTGGATGTGTGGCCGTGTGGCTGGAGTAGATACACAGAAACTTTTAAAAGGGCACCACTTTTATTTGTATATCGCCCTTAGACCAAGAAAAGGGCTACGACACAGAAAGCGGTACGATACAGTTAAAATAATGTTGGACACAATACAAGAAGGGAAAGGGTCCGGCTAGGAATTTACTCCTAAACCGCAGTGATAAAGAAACAACTACCGGTGGGTAGTTTAACACAGCTCAATTTAATCTTGGTCAAGCCCCAATAATAGGGATAGATAACTGTTGCAGTTTACAAATAATAATAAATACTAACACCATCGTTATCGTAAGTTTGTGAATAAAATTGTTATGTATAAGACCGCGAATTGTGAGACTCAAAGTTCATTAAAATCCAGCTGTATTTTCTTATATTTATGCAAGGACATAACAGTTTGGCAACGAGATAGAAAGAATTAACGTTGGTTACAGCCAATATTCTTTGATACTATAATATATGCAGATTGAATAGAAGTATTATGCCCGGTAAGAAATCAAGAAGGTACGTCTTCAGTTGTTACTGAAACGGTACAACATTCTGTCCAAATAGTATTCTCACTAGAATCTTCGATATCACTAAGAAATTTGATAGATGGTTAATAAGGCTGGAAAGTTCTTTTAAGGTATTTGCAATACCACTAGATAAAAAAAGGCTAACTTATTACGTTATATGGGACCTTCCGCATACGACGTACTTTGCGATAAATTATCCCCTGAATCTCCCGAGACTAAGGCTTTTGAAGAATTGGTGGAGATGATGAAAAACCATTACAACCCCGAGCCATTAGAAATTGTCGAAATATTTTATTTTTTACAAAGGAAACAGCACGAAGGTCAAAGTTGTAAAGAATATTTAACTGCTCTACAGAGTCTGGCAGCTACATGCCAGTTTGGTAACTGTTTAAAGAGGGCGTTTTGTGTTTGGATTGCAAAATGAAAATATTCAGAGTAGACTGCTGGAGTCTAAAAACCTTACTATTGAAACAGCAGTTGAAATTGCAAATAACATGGAGATGAGTGCCAGGAATTATGTGAAATTACGTAGATCGAGTAGTGCACAAAACGTATGTAAAGTCAACCCAATTTCAAAGGAAATTGTAAGTGCTAATTCTACTTTTACAGATACGAGAAATAAATCTAATAATGTGTTAAAATGTTTTAGATGCGCATCAGTTCAGCATTTCGCTAAGCCATGCCCTATGAAAAATGCAATATGCCATAAATGTAAGCGGAAGGGTCACCTAGGTAAGATTATATGCAGGGCAAAACTGTTGCAACAGTAGGTGAAATTGAGGAGGTCCAGGTAAATGAAATATTACAAGTCCAATGTGTACATGTTCAGTTTAGAGATAAATTTATACTATCACTGCAGGTAAATCAGGTGAATATACCTTTTGAGATTGACTCATGTACTGCTGCGACTTTGCTCAATGATACTGAGTTTAAAAATTATCTCCCAAATCTTAAATTGAATAGTACAGGTTTAAAACTTGCTACTTATATTGGGTTATGCACTAGTTGACGTTAAGTATAAGAATAAAGTTAGATTGCTTAATATGTATGTTGTCAATTCAACTAAACAACCTCTTTTGGGAAGATAATGGATTAGACAGTTAGGTTTGGATCTGAATAATGAAGTTGCACAAATCAATAATTTCACAGATTCAAAGTTAGATTTTCTTTTTCAAAAGTATAGCACGGTGTTCAAAAAAAATATGGGTCGGATTGTAGGTCTTCAAGCTAGGTTAAGAGTTAAACCAAAATTCTTATAAAAGCTAAGGGAGTTCCTCTTGCTTTACTTCCTAAAGTAGAGGAAGAAATTGCATCTTTAGAAAAAGAGGGGGTGTTAGAAAGGGTAATGAGTTCAGAATTTGCAATGCCCATAGTTCCTGTTTTAAGAGCTAACGGTACGGTTAGAATTTGCGGTGATTTTAAAAGTACATTAAATCACTATCTTATAGTTTACCCTTTACCGACGATAGACGAATTGTTTTCTTCAATGACAGGGGGGATTACTTCACTAAAATAGATTTGAAACAAGCTTACTTACAAATGGAAGTGCACCCTGATGATAAAAAACGTTTAACTTTAAGTACACCTAAAGGACTGTTTCAAAGTACACGGTTAATGTATGGTTTAGCTAGTGCGCCTGCTATATGGCAAAGTGAAATTGAAAACTTACTAAAAGTATACAGGGGGTTTCCGTCTTCCTTGATGATATAAAAATTACTGCACCAAATGATGATATCCATTTCCAAAGATTAGAATCTGTTCTTGCTAGGTTACAGAATCATAGTGTAAGAGTTAATTTTGCAAAATGTCAATTTCTAAATAATTCAATTGAATATTGTGGTTACTTAATTGATAAAACAGGTATATAAATGGTAGCTATACAGAAATCCAGAATACCTACAAATAAAACTGAGGTTAGAGCTTTTGTTGGATTAATCAATTACTATGGTCGATTTTTTTTTAATTTGAGTGATATACTACATCCCATTTACAATTTGTTAAAAGATTTTCATGCACTAAAGGATGTCAACAAGCCTTTGAAAGGGTCAAACAAGAGATACTATCAGACAGGATCCTTGCACATTTTGATCCTTCTTTACCTCTTGTTTTGGCTACTGATTCAACCCCATATGCTGTGGCTGCTGTTTTGTCACGCGTACGTAAATGGTACAGAAGGTCCCATTCAATTTTCTTCACAGATGTTAAGCACTGTTCAGCAAAAATATGCTCAAATTGATAAAGAAGCGTATGCTATAATAATCGGTGTTAAAAAAATTTATTATTACCTATATGGTTTACTTTATTGGTTGATAATAAGCCATTAGTCCGAATTTTTTCAACTTCAAAAAGCTTGGCTACTCTTACAACTGTTCGTATGCAACATTATACCTTATTTTTACAAAGTTTTAATTATAAAACAAAATACAAAAATACAAAGTTGCATGCCAATGCTCATGCATTGTCTAGGTAATCCATAAAAGGTTATTCAAAGTATAATTGCAGATATTTTTGAAATTTTTCAAATAGACACGCCACCTATTACAATTACTGAATTGCGGAAAAGAAACTGTAGATGATGATGAATTATATAATTTATTAAAGGGTCTACAGCCGGGAATAGAAATAAAGCCACGCTATAGGTTTAATGTTCCACAAATTGAATTTACTTTACAAAATGATTGCATTTTAAGAAACCATAGTGTAGCTTCCAGAGAAGCTACGTCTGAAAGTTTAGAATTACATGCAGCTCATTTTGGTGTGGTCACAATGAAATCTTTGGACAGAAGCCACTGTTGGTGACCAGGTATCTCTGAGGATATCGAAGATTTGTGTAAAAATTGTAATGAATGCAATGAACACAAAAACAATCTAGTTAAACTACCAGTGCATCCTTGGCAATTGGCCACTGCCCCCTTCGAGCGTGTGCATGTTGATTTTGCAGGTCCACTCATGAATAATAATTATTTTATATTATTAGTTGCTTATACACGTTGACCGGAAGTACATACAGTAAACGATTTAACCAGCAAGACAGTCATTACTGTTTTAAGGGAAATTTTTCTACATTTGGAATACCCTTAAACTTAGTTTCGGACAACACCCAATGTTTTGTTTTTTACGAATTTGAAAGAAAATGGTATTTTGCACCAACTAAGTGGACCTTATCATCCTGCTACCAACGGCTTAGAAGAGAGATATGTGCAAACATTAAAACAGTCCTTAAGAAATCTGCAAAGTACTTCATCTGATAAAAAATTTCAGTTAAGGAAATTTTTATTTCTTTACCGTATAACCCCTAACACAGTCACAGGATTAAGTCCGTCCACTTTAACGTTTGGTAGGTCTGTTAGATCCAGATTAGATATATTTAAACCTAGAGAAACAAATTTAGATGCTAAGAGGGATGGATGGATTGAAAAATTAGGTAAACTGCACTATACAATCAGATTAGATGATGGCCAAAATTGGAAAAGACATGTTGATCAGTTAAGATTAATTGAGGAAAATACGCCCCCATATGCCTAGTACGGTTGAAATTACACCAAATAATAATTGTACATCAAAGTTATATAATAATCCTTGTAATTCTATTCAGACTGAAAACCACGTAAATGAAAGTGTTACGCAAAAATCACCAGCACATGAATCTGAAGTAATAAAAAGCTCGCCCGATTCACCTGTAGATATTGAAGAACCAACAGATGTTTGCGATTCCGCTATACCTGCATATAAGTCTACCGGTGATGTACCCTTACGAAGGTCTAAGCGTATTATTAAAACTCCATGTAAGCTAGATCTGTACACTTTTTTCTGAGTTAAAGTTTTTTTGTTAGTATAAAATGTTATGTATATGACGAACAGTTCTTGCTCACAGATCTAGTAGGTAGGTAAGAGAATAGAAAAGAACAATATCTGTCGGTTGTTTACATTTTCTGTAGAAAAATAATATTTGGAGAATTGTGAGAATAAAAGTTATATTTATGTAAGGACATAACAAAAATTTAGAAAATTCTTTGTCAGAAATATCTATTTAAGCAAACGTTGTAATAGTAACACACTTACCTTTCTGGATAGTGTTATACCTATAATATAACCCAAAAATACTATGCCATACTATACTATGCAATACTCAAAACCCAAAAATATCATGCACTGTCCGACATCCAGCGTTGATCCTAGAAATCAAAGACACAACACATAATAAAAATCAAATAGGCAATAAACCGTTGTTCCATATATACAGACGCACAGACTCACAGACGCACAGACACACAGACACACCGACAACCAGAATATTTTAGCCAGATGTCTACCATTGCGTTTTTCTTACACACAAATCAATTTAAGTTTAAATATCAGTACAAAAAAAAAAATGAAGCATACATAGCAAACAGAAAGGGTTAGTTTGCTACTATTTCTATAAGCATATATCAAAAGCGTAAGCTACAACTTTTACAATTACAAAAAAATTGTTAAGCAAATATGTATAACCCAGCGGCTGAGAGCCGAAATAATTATACCAAAAAATTGAATAGTTTTCTTATTATGACAGCGTTTGTTGACACTTATAGTTATAGCGTAGATAATTACACTAATAAGTAAGACACATAAACATGCATTAACCAGTTAACATCAAGAATCTATAAAATGGTGATAAGAGAGATAAGCGTAAACAGTTTAGTTCATAACATATATCGAAGCCTTCTGTATAGCAACCGTTGTATTACGTAAGTGTCAAAGTTCAGATTATAAACAGATCTTTACTTCCCAAAACAGTAGGTATAAAGATATAACAGCTGTGTCAATACACTACAATTTTTGTGAAAATGCAAAGTTATAATATGAAAATAGCAAAAAAATTGTGCTAGATTAGCAGTTGTAAGCAATGAGCACTTGTGTGAGTATAACTTAGTAAATTTTCACTAAAGGTTGACTAAACATTTACGGTTACAGATACATAACCTCGTTAGATGTAATACCATTCAATGTTCCCACGAAAAGTAGTCACACACACACACACGAATTTAGAGAACAGTGCTATATTTATAACTGTAAATCGTTATAGTAACGAGCCGCTGTCAAGTATTTCGCAGGTTAATTAAAACAAATGACCATATAGCAAGAGCTTCGTCATGAAGAAATAACTATAAAAGAAACTCACCAGGATGTTGCTTGTGTATAATTACTTAACCGAGTGTATTACTAGACAAACCTTTGTTCTTAGGGAGAGGATGACCCGATGTGAAGTAACAGCCAGAATGTATCTTCGACTTAGTTATCGGAGACCATTTCTAAGTTATACCATAATTCGGAAGAACGCTGACCAGATATATGTGCAAAATTGGTCACAGCAGTATCTTGTCTAGACGAACGACGATAATAGCCAATAGAAAGAAAACATCCTGCCAGGACATGAAGCTTTTGTTAAGAAACTTTACATCCGTAGAAACGAAAACTAAATTACTTAGTATAGTTTTTTACTAACTGTGCAGATCTAAAAAAAAACAGCACTACGTTGTATGTAACTTCTACTAAATAAATTTTTATAATAATTACAGAAGAAAATCCCAACATACCTAGTTTCTAACAACGCAATTTTTGCCGTCACACGTTCTTTTTCAGAAGAAGATACACTAAAAAGAAGTCACTTGATAATTTTAACCAATCAGAAATTTCCGGAATTATCACATTTTTAAATTTATTTGAAATTCAATTGTCACGCACCATGTTGCCAAATTTCTTATAATTGAAACCAACGTGTGTTGCCTACACAACAGGTATAAAAATTTTCAAAGTCGCCCTAAAACCCAAAGTTAGTTTAACACGTTAAAAGTGTACGTCAAAAAGATGACATTTTGTAACTTAATAACAAAAAGATTATTTACGTAACGCTAAAAGTGCTGAAACAGCTTAGCCGATTAGAACACCCACACTGTGGATACCAGTGTTAAGTTAAGGCTAAGGCAAAGTAAAAGAAATTGTCTAGTTGCCACTACATTGTGTATTATGGTTTACTTTATAGGAGAAATTTTCATTGAGATATTTGCAGATGAAAAATTTTATTTACACATCTCATTTGCTTTTTTAACTCTTTCTAATTTACATCAGTGGATGATCGGTGTACAATGTGAGCCAAAAGTAACGGAGAAATTCATTTAAATTGAAACGAAGTGTATTTTTCAAACATCTCCGAACAGGTCGATTTTTATTTGTAAAAACACTTTATGTTTATATTTTTTTGTTTCTACCTTACGCCATCTATCGGCAGTGGCATGCAACTTTTTATTTTTGATTGCAAAGACCATACTTGTTACACATCAAATGAAAGCTTCAGGAATTTTGAATTCAACACACTTAAAATTATGAAAATTCGTTCATGTTAACGGTTTTTATGGCTGAAAATGTAAAAACAAAAACAATTAATACGATGTTTTTAAATTAAAACACTTTAACATTTTAACTTTTAACTGTGTACAAAATAAACAATCTCGTTTTGAGAATACATACAAAAAACAGTAATAATTTTAATTAAAAAAACTATGATTACATACAATATATTTTAAAACCAAACATCAACAAACTGTTGCTTTTAACTGAAACTCAACGCATAGAAATACTGCTTCCTTTTGTTGGATACGGCGACAAGCAAAGAACGTAAGCTCGCGAGTTGTTTAATGCTAAATATCCTGATAAACATATCAGTCGTTCGACTGTAAGTAGCAGCAATGTTCCAAAATCCGGCTGCCTCAAACTGAATGAAAATGCACAAATTGAAAAAAATCCGCAGAGTACCACGCGCAAAATGGCTGATAACGAAGGAGTTCGCCAGCAGTGAGTACTTAGAATTTTGAAAAAACAACTATTACCCTTATGAACATAAATTAGTGCAAGGAATTTACCCTGACGATTGTAAACGAGGATTACAATTTTGCGAAAAAATATAGCAATTGTGGCCTAATTTTTATAAAATATTTTATTTACTTATAAAGCCACGTTTTGTCTAAATTTTGTCCTAATAAACAGAACAGTAGGTAAGCTAAATTGTCTTTAGTATAATAAAGATAATTTTCTTTTAAATACGTAAAAATAATAATGATAAAATCTGTTTTTAAGAGTTGAAGGTATTATAGTACCAAAATCCGCAATGGGTAATTGAAGCACACATGCAATACCCATCTTTTTTTGAAGAAACGCTAACTGGAAACAGATATTTAGAATTTCTACAAAATGTTCTGATTCCTGAAGTTGCTATTATTTTTCCAAATATTGGAAATCCGAATATACGAAACAACACTGTTTAGTTTCAACAGGATTGGGCACCGCCACATATTGTACGTAATGTTCGACAATTTTTATAATAGTGCTTTCTGGATCGGTGAATTGACACGATCGGAGTGGCCTGTAAGATCTTTCAACCTCAGTCCAGTCGATTACCTTTTGTGAAAATTGTGAAAATATTGACATTCAAAAATTCGCAAACAGAATCACATATAGTCAAGAAGTTTATGGACGGCAACTCGAACAGTTCTTATGTTGAAAAATTCTGTTTAGTGAATTGAAATATATGTTATTCTTTTTGCGCTGTTCAGTTTATAGCGTTCTTTTTTGTTAAAATGATCTTTAATGAATTGTTTATTTAAATTACATTATTATTATTGGTTTTGCATTTTTGTACGGAAAATTATGTGTATTGAAGATGCTAATTTAGTTATTTCTTGTCTTTGCGAGATTATTTATTTTGTATCGAGTTTTGTACTGTAAAAAGTATAAAAATGTTAAAATTAACGTTTTAATCAAAAAATCATAGAAGTTGCTTTTTTAGATCGGCTGAAAAGTTCGTAGGCTGACACATAGATGGCGTTACTAGAATTAAATCCATGTGATTGGTAGCAGTATGAACCTTCAAACGATATGTGTATAAATTTGACAGCTGTCGGATAATTGGTTCGTGAGATATAGCATTGTGAGTTAAGAAACTTTCGTTAATTTGAAAAATGGATCAAAAGAATCTCGTGTGTTACTGAAGCTTTGCTTTATCATGGTGAAAATACCGTTTAAGCCAAATCTTGGCTTGATAAACATTATTCGAACTCTATACCAGGAAAATCAACCGTTGAGAAGTGGTTTGCTACATTTAAACGGGGCGAAATGAGCACCGAAGACGATGCACGCAGTGGACGCCTGAAAGAGGCTGTTACGGGCAAAAACATGAAAAAAGTTCATAAAATAATTATCAATAACCCTAAAGTGAAGTTGATCGGGTTAGCTGAGTCTCTGAAGATATCAAAAGAACGTGTTGGACATATCGTGCATGAATATTTGGACATGCAAAGTGGTTGCCGCACGATCTCACAATTGATCAAAAGCAACGTGTCGATGATTCGGAGCAATGTTTAGCGATATTCAACCGTAATAAAAACTAATTTTCCGTGGATATGTGACAATGGATGAAGTGTGGCTCCATCACTACACTCAATCGGCAGTCAGCTGAGTTGAATGCACGCGATGAACCGAATCCAAAGCGTGGAAAGACGCAAAAGTCGGTTGGAAAGGTTATGGCATCAGTATTGTGGGATGCGTATGGTATAATATGCATTGATTACTTTGAAAAGGGCCAGACCATCAACAGTGATTATTATATAGCGTTGTTGGAGCGTTTGCAAGATGAAATCACGGAAAACTGCCCCATTTGAAAAAGAAAAAGTGCTGTTTAATCAAGACAATGAAAACGATGGCAAAATTGCATGAATTAGGCTACGAATAGCTTCCCCATCCACCGTATTCTCCTGATCTGGTACTAATGAAGAAGTAATCGCTGAAACTGAGGCCTATTTTGAGGCTAAAGATACTGTAACAATGGTATTGAAAAATTGCATAACCGCTATAGTCGTTGCATCGCCCTCGAAGGCAACTGTATTGAGTAATAGAATCGAATTTTACCAATAAAAACTTGTTTTACTATGTTAGCCTACGAACTTTCACCCGACCTGTTATAACAACCGTTAGCATGAACCGATTTTCAAAATTTTAAATGTGTTGAATTCTGAATCCCTAGAGCTTTCATTTGATGTGTAATAAATATGGTCTTTGCATTTAAAAATAAAAAGTTGCTAGGTTGGTATTAAATAAGATTTGTTTAACACTAAATAATAAAGAACACGGGAACGATACTTCTACGCAAACAGAAGACTTGTTTCAAACAGCAACAAACGTGATTTCTTATCTCTTTAAATATAGTTTCTGTTTTGCATTGATTTTTAAATTATAACTATTATTGTTATTACCTTTTGGAAATCATTTGGGAAAATTATTGTTACATAATATGTCGAATGGTGAAAGTTTCAACTTTTTTTGAAATCATGTTTATTCGTACAAATAAATTGCGTTCTGTCGATATTTGTTTTAAAATATATCTTTTGTAATTATTGTTTTTTTTTAAATTAAAATTATTAGTGTTTTTTTGCGGAACAAATTGTCTGTATTGAATATGTTAATTTATGTATTTATTGTCATGTTTATTATGTACTCAGTTAAAAGTTTAAAAATGCTAAAATAACACATTTTAATTAGTATAGTATGGTATAAGTATGGTGTTTGTATTTAAAACTTAAGTTACATTTTGCTGCCGCTGGGATGGCGTAAGGTAGAAACAAAAAGTATGAACATAGAGTGTGTTTTTTAAAATAAAAATCGTCCTGTTCGAGGATTTTTGAAACATAATTTCAATTTAAATGAACTTGTCCGTTACTTTTAGCTCATAGTGTATAAATTATATGAAGCGAGTTTTATTCAAAACATTGATTTCGATTGATGCCAGCAAAAAATACAAGGTATGCCAGCGACCGTGCACAGGTAAAAACGTGAAAGTGCTAAAACACCCAGTAATACGCCTCGGATATCGGACGGAAATTCCAAAATACAAAAACAACAAAGAAAATGGACTATTGGTATTTGGAATTCACAGGGGATTAGGAACAAGTTCCAATAGATAATAATGGAATTAACGAAAAGAAACATTGATATACCTCTCAGAAACAAGGAAGGGGGGAAATGGAAGTGAAAATAATAAAAACTACATACACTTTTTTAATGGGGTGGATAAAGGCCAAGAGCTCAGGCTGGTATTTCTATTTTGATTAACCTAAACCTTCAAAGATACCTCAAATCCTGGGAACTAATAAATGAACTTATAATAAAAATGACTTGTCAAATTAGAAGATGACTAATAACAATCTGGGAGTGTATGGAATAAATGACGATGCGACAGTCCAACGAAAAGATGATTTTGAAGAATCACTGAGAAATGCTCTCGAAAAAATTCCTAACCTTCACGAAATTATATTTGCAGGCGACCTAAACTGCAGAGTCGGTAAAAAGGCAAACAGCTCGATCGTAGGGTAGGCTTGCATGGGGAAGAAACCCTAAATAATAATGGAGAAAAACTGATAAATATATGTAAACAGTTTGATTTAAAAATAACGAACACCTTCTTTCCTCATAAAGAGATCCACAAGTACACATGGTACCAACATACAAAACGACTCAAATCAATAATAGACTATTCTGGGATTAAAGTGCAGGACCTCAGAGTGAAAAGAGGACTGACTGCGGATCCGATCACTGCCTAGTCACATCCAAAATATACGTACCATTCGTGAAGGTGGCACAGTTGAAAGATGATAACGCTCAAAATAAAAAATAGATGCAATAAAATATAACCTCGATAGTCTAACAGAGGATACTACTAATAGCTATATAAAAAGCTATAGTCTACAACAAACACTTATAAAGGATAACAGTAGGATTATAGAACATGAGTATGAACACATAAAATTATGTGTAACAGAAGCGGCTAAAGAAGCACTGGGCACGAAGAAAAATACACCTAAAGATATTTGTGGGATAAAGAAATAGAACATCTAATCCAAGAAAAAAGGAAATGATCCAGATACAAGGGAGAAATACAAAAGAGCCAACAGGAAGGTGAACCAAGAAGTTATTAAAAAGAAAAATACAACATGGCTTAAAAAGTGTGATTTTATCGATCAACAACTGAGGGGCGCGAAAACGAAGCCTGGAAAACAATAAAATCGATGAAAACAACACTGAAAAGAGGAGCAAACGTGAATAGTTTATCAGACAACGAATGGGTAACAAATTTTAAAGAATTCTTAGACGGAAGGCGACCTGCATTTCTACAGGACAATAACATCTATAGTATCGGAAATAGAGTACAACTAAAACGTACCGACATCGAACAAGCTATTAAAAAGACCAAACTGAGAAAATCTCCAGGACCTGGAGCAATTTACCCCAAGCTTATTAGATATGGCTCACCGAAGCTGACTTAAATGTATTCAATAGGTGTTCAAATGGGAGAAAAATCCCGATGGAGTGGAAAACATCATATATTACACCAATACAAATACATAAAAAGGGACCAAAAGATAATCCAAAAAATTATCGAGGAATAGCAGTGATTCTAACAACTGCTAGATTATATTCACGGATCCTTAGGGATTCAATCGAAGAAGATATAATAGAAATGCAACCAGAAGAACAGGCTGGATTTAGAACAGGGAGATCTACGACGGATAATATCTTTTCTTAAAAAAAGCCCTCGCAAAACGTATACCGCCGAATAGAGAAACTCATAATGTACTGATCGACTTAGAATAAACATATGACTGCGTACCTGTAATACAGCTATGGAAAGCAACGGAACGACTAAGCATAAGAATTACTCTGATAAACGCCACAAAAGAATACTACAGAAACAATTCTGCCAAAATAAAAATTGACCATACCAGAGCCTTAAAAGAATGGACAAATAAATGTATAAGTAAGTGTATGGGACTTAGAGTTGGGGCGACACACTATATAGTCTGCATTTTACGGATGATCATGTTGTCATAGCTGAAGATCGAGATGATTTAGGATACATGATCAGAAAACTCCAAGAAGGGTACGAAAAGGCAGGGCTAAGCATGAACATGAGTAAATTCCAATACTTAGAAGTGGGTAATAATGAGTTCAATAATTTCCCTCTAGAAAATGAAGAAATACAAGGCGTGGAAAAATTCAAATACTTAGGGATTATCTTAAATAAGCAAGGAAATTGCAAAAACGAGATAAAAGACAGAATAACTAAATGTAGAAAGGTGATTGGTGCATTCAACTCACTCATTTTGGAGAAAGATATTAAAAAGGAAGTCAGGAAGCGAATTTACAGGAGCTTAGTGGAAAGTGTGATGCTCTACGTGTCGGAAGCGTGGATGTCAGTAAACAGAATAGACAGAAGTTTCGAGCAACTGAAATGGACTTCTTACGAAGGAGCTGTAGGAAATCTAGAATAGAAATGGTTAGGAAATCGCATATAGGAGAGACAATTGGCGTGGTTTGGACATACCAAGAGAATGGAAGAATAATACTTGAGTGAGTACCACCCGAGAAGAGGAAGAGGGGGTGACCAAGACGAAGTTGGCGAGATGATGTGGAGGAAGCCATGAAAGCTAGAAAATTGTAGGAAGGGACGAGTTATCTTGGAAGCTGGGGACCGAGAAGCGGCACTAGCCGTATATAGTCAGTGTAAAATAATGGGTATTACGAATTTGTGTCTTATTAGTTAATCAACTAAGGAACAAAGTGGATCGAAATTCAAACTTACAATGTAACGGCCCTTACTTATATACTTTACAATTTTTTTTATTTACTGCTAATGAAGAATGCGCTGGTATCTGTATTATCTTGTTCCGATGTTTGTCTCTCATTCGACTCAATTCGACCCTAGGTGAAGGAAAGCAGGTTCTTTGTTACCCACTACAGCCTTAAGTGGATTTATGAACGCAAGAATATTTCCAGTTATTTTGCGCGTTTGCAATACTAGGACTGCGAGGTTATACACTGCAAGAACAAGGATCATGTCATGTCGCTGTAGAAAAGTTAAATACATTCAATAGCGCCAATAACGAATTATATTAATACGCTTGCGACAAATATCCGAAATTGGCCGAAGTAAGAGAATGTTGGCGATTAAAGCTCGTCAAGACCCGTCAAACTTTGTTCACCTGAGTGGAGCCAAAACTTTTGCTTGCGTATCTGAAAAATATTATGTTGTGAATGTGTTAGCGGATATAGGTCGTTATGTACGTAGAAGTTGTGTGTAATCACGCCAGAGCCTACTACAGCCTTAAGTGGATTTATGAACGCAAGAATATTTCCAGTTATTTTGCGCGTTTGCAATACTAGGACTGCGAGGTTATACACTGCAAGAACAAGGATCATGTCATGTCGCTGTAGAAAAGTTAAATACATTCAATGGCGCATTACCAATAACGAATTATATTAATACGCTTGCGACAAATATCCGAAATTGGCCGAAGTAAGAGGATGTTGGCGATTAAAGCTCGTCAAGACCCGTCAAACTTTGGTCACCTGAGTGGAGCCAAAACTTTTGCTTGCGTATCTGAAAAATGTTATGTTGTGAATGTGTTAGCGGATATAGGTCGTTATGTACGTAGAAGTTGTGTGCAATCACGCCAGAGCCTACTACAGCCTTAAGTGGATTTATGAACGCGAGAATATTTCCAGTTATTTTGCGCGTTTGCAATACTAGGACTGCGAGGTTATACACTGCAAGAACAAGGATCATGTCATGTCGCTGTAGAAATAGTTGTAAATACATTCAATGGCGCATTACCAATTAACGAATTATATGTAATATTCGCCTTGCGATCCAAATATCCGAAAGTTGGCCGAAGTAAGAGAATGGTTTGGCGAATTAAAGTTTTGTTCACGACCCGTCAACCTTTGGTCACCTGGGTGGAGCCAAAACTTTTGCTTGCGTATCTGAAAAATATTATGTTGTGAATGTGTTAGCGGATATAGGTCGTTATGTACGTAGAAGTTGTGTGCAATCACGCCAGAGCCTAAGCAAACCTGTTGTGTAATGGGTGGTTTTCTCTTATCTCTAAACTATTGTAAGTCGTGTCGTTAGATATCATGAGCCCTCTTTCTCGATCGACCCAAGTGTACAGCTACATCTTTTTTATTTTGGACTTATTTTGTAAATTTCCTTGTATCCGGTACTAAAGAGTCTGTAATAGCACATATTGTTTCTAGACACATTGAGAGAATTAAACAATTGTTAACTTGAATTGTTGGGTAGGTTATCCTCAAAGAATGATTTGTGACAACGGAATGCAGTGTCGTAGCCGACAGCTTAAAGGATTGAGCGGTAAATACCAATGCCATATAAAGGATACTGTGTTATCACACACAATCTTATGCTACCGAGCGAATTAATCATGTGGTAAAAACTATGCTTTCTGGGTACGTACAAAACAATCATCCCAAATAGGACTAAATTTAAGTTGAACAGGCCATATGCCGTATTTCTTAAAAATTGAAATATTTTTTTCTCTTTCTTCAGAAACTCAAGAATCAGTGCTATGCTTATGATGTGTCCGAAAGCGTTAAGCACTACCAAGCGTCTAAAGCCCGGTACAATCTTCGACATCGTTTTGATGAATTCTATTGTGAACAATTAGTTTGGCGACGAAATTATGTTTGGTTGTGCTTGCTCATTGGAATTATCAATTGAAACACTCTCAACGTACACATTTTCCACACTTGGTAACCACACGACTACAACGTTTACACACATCACGGCATACAGGTTATTAGTGGAAGTTGTTTTGTTTCATTTAGGTGTTAAGGTTGGGTCAGTATCGTGTTGCGACCGCTTTGGTTGGTTACTGAGGAATCGGGATTGCTGTGAGTTACGTTAGTTCGGAACTTTATTGGTTGTTGATAACATTCGTCCCGGATGCATTTCTGAATTTCAGCATTCACTTTATCTGTTTTTAATAGAGGAGGATTTGTGAAGATAAAATTTGATTACAAATTTTATTAGCGATCATTTTACATCACGCATTTAGTGATAAACCGTAAACGCGTCTTTAGCTAATATAAGTTGGCATTCCTGTACATATTTTTTTAAAGTATTCCTTGCAGGAACGGTAATTAAAGCGAGTGTGTTAATATCAAAGTTCAATGCTACATACATATATGCAGAGTCAATTTAATAGCAGAATTATTTAAATTTGCAACTTTTTGTGGTTAAGTGTTAATGCTCACCAATTATTTTGTTGCTATCTCTTCATTTGGTTGATTTGTGGCATTGTCTTCACAGCTAATTAATTAGTAATTAATGTTTTGCATCCGAAAGCTTTGTTATCATATTTTAAATATTACTATAGCGACTACATGTAGCTAAATTTTTGTTAGCTTTTTATTCAAGTTTGTATATAATTTATGTAACATAACTTGAGGTTTTAAGTTTGAAGTAAACTGCAATGCTTTGGGAATTAACTGATCTGAAATGCATTTGTTTTATTGATTATTAAGGAAAAACTCAAGAGTTTGGCCCCTTGCTTTCGGTGAATCTAATTCACTCCACACCGCGCACACACACACACACACACCACACACACACACACACACTCACACACACACACACACACCACACACACACACACACCACACACACTACACACCACACACTCACACACACATCACACACACACACACACACACACCTCACACCACACACACACACACACACACACACACCCACACACACTCACACACACTACACACACCACACACCACACACACACACACTACATTTTCAACACATTCTCCTCTACACTTACACACACCAGCAGGTGTTCCTTCGATATTCCCTCTCCTTTCCTCTCCCTCTCCTCTCCTCTCCCTCTCCCTCTCCCTCTCCCTCTCCCTCTCCTCTCCTCTCCCTCTCCTCTCCCTCTCCTCTCCCTCTCCTCTCCCTCTCCCTCTCCTCTCCCTCTCCCTCTCCTCTCCTCTCCTCTCCCTCTCCTCTCCCTCTCCCTCTCCTCTCCTCTCCCTCCCTCCCTCTCCTCTCCCTCTCTCTCTCCCTCTCCCTCTCCTCTCCCTCTCCTCTCCTCTCCCTCTCCCTCCTCTCCCTCTCCTCTCCCTCTCCCTCTCCTCTCCCTCTCCCTCTCCCTCTCCCTCTCCCTCCTCCCTCTCCCTCTCCTCTCCCTCTCCCTCTTCCTCTTCCTCTCCTCTCCCTCCCTCTCCTCCTCTCCCTCCCTACCTCCCTCCATCCCTCCCTCCGTATATTTTTCAGGAGCTCTCCCTTTTTTTTAATTTCTCTGTAGCGCTAGCTGAATTGCGCCTCGCGCTGATTTTTACTAAACCTGTTCAGTACAGGTAAAAACTGATAACGGCGATAACGGCAAAATAATAAAAGAACGAGTGAGGAAAGGAAATAAAATAATAGGGCAAGTGTGGGATGTGGGAGAAACACTGTTTGGGATGGACTTATAGAAAAGAAAACTATTATTTGAAAAATTAATAAAAAGTGTGGTGCTGTATGGGGCGGAAGTGTAAGGATGGAGTGAGTATAAAGAGGTGGAGGGACCACAGGAAAAATATTGGAAGTGGGCACTGGCTGGAAAGAGAAACACCAAGAAAAAATAAGGGCGGAGGAGGGAAACAGAGCAATGAAGTACGAGGAGGAAATGACAGTGTAAAATACTATAAGAATGTTGGAAGGAAATAAAAAGGGGAAAATAAGATATGGACAAGAAAACAAAAGATTATTATGAAAGAAACGGGTATGCGAAGGAAGAAGTGGAGAGAAGGGAGGAGCGAGAGTGAGAGAGTGCATAATAAGAAGTAACAGGGATGTGCAAAAGCAGGAAACGTGGACAAAGGTGAAGAAGGAAAATATAATGTAAACTATAAGAACATTAAGGAAATAGGGATACCAGGATATTTGAAAGGGGAGGGAGGAGGGAGAGAAAGAAGATGATAGCGAGATTTAGATGTGGAAACGAAGAGAGAGAAATCAAATATTGGAGAGGAGACGAAGAAAGAAGATGTAGGCTGTGCGGGGAAGAGATAGAGACCATAAATCACGTGCTGAAAGAATGCAGGGAATTAAAGGTAGAGGAGAGGTCGGTGGAAGAAATACTAGGGGAAGAAAGCAAGGGGAAAGGATTGGATGGAAGAAACATGGAGAATGAGAAGACAGTTAAGGGGGGAAAGGAGGAAAGTGATGTGGACAATGTAGGCACAATGCATATAGTAGAGGGAAATGTAACATAATACTTTGCAAGATTTTGTAAAAAAAATGAGCAAATAAAGATATTGATTGATTGATTAATAACCGCATCACGAAAATAACGTGCTCGTACAATACTAGAACTAACCATCGACCGCTTTATTGTTTGAAGATAGGCTATTTCATGAAATTTGATTAAATATAAAATCAAAGAATTAAAAACAAACGGAAAATCCCCGCCCGCCAAACTTGGTTGCCAAAGCATCTACTTTTTTAAGCTTGCTGGTTAATCGGTTCCTGTATATTTTAATATAAATTGTACAAAATTTATACGTTTCGACAAAAGTTACAGGTATCGTCGTCAATAAAGAATCATACTTTTAAAATACACAAAGTTATTCGTGAAAGTTTAGGTACATTTTCAAAACAACATAAGTCAGCGGATCTTCGAATTACTTACAGTGAACATTTTTAACGGATTCGATCTGGTTAATTTCCGAGTGTAATGGCGACGCAGCAATCTATATTGAACGAATCATTGCGTTTTATATCTTATGGGCTTACGAAAACAGCTTTTGTAATTTTACAGTTCGTTTTTAATTATAAAATGAATTAGGACTAGCATGCATAAGCATTTCTATTTTAGCAAAAATGTTTAAACCATTCCAATTATCATCCCACATACTCTAAATTTAAATATAAACAATATAATGTAGACGTGTTAAACCATAAATCAAAATTTCTGTTATTGGATTATACGCAAAACTTCAAATTCCATATCTGCAGCATAACTGCAGGTTCAATTTCATAGTTAATAAAACTTTTCTCCGCTAGCAAACTGTATAGGAATATATCATTCCATGCATCAATATGCTTTCATCGTTGTCCACGTAATTTAAAACTTCTGTAACACATACATTCAGTAAAAGTTCGAAAACCGATATTCTAATAACATCCATTGAGCTTGAATTTCAAAACAGTAATACTAATATAACACAACTGCAACTGCAGTAAAACGAAATGTAGCAGATTAAAACTGGGACAATAAAAAGACATCCCCCACTGTATTTAAAATTCCTGCACTGAAAAAAAACAGTTGAAATATGTTTGAATATAAGTTTAAAATTCGCGCTGAAACTGCCGGAACTAAGATAAGGTGGTTATAAACAACTGAGCGCTGAGTATAGCACCCGGCGACCCTACAAAGAAGATAAGCGATAAGCGTAATCGGACACATTATTTACCCCAGAAGCTTTTTATTTTATTTCAGGGTTCAGGTGCAAGGCGTGATGAAATAGGCTGAAAAGACGTAAATTTTAACCAAAGTTTAAATTACGGTTCTAAACGTTCACAACGAAAACTGGCTTCGATACAAAAAAATTAAATAAGAGTGGTGTAATTATGCCGCGGTTAATTATAAATTTATAACTGGACGTTTTTACACCCCATTTAGTAATTAAATTTAATTAGTCCCTAAAGCACTCCACTTCTAAAACACAAAATTACATTTTTTCTTTCGCTTTACATTTACTTAGTAAAATTATATACACTTTTATTTCTTTTCTTAACATTTACATTCTTTGAATATCATTGTTGCTCAGTTACGTTTTGCTTATTTTTCTCTCAAACGTAAAATTATTCAGTATAGCGATTCACAGTAGGTATCCGCTGCTCATTGCGAATGTTCTTTATGCTTCTATTTACTTTCGAAATTGGCTTTGTATTTTAAAAAAAATTGTTTTACAGGTGTACCTTTCTCATTTTCTTTAAAATTATGAACACGGTTTCTGAATGAAGTAAAATTTACGGATTGTAAATATTTTCTTTAATGCAAAACAGGACGACACAGCATTACGACTACTTTTTTTACATTTAATTTAGCACGTGCCTCCTTTTTTCCATTGTTATATACACATAGTGTATTTTAAAGATTTGTACTTTTTTCAGGCAGGTTTATGATTGTTTTCTGTTCCTAAAATCATATTTATGCGAATACTCGTACGTACTTACATTCCAGTAAGATGAAATACAGCCATGTAACCCGCAAATTAATGGATTTCAGCAATAGACGTTTTTTTCATATAAATGAACGTTCTTGATCCTATCGTATATTAAAAATATAAATACGTCGATTAGGACGTAAACAGGTGAAATATAAGGGTGAATTTGGACCAGCTTTTTTCACGATTTTGAACAAATAATTTGTATCTTGACTAAAAATAATGAATAAAATTGTATCCCCACTCCGTAATTTTAATAGAGCTACGTGAAGTGCATGATCGGGAAAAAACGCAAACGCATTGTTTTGTGCGGAATTGTGCCGTAATCAGTCAATCAGCAATACATAGCGATACTGTTACGGGTGAGAATGGCATAGATTCTAGTGTAACAGATAAGGGGGTTGGTTGCGATATCTCAGTGGCCGGAGGTGAGTATGGGGTGTTTTGCGTATAGGGTGAATAGATTTGATTTGATTTATGGCAAAGTCATAAATCAAAGGGCGCCAGTTTGATTAAAATCAAAAATAGGGGTTTAATTAGCACACAAATAAACGCTATTACTTCACAACAATGTTCAAAACAAACTAAAAATTGCTTTACATTCGTAGCCTCAACAGGGTAAATCAGCAAAAAGACTTTTAGACCGGTGCTTTTGTAAAAGCACGAAACAAAACGAAATATCGCGCTGCAAGATTAATTGTAAAGTCATCAATCTTATTTCCTCAAATTTATCAATGAAATTGTATTTTAAATAATCTTAATCTTAATAAGCAATAGCAAAAAAAAAACTGTAAAATCTCTCATTAATTAATCAAAGTTAAAAAGCTTTCGTCAAATCATGATCAAATAATAAAATCGGCGTCACTGCAAGGCCGTATAATTCGAAAAATTACCATTAGATCATTAACAAGAAAATAATCAAAGCTACGGTTGTCTACTAATTTATATGAACCGTAAATAATGATAAAGCTTTGAGAAAGTCGCATAGTAATATTATACAATACAGAAATAATACGCATACAGATTAATACTATAAATTATAAGATATAATATTCATACGAAATGGACAATTATTTTAAAGTCAAAACAAATAAATTCGCTTTCGAAAGGAGTGATACGCAATCTTGCTTACTTAAAATTTCAATAATGTAATTAATTGGTTGAAACGTGCAAGTTCAAATTTCCAAAATCACTAATCTTAAACCTCAATTTAATTATCCCATTTAACATCACATTGGACACGTACAAAACATAGATTCGGCAAATCTTAAAATATCAACATCAGTACACAATGAAAAAAATAATTATAATATTCAGCGTGAATATCAAAAAGGTAGGGTGAAAACGCTTCAGTAATCGATCCGGTGGCCTGAAGGGCATCTGTACGAAAGAAAGCGTGTTCATCTGCGTATTTAAATACAGTTCTACAATTTTTAGAGAAATCACGAATAAAACACAGAAAAGTAATCACCTTAATTTCGCACAGATTTTCAGTCTATCTTTTCTTTCCCATCGCAGAATGCAATTCTCGTGGAATTGACCCCTTCGTTAATTAAACAGAAATTACCAATTGAATCTTCAATTGTTTTTTCAAAGATGGACTAACGCAGTGAACGGAAACTCTTAGTAACGTCAGGTAAACTAATTACTTCTTTTAATTTATACTCGCAACAGTCAGCGAAATATTTCAATCTAATCCAGGTGTCCTTTATTAACTGCTTTACTTGGTTTTATTCACACAAATCAGTAACTTATTTACACGAAGTTCCTTGTTATATACACAAAATATATTACCAACTTTATTTACAGCAATTTATTGCTTCTTTTTAAACAGGCTGCAAGTACAATGCAATGATTAATGACAGTTCTACTCTAGATTTTACAAGAACACGAAAAAAAACAAAGTCCAATATCTATAATTATTTTAATCTATTACAAGTGTGAACTAATCCAATCGATCGGGAAGCACTAACATAAACACTTTCCCAACTCGATTAATACGACAAGATCAGTATAAATTGACGACGACAAACCCAAAATTACCCCGGGATGATTGAATATTAGCTTTACCCCGTTAAAGTAACGTTATCTTTTAACCACCGCTTTAAAAAAAATCTTCCGTAATATAAAACAAACTAGGCACTTCTCACGTAAAAATACCTAGAATCGAGATAATAAACATTCCTTCCATAACGCAGCCAATATAGTTCAGCTACACCTTCAATGATCCTCATATTCGAACTTGTCAACGTAAAAGTACGCAGAATTATTTAACCGCGTTACAATCTTCTCCCTGTTAAGCACGATACGCAGCAACTTCATCTCAAAACAACCTATGACGAAAACTTTTGAAATTTCAGAAGAAGAGTGGCACAATCCTTTTAAAAATTGGTATAAGTTATGAAAGAGAATATTTTGAAAAAAAAACCTGTATTTTCCGTTTCCTACGTTTTAGTTGCTAAGGAAACCATTGTAAATCATATAAAGGCCACCCCTGTGACTTTTGAACGAGTCGTTAGATTTTGTTCAAATTTTGCTGGGTTATATTAATGCCAGTTTGGGATTTTTTACATAAAAAAACAATATGGCCGACTTCCGGTTTGACCGGAAATGACGAGAAAGTTGAAAATTTAAATGGAACACTCTGTATATTTTTACATATTTGGATTCTAGGGCTTCAAATACATACTGTTCATCTGTCAAATGTCAACACAGGCGCCATTTTAATTTTATTTTTTTTAATTTTAGATTATTATGACGTCATCTAAATTATAGATAATTGACGTACAATTACCCCCACAATATTATTTATCCTAATAATTAATTTTTGTGAAGTCAAATTTAAAAATTACGATTTTTTTAACTAAACTCGCTGTTCCCATTAGAAACATACACGGGCCACCCTGTTTATTAAATAGCTCTTTCAAGTACTAGTAAAACGATATACATGGAATTAATTTCTTTAGTTCCTAAATAAAGCAATAATTCTTAATTTTCTAATTTTTATTAACACAACATGCTCCTGAGGCCGACATTGTCAAAGTAAAATGGCGTTTGAGTTGACATTTGGCAGATGAACTGTATGTATTTGAAGCCGTAGAATCCAAACATGTAAAAATACACAGGTTGTTACATTTAAATGTTCAGATTTTGTGTCATTCCCGTAAAACCGTAAGTCGGTCATATTGTTTTTTTGTGTAAAAAATCCTAAGCTGGCTCTAATATAACCCATTAAAACTTGCACAAAATCTAACGACCCGTTCAAAAGTTACAGGTAATATATATACATATACATATATATATATATACAGGGTGATCAACATCTGTGGCAAAGCCCGTTATTTACAAAAATAGGAGGTAGCTGTAAGCTTCATATTTTAAAATTAGTTACAAATATACAGCGTCTTCCATAACACTGTACCGCGTCAAGGATATGTTTTTTTTAAATGAAACACCCTGTGTTTTATTTTAAATTTAAAATCCTCTTCACTTCCTCGTTAGAAGAATACACAGTTGTTATGTGTTATACAGGGTATTTAAAAAGTTATAACCAAATTTCAATGAAAATCGAAACAAGTTCAACGCCCTGTACAATTGAAAAGGGATACAAGAGCAATGATCTGTTGTAGCCATAGTTTTTAAATGACTGTCAAAATTCATAAAAATTATTGATTTTGCTAATACCCTTTAAATCTAATACAGGGTAAGTCAAAACACAAATTCATTGTTTTCTCAGTATTTTTAAATGCAACCTGTATTTTATGTCACCATCATAAATTACAGTCAATTTAGTTTAGTTTATCATAAGTATTTCCTATACCTAAACTTAATAGTTTTGGAGATATTTCAAATTGTATTGGAAAAAGGGTTACTTCATGAATTAAATTTATTATTTTTATTTACTTTACTATTTACAAATATCTTAAGGTAAATGAAGAAATTATCATTTTTATTGTAGAAGGTTTTCGAAATGAGCCCCTATATCATTAAAATCAAGGTTGCTATGAAGGTATGTGTCGCAAATTGACAATTCAGTTTTAAATCAAATTGTTTTGATATTGTCTTGAATTTTGATTATTTTACAACAGTCAACAATGAATTTTGAAAGGGAAGAACTGGTAGACTTGCTATGGATATTAGATGAATGTAATAAGAATTGTTTACTTGCAACAAGAGTCTATCATGAGCGATATTCAGATCGTCGGCAACCGAATAAGAGATCATTTAAAAATGTAAATTCAATCGCAGTGTTATATGAGACTACAGAAAAAACGAAAACGGTTACAACAGAAGAAACCGAATTAAATGTTTTACTGGCCGCTACTGAGGATCCTCATACAAGTATCCGAAATATTTCAAGAGAGCAAGACATTAGTTACGGATCTATTCAGAAAATTCTCTCGAAACACCACATGCACCCATACAACATCCAGGTACATCAAGAACTGACTGACTTTTTGGTGAATGGGCACAACAACAAATAATTGTACAAAGAAATTTTGTCGATTTTGTTTTATTCAAAGATGAAGCAACGTTTCACAAAAACGGATGTGTCAATCGGCATAACTTCCACTATTACACCACAACAAATCCGTGCCACATAATTACGAAGAGTCAAACTAGGTAGTCCTTAAACGTTGGGAGTGGTATCTTAGGTAATTATGTAACAGGTCCTTTCTTTTTTGAGGAAACAGTAAACGGAGAGGTTTATTTAGACTTTTTAGTAAATCATTTACCTATTTGCTTCAAAACGTGCCACTCAACATTCGTCAACAGTTATGGTATTTACATGACGGAGCTCCTTCTCATCACACTTATCCAAGGTGACTTGAATGAGAAATTTCTTAACAGATGGATAGGAAGAGAAGGACCAATTCATTGGCCACCTAGATGACCAGAATTAATTAAAGTCGACTTCTTCTTCTGGGGCTATATTAAAGATCTATTGTACCGTGAACCTCCAACAACAATTGATGACGTGAAGGTCAGAATTAGAAACGTATTGCATAATGTTACGCCACAAATGCTTACAAACGTTAGTAGATCATTCGAAACCCGTCTTCAAGCCTGTGTTGACGTTATGGGAGCTCATTTCGAACACTTTCTACAATAAAAATAACATTTTCTTTATTTAATGTTTTATAAATTGTTTTTTGTGTGTTACTTTAACATCTTTGTAAATAGTAAAGTAAATAAAAATAATAAATTTAATTCATGAAATTACCCTTTTTCCAATACAATTTAAAATATCTCCAAAACTATTCAGTTTAGGTATAGGAAATACTTATGATAAATTAAACTGAATTGACTGTAGTTTATGATGGTTATATAAAATACAGGGTGATGCATTTAAAAATACTGAGCGAATAATGAAGTTCTGTTTTGATTTACCCTGTATTAGATTTAAAGAGTATTAGCAAAATCATTTTTATGAATTTTGACAATCATTTAAAAACTATGGCTACAACAGATCATTGCTCTTGTACCTCTTTTCAATCGTACCGGGCGTTGAACTTGTTTCGATTTTCATTGAAATTTGGTCATATATTTTTAAATGTCCTGCATAACACATAACAACTGTGTATTCTTGTAACGAGGAAGTGAAACGGATTTTAAATTTAAAAATAATATACATGGTGTTTCATTTAAAAAACATCTTTGATGCGGTACAGTATTATGGAAGACCCTGCATATTTGTAACTAATTTTAAAATGTGAAGCTCACAGCTACCTCTTATTTTTGCCAATAACTTTTTTTGGATCTCCTATAATAACAGATATAACGGACTTTGTCACTAAAGTTGATCACCCTGTATATATATATATATATATATATATATATATATATATACATGTATATATATATATATATATATATATATATATATATATATATATATAGACGAGGCCACGTTTTATAAAAATGGAACTATAAATAGACATAATTTCCATTATTATTCGACAAGTAATCCCAATCTTATAGCAAGTCATAGTCAAAGTAGGTGGTGTATGAATGTTTGGGGTGGTATAGTTGGAGATTACGTAATTGGACCACATTTTTTCGATGGAACAGTGAATGGTCAGGTTTATTTGAACTTTTTAGAAAATCATTTACCATTACTGTTGGCAAACGTTCCTCTTAACGTTCGTCAAAGAATGTGATTGTTACACGATGGAGCTCCGGTACATCACACTAGATTAATTCATAATTATCTTAATACCCATTTTCCTGGAAGATTGGTCGGAAGAGGAGGCCAGCATGCCAGCTCATTCACCAGAGTTAAGTAAAATTCACTTCTCCAAGTGGGGTTATGTGAAAAACAGTGTGTATCAAATACCTTCAACCACACAAGATGATATGAAGTAGTACCAGAAGCATTCCAGAGTGTTAATGTAGAAATGTTAAGAAATGTCAGTCGAGTATTTGAAGATCGACTGCAATGCTGTATTGATGTTTTCGGTGGTCATTTTGAACATTCATTATGAAATTAATTAATTTTATAAGAATTTTGTCGTAATAACCGACGTTTTTTGAATTTTTTATAATAATCTGTCACAGTTTTATTTGTTCACGGCTAACTTGTTATAATAGAAAAAAAATCTCTTTCTGTTATTAAATTGAAAATATCTCAGAAATTAACGATTTTAGTCATAGGGAGTGCTTAATAAAAATGAAAGAACATAAAGTGTACTTTCACTTTTTAAAAAAAAAAGTGCCGGGTGATTCATTTGAAAAAATTGACAAAATCATGTGTTCGAGTTTTGGCTCACTCTATATTCGATTGGTGCAATAATAAAGAAATAGCACTTTATCGTAACACTGTAGCAATATCAAAAAGTTATGCCTGGAAAAAATTATTGTTAGGTTGTTCTGTCTAGGGTATACAGGACGTAGAAGTGAGAATGATTTTCGTGTACAATTGACCATAACTTTTGAAATACCCTGTATAACGTAATGAATCCCTATATTGGAAGTATGGGGGAGATGAGCTTAATCTAAATTTGAAATAATATATAGGGTGCCCCATTTAAAAAAAGTATATGTTGGTTCACCCCGGTAATATGTAACACCCTGTAAATACGAAAATAATTTTATAATGTGAAGTTTGAAGTTGCCTATAATTTTTGTAAATAACTTTTTTTGATATCTCCTTTAATAACGGATATATCGTACTTCGACGCACTAATACCACAGCCTGTATGTAGTAGTTAAAACACTTGATATTGTATGATTCAAAATCGTAACGTATTGCCTAACGATTTTGGTCGGTAATTCATTGTGGTAAAATATATGTTGTTAGGTTTGAACATCTCATTATATTTAGAATTCACATCAGTTCTACATACATAAAGACAAAATTTACATCGATTGGTGCTTGAACCTTGATGGCGCAGTTGGTTAGCGCGGTACTCTAGCAAAGTACAGGTCGTAGGTTCAAATCCTACTCGAGGTAAACTTTCTATTTATGTATTTAATAAAATTAATAAAAAAAAAAAATCCAACCGTCTCATATCGTCCCCAGGCCGGAGAGTTTGACTAACGTGTAACTTAAATGGTTTATAACGATGTTGCTTTAACACTCGCCAAACTGTCGTTTTTGGCACTTCAATAGTTTGCTCTATTTCTCTGGTAGATATTGAAAGATTTTCTTGAACCTAAGATGGATAACATAAAGTCATAACTCTCCAAAAAAAAATGTCTGCTGAAATTAGCAGTGAAGTGAGTGGAAATTCTTATAATTAGTATAATACTAACAAATAGTACATGATGTAATATTTCTTCTTCGGTATCTCTGTCTAGTCTGCTACCATATGCATTTCCAGGATTCTGAAAACATCCAAATTCTCGCAAATTTTGGTCTAATTTAAAAAAATATCTCTGGTTTGGTTGCTGCCTCTCCGGATATTCCTCTAAATATCTTTGTTCTGCTCTGACATTATTTCTATTGCAGCTATAACATATCCTTATCGTGTCTCGTTTTTCTGAATTTGAAAACATTCTAAAGAAACTTGCAAATTTTAAAGCACTAACACGAAGGATCTTGCAGTTATTACCCTTTTTACAATTAGAAAATGACATGACAAAAGCCAACTCCTGAGTTTTGTTTGATTCATTGGTATCGTGATAATTTAATATTTAGTTTTTAATTTAAGAGTATTTTAGTTCGCAGTCGATCAAACCATGAAGTGTTAAATATTGCTAAAATCAGAATAAAATTCTCCATCCAACGCCATAAAAGTATGTCTTAACCCCGATAAGACAAAATAAACCTGATGATGGTTCAGAATAAACAAAACGTCGCATAATATTTTTAATACCGTATTAGTCTTGTGCGTAAAAAGTTGCCTTAATAATGTTTAATCGAATTTTGAAAATTCCTAATAATAAGGTAGCCAAACGCGAAAAACAAAATTCGAAATTTTTAGTTTTTTGAGCATAAAACCAAATCAATTCGAGTTAGCTCAAATTTCTTTTCAGATTATTACTCGGCATCGAATTTACCAAAAGTGTCGAATTTAAACCTATATCCTATCTCTTATAATAAGCGAGATCCCCATGCTTGCCCTCGAATTTGGGACAGCCTGTACATTTACACATGACTTTCTTTTCTTGCCTAGCCTATTCTATTGTATGATAAATAATTCGGCAAGATAGATTCGAAGATATATCCTATAAACCATTTCAATTCAATCTATTTCTAAACTTCAACTGTCACAATAAATAAATAAATTTTGTCTTCAAAACTAACTTGATATCGCCTCTTTAACGTTGTAACGCCTGTTAAATGGTTGGCTCTGCAAGTTATTTGATTTGGCAAATGGTTCAAATGCCGTGGCGGGTCGTGATCGCGTGAGTGTGCCATTATCAGACAGGTTGATGGAAATTTGGCCAGGCGCCAGAAACCTTAAAATTCGGAATAAGTGTAATATGCGTCAAACATCTCCTATGTTTCACCAAAATTATTTAAAAACCTTACCATCACACTAGCCAACAAACCCAGCATAAAAATGTGCAGAACTGAATAAGTTAACAGTAAAACAATATCATTATTAATAAATATACAAGAGACAATACGTCATGCTCCAATAGGCACCAATAATTAAAAAGTTACCATCGTATGTTATAAAGATACAGTTACGTGAGTTGACCCATATTGATAATGGATTAATTGAAATGGCTTTCACAATTAATTACAGACTTCGAGCTGAAGGTTCTGGTAGCCCATCTAAAATTATCAAGTAAAGTCGTCTTATGATACGCAAGGTTGGTTGTCAGTACGCAAGTGTGCCTGGTTGTAAATAGTGGCTTTAAGTTACATAATAAATGTATATTTCAAAATAAGTTTTTAAGTTTGTCACCTTTTTGTTTCTTATTTTTAGTTTGGCAAAGGTAGATTTAAGTACTTTAGGGCAGAATGTAGGAAATCTCATAAATCGTTTTCATTCGTGTCCGAAATTGCACGAAATAGCAAATAAGTTGTTAGTTATACACTTGCGTATTTGATTACCAAACCATACCATAAATGATTTGATCCGTCACACTTACAGGAATATTGCTATCATCCAATCTACATTACAGTAATTTTGATCTAGTGTACTATATGCTTTCCAGGCATGATTTTGTACTTACATTCACAAGATTAAGCGCATTTTAAACATAATCAGGTTTTACGAGTAATTTTTACTAATTGTATCCAAATTAATCTTATTCTCCACAATAGAGTTTGTAAATATGCGAATTTGTATTAAGCTAAGGTATTATGTTTTATTTCAAATAAAGCTGACCTAACATCAATGATTTTGTATCAATATTATCAAAGGAGGTTAACTAGCTTCTACTTAATCACAATCATATACACACACGCACGTACACACGCATGCACGCAAGCGCGCACCTACCCACTCACGAAATTCAATAGGTGAGATACTCAGATGAGTACTAATAATTATAGGCTACCTCAATTGCAGTAACTAATTGTACCATGTAATTAGCATGTAACTCAAAAAACCCTTTAAATTTATGATTGCGAGCTTCTTGCTTCTGCAAACAGGAGTAAATTGTACTATTTAATGCCAAATTACGCAAAAATAGTGCATAATTAATATTATTTGTAAGAAAATTTTTAATGTTTATATTGAGACAAATAGCTGCGTTACCTTAACACTCGTTAATTGCATCTGATCTTAACAATGCCTTATCATTCATATTTTTTATGGAGTCATTTATATAGACCTCCGCTACTGCAGAAGATTGCAACCACCAATTCTCTTTAAAGATAATACGTCTGCACCTGCATCCACTAATATGGTGGCTAATGAACAGTGGTCGGTATATTGTTTTGGTTCTGGAAGTTGAAGATATTATGCAATTTTACGTGGTATACTACCCTACAACCTGCTTTATACATATGCTATTTCTGTAGTTAACAAATAAAGGATGATGTAAATTCATGTACTTTTTACATGTAGCATAAAACGTTTCCGGCACCACTGTAACAACCCATTTGGAGTTGTATTAAAATATACCTTAATGTAAGGTCTTTCATTCGTTCAGTTGTAAATATAAGAAAAACTCTAATTATCGAAATATAGGTATGTGGTGGGCAACTTAATTTGCATATCTTTTTAGGGGTTTATAGTGCGTACTTCTTAATGGTTTATACTCCCTCTTCAAATTATTTTTCTGCTCAAATACGTTTGCGCAATACGTCATCGTTGACTAAATTCCTTGCGCAAATCTCTTCGCGCACGAGTACATGATCTAACTTCCAAAGCATCCATTTTTTCAGTTGCTGATGAATGTTAAGAGAAGCAGACAGTTTTTTTTGGGTTTTCCGTAAATTTAGTGAAAGTGCCATTGATTTGAAGGTAAGATATTTTAACGCATTATACAAAAAATTAAAACATTTGCTCTTTTCAGGCACTTTTATTTTAGTTCAATTTTATTTTACTTTTACACTTTTAATTTCACCACTTTTGATTGCACAATTAATTCTACTGTTACGTACGCTTTCATTTTATGATTGTGTTGTGCTTTTAATACAGAATTTAAAGTTTGATTACATTTATTATATGAACGTTCGAGAAAATGCAATAAATATTGGTTTATTCAATTTCAAGAAGAAAATTTATAAGAAGGAAAATTCCAGTTTTGGGTGTGGTTTACAACGTAAAGCATTATTTCAAGATATTGCGCAATATTGATGCAAAGATGACATCACCTCAGTTGAAATTTCCGTAATCATCTAGATACCAGAGGTTATTAAAAAATTTGTGTACAAAATTTTACAAACAGGTATTTATGTAATGATTTTTTAGAATTTAAGGCTAGTTTTAAGATATATTTTATTTAACCATATCATTAACTGTTAATAAACATAGTTGTATATTTTTTATTTTTTTACATTTTGATAAATTTTTTAGTGTAGAACTCGGTTTAGTTATTCCGCGCATTATAAAAATAACTTGGCGTCCGAGATCATTTTATTAGTGTTACATTGCAATTTTTTTTATATTTATATTTAAGTGGTAATCAAGCAAATCAAAAGACTGGCCTATATTAATCTACCGATTTGAGTCAAAGGCATTATTTGTGGTGAATGGTTGGTATCTCCAGTTAGCTTAACGATGTGTTTTTGGAGAACTTTTTACTCATATTTCTTTATTCATTTATTTACAACCAATTTATTATATTTTATACGATTACCAGTTCGGCCACTTTCTTATTATACCACAAATGAACGCTTGTTTTAGTTTGTGAATCTGGGATGGCAATTATTTAACGATTTTCCCGTACCCTCAATGTGCTGTATTCTTATGTTCTTATATATTGAGAATGACCTGAAAAATAAAGTAGGTGACAAACACTCTAACGTGTTACAGTTGCAATGACCATTTTTGTGTATTTGTTGATTTGGTTACCTATATAGGTGGTTTGCGGTTGCTCAAGATTATAGCTTACGAGACATCCCTTTGTTTTCATGATTAGATTTGTATACCTAACTACTTTAATGATTTATCGTTGACAGTAAACATTGATTGTCGGTGGCATCCTGCAGAAACTTATTAATCTGTTCAGTAGTGAGGGTTTTTGATTTTTTACTTTTAAATCCATCTCACTTTCGCTTCAGTAGAGTGATTAATTTTGGATAGTCTGCTAATTCGTATTATAACTAATATTTGGTGTAGTTCTCAGCATCGAATAGATTGCCCACAGTGAAGATTCCTTCATAGTTTTCGATAGTTCTTCAATACATTATCAGAAAATGATTTCATCCTGTGGTTTTTGTCGGCAATCCATAAATTTATGGTACGCAATCTCGCATCTTTCTTTGGATTTTACGGGTAATAAATTATCTGTTGCAGCCTGGGCTTTTTCAAGTACGTCCGGCAGAGTGCTCGTAATAATTTCATCACTTTCATTACTAAAGATATTCTTTGAATTCAATCAGAAACTTGACAACATGCAATACTTATATTATACGTTTTTGTTATGAACGATTAAATTCAAAAGTAAATATGTAATTAAAAATTGTTAACTTTATTAAATACATAAATAAAAAATTGACTTCTAGTATGATTTGAACCTACGACATGTACATTGCTAGAGTAGCGCAGTAACCAACTGAGCTATCGAGATACAATACTTTTACCTAATTTTTATTGCAAAAAGTGACATTATGTGACATGACATTAGTTTTCACAGTCTACTATTTACACTGTGTCCAAGATAAGGATTCTCACTATGGGGATCTCGGAAATGGTAATAGATACAACTCCGGTTAAATGGATAAAAAGTTGTGTAATTAGGGGACCAATAAAATGGCACAAAAAATCGATGGTGTTTTTTTGTGTTTGAGAAATTTGAGTTTTTGAAGTTTCTATTTTATTTTTTTCTTATGTTGTTATAAATTCTAGAGCAAAAGTACAAGCACTTCTTCATGGCAACTTGTTACGGGCTTTAACATGGCATAGCCAGTTTTTCAGTCGGCCGTTTATTATTTTTATAGCTATCATCAACTTATTTTTTTTAAATACGGTCCTGATATTTGGAAAACTGGTTTTGAAAGGTTTTTTTATTACAAATTCAGCAATGTTTCACATTTGATGGTCTGATCGCGATTTGAACCTTTTATCGACCATCATCACAAAAATTTTGAATGCAGACCTACATTTTCAAAAAAGTTTATTTACTTAACTTTCCTTTGTGTTTAATATTTTATAGAATAAGGAAAAGTACTAAAATAAAATATTTTTAATTATCCAACTTAACATAAAAAAACTAAATGCTTGTAAAATTAACATTAACGTTACTTATTTAAATGATCATTATCGAACACTGCTAAAATACATAAGTATAATTTCCAAAAAAAAAAATTGATTTTTCTAAGCTGATAAAGAGTTTTTCATGAATCTCCAACAGATAAATAATATCTTACAGTTCTTTTTGCGACATCATAACAATGATGTGATGTTCTAAAAAAGAATAAATAAAAACAGACGGCTTTGAAAAAATTAAAAATAGACTGCTTTGAAGTAAGTATCTGTCATAATTTTGTATTGTACAATTTTGTATTTAACTGGTACTAGTATTTAACTCTAATTAGTTAATTTGTGGTAGTTATTATAAAAAAAGTATGGTGCACGCAACGGGCGTAATACCCTTGGATATTACTTTTGTTTGGTTAAACCCGCTCCAAAGAATAATATTTGAGTTCTTTTAAACTTTTTTACAATTTCAACATTATTGAATAAAATTTAATATTGTTATTGTGAAACTTAAAATGATTATTTTTTTGTTTTATTAAAACTGAATGGGTTCAATTTATAAAGATATCATTCACTGGTTAAATTTTGCTTCGCTTGCTATTTAATTTCAGTTTGCGTAAATGAATTTTAAGATTTACGTTTGCGAATTCCTTTCTTAATTGGTTGCGACGGCTAGTTCAAAATTAAAATAAAGAAATGATGATGACCAAAGTTATGTTCATTTCGATTTATTTATTTATCTGGATTCCTATTGAGTTGACCTCTTCTTACATTTATATATTCAATATTTGTATAAGCTTTTAATATTAATCATCTTTAGCAATAAAAGTAAATCAAACGTTATACTCATTTAATTAAATTCCAAATCTGAACAAAAATGCATCAATACGTTGTTTACAAACATATATAAAAATCAAACTTATATCTAAATTAACCTTAAAACTAATATATAACAAATAAAATCTTTATCAGAATTACGCGTATTGCTTTTCATTTAATTGTATAGTCAAATGTGATGCTTGAAAAATCAAACACAAAAACGTTTTATTTATTCACACAATCAAAAAGGGTTCTTACTTGTTATTTTTGTTGAAAAACTGATCATGTAAAGCTTGCGTTCCTTTGACCGGTGAAGAGACCTCAACAAGTATGTGTGACTGCTTCTCCGATGATGTCACCTTCCCGCCAACTTGGAACTGCTTCCTTTGTTCTCCTTATCTCTTTGTTATAGAAGACGCTTCTAACTTTCTTTCCACAATTTAATGATCCAATTTGGATCGATTACTGTCTTTTATATTTATTGTTCACTATTTAAATACAATTGATTACCGTTCTGATACATACAAACGCCTTATCTTCACTTATTACGTCACCTTTAATGCGAATCCCAAATTATGGTGCAACCCTTTATATTATCACCAACTTGCCAACACTTGCACTTTTATTATTTTAATAAGGAAGGTAATTTTCTAGTTCTTCCCTATTATACCGCTAATTAATTTTTATTTGGTAATTTTCACACTTTATAGGGCCGCGTGGCTATACAATGTCACTTATACTGCGGCGTCAATCGACCGACAACTATCAACTCGGATCGCTTATTTTTATGCGACTCTTTTTGATCGCTTACTTCATGCGATTGCCTTTAAAAACTGCATATCATTATTAATCCAGCGTCTCATCCCTTCCAACACATCAATGCACTTGCAAATGCCGGGTATTTTAATTATTCTCAAATTGAATATATAGATAACTTGTTGAAATAAACTCAAGCTTTTCATCTTAATATTAATTACATTCAAATACAAATAAAGAATAACCATTTCTTTATCCAGAAGAATAATATATAAGTATCTAATCTCGTATAATTTAGCACGAACTTTAGATTTTTTTTAGCTCCCGTTACATGCAATTTTCAAATGTAGAAAAATATGACATCGTGTTACGTACTATGTCAACCAAATTCCAAAGAAGCGGTCCGCATGTATTTAAACAAACATCCAGAGAGACAGAAACCTCATAAAACCACATTTAGGAACTTGTCAGTCACTTTAAGAAAACATGGTGCATTTAAAAAGCCTGTAAATTCTCGTAAAAAACCTTGCAAAGAAGAAAAAACCAATAATGTTTTATTAGCTGTTACGGAAAATCCAAAAATTTATATACGACAAATTCAACAAACAATTGGAGTGGCCCATACTACAGCTCATTGTATTTTACAGAACGAAAAATACGCCCATTTAAATTTAGTATTTGTCAGGGACTTCGACCAGGGGATTCAGCGAGGCGCAGAGAGTTCTGTGAATGGTATACCAGGCAATGCGCAGATAATGAGCAAATTCCATATAAAATCATTTGGTCGGATGAAAGTCAGATGATCAATAATGAAATTTTCAACAGAAGAAATACTCACTATTGGGCGAAAGAAAATCCTAGAGTTTATAAAGTGTGCAGACACCAACACAGTTCAGTTTTAATATGTGGGCTGCAATATTCGGAATTATTTATCTCAAGCTGATGTTGAAGATTATTGGTTTTTACAAGATGGTGCTCCGGCACATAATTCCAGAGCCCTCCAGGAATGTATAACGGCAAGGTTTCCAGCAAGATGGATTGTAACATATTCGAGAGTAAGATGGCCAGCGCGATCTCCCGATATAACACCTCTTGACTTTTTTCTCTCGGGGTATGTCAAAAATTATATTTACCGACACAACATTGAAAATGACAATCAAATACGAAACTTAGTTCTCGAAGCATTTGAAAGTATTACGCCTCATATGATTCGCAATGTTTTGAATTCAACTGTAAGACGGTGATATTTGTGTTTGGAAAATAATGGAGAACTTTTTGAACAGCTATTATAAGACTTATAAGTAAGTAATTCTTACTTTAATTTACACTAAAAACAAAAGGCATTAGTAGTTTTTCCTTTCACCGTCAATTTGTTTGTTGATATTAACTTCTAATGTTAAGAAACTTTATTATGTTGTGTGTAATCATCATACGGGAAAGTTGTTACACGTCCAAACCGCACTAGGCGTCGTGTAGGCTTACTAATGTAAGCGGGTTGCCAAGCCAGCTAACAGGGAGATGGGCGTGGTCGAAATAATAAGTAAAATGAATGATTAATAAGCTCAAACACCTTACACTTATACTCAAATAGCTCAATTCGGGAAAATATGTCTCTAGGCGCCACCACAATCGAAACTTTGTTAATATAATTGTCTTAAGCTGGATGTTAATTAACCCTACTTGATTGTGGAAAGTAGGATTGTGCTTACTCGGTAAACTCATATACGAAGGTTTTAACCCAAACACTCGTCCAAAACAATTCAACTCAAATAAATTTAGTACTACCCAGGTTATTAAAAACTTTTTGAATACACCTCGTATACCAAAACTTCTAAAATAAAATTTATCACTCAAACATTCAATGAACGGTAATTACTTTTTAAAATTCTTAACATGAACGATATCTTTTAAATTTACCTTTGATTCGTATTTGACATTCGTAAATATTTACGGTTTCAAAACTCAAACTTTTATTATACTTAATGAAATTTGTAAGACAACAGCTGATCTGTTAATAGTGCATTGCTCTAATGAAACTGACATAAAAATTTTGTAATCAACCTGGCTAATATGAACTTTCAGGTTGTTCCTTAAATCTGAAAAATTAAAATCTGCAAAGCTTACTTTTAAAATTGTCAAAACAAGATCACCAATTAGGTAAATGTTACATCTGTGTTTCATACCTGTTTAAATAAACAACAAAGTAAAAATTTAACGATAAGTATATATTGTCCTGCATAAAATAATTAAAAAAAAACACAAATAGTTACATAAATTACATCAGCGTGGTTGAAAGTTAAACCACCAAGTACCACTTTGCAATCTTACTACTAAAACAAACCATACAATACGACTCAAGAACGATTATCTTTTCCTTTCTAAACTATTTAATAATTTAAACAACCATACGTAAACAAACTAACAAAAAGATAATCGGCCTTAAATGCGTTCATAAAATTCCTTAATCTAATTTCTTACTTAACAAATTTGTCCATAAATCCTTGGCTTTTCTTTCTTCTTTCTTCCGTACACCAATTATATGTAGTCCATTGGTAATTCCTTAAAAGTGCCTGAAGCACATTACAAATGCTCAACAAACTTATTCCTCTGTGCACTCGCGATTAGTTCACAATGCAAGGTTATTACTCCCACAAACATGTAATAAACTGTATACGTTTGGTTGCCTTCTAAAATTTCTAGCAACCTTTACACCAAAATTAGTCCCTTATACAAATAAAACTTTCAATGTCATATAACGTTATTTAAACATTGGTTTAATATACAACGAACGCTTCGTTTACTTAACAGGTGGTCTCATAAATACTTTTAGCCGAATCTGGTTACAAGAACACGCGCTGCACTTAATACTTTAACATAACAACTGTTATCTTTATTCAAATCTGCTTACGCACTATTATTTTCTTGAAAATAAACAAACTAGTTTTTATCTTCAACGTCAATTTTAATTATTGTATTGTTTATGAATGTCTTTTTCAATTTATCCCCGGTTCGGGTCACGCAGTTCATTAAACAATTACTGCCTCATTAAAATTTCACAAACATACTCCAACCTCATCACAGTCTATCACTCGCGTGCGCGTCTCACCGAGCTCTCATCACAAGCCAAAAGCTAACTTAACTCTCCCTTCAACTCCCAACGACAACTACCTCGTCAATCTCTGACTTCCCTATTTATAACTTCAGTCATCCATCTTTAAACATGTCTTCCTTCCGCGTTATATTCTCCAATAATATTCACTCAAAATGTCATAGTTCCAACAGCTGCTTCCCTCTATACAAGCACGCGTGTAATTACAATACATCGCCATATTTGTTTTCACTTACAAATTTCACAATTACTTCACGAAGAAATCATTTTTCGTCATTACATTCATTCAGTAGCCACTCTGGACCATTACGCAACTTTTAACATTTATCTCCACTCTGCGCTCGATCTCGTTCCGCAACATTTGCAAAAATCAGTACAGTCTAATGTCTCAAATTCCATATACACACATTTATTCTCAAAACAATTGCACAACATTACAAAACTTTCTGAAATTAATACTTAAACATACCCAATCTTTCTCTACATATTTTCTAAAACATTCTTCACTTATTCTTCACATTTTCTAACCGAGATTACTCATTTTATCTTCAAACATTCCTTTCTTTATCATCAGCAAAACAGAAGCAATACAGTGGAAAGCATTATCGTCCCATAGACAAATTTCTCTTCACATTTACATTCATCAAAATCTAATTATTCCAACACTAAAGTCTTTATAACATTCAAATACAAGTATCTACATACATAATTATATTTCTCGTAAATTTCCAGTGGCGTATCATACACCCACATACTTCATGCACACACACAAAAAAATTTATTTTTTTTCCGTTCAAACTCAATACACTCGTGCTCAAAACACGTAATACACGTCATTATAACATCCTACATACAGGGTGCGTCATCGCAACCTGACAAAGTTACTGCATCGACTTTTTGAAAATGTAGGACTGTATTAAAAAAATTCGTGATGATGGTCCATAAAAGGTGAAAAACTCGATCAGATCAAAATGTGATAGGTACATTGCTAAATTTTCAATAAAAAAAACCTTTCAAAATCAGTTTTCATAATATCAGGACCGTATTTAAAAAAATAAGTGGATGATGGCCATAAAAATAGGAAACGTCCGATTGAAAAACTGACTATGCCATATTAAAGCCCGTGACAAGTTGCCATGAAGAAGTCTTTGTTTTTTTTTTTAGTCTAGCTTTTATTTTGCAAGCTCCCTATTAAGCGGGCCACTCACGGTCCAACGCCGCAGTACGATTTTGTCGAATGCGACAAAATTGAACATAATTTGATCGTGTATTTTCGCTGTACGACCGAGTCGGTGCGATTTGATCGCAGACAAACCAGTCAGTCTGCTGCAGTACAACATTGTTGCTTGAGTCGTTTATTTGACCGTGTATTGGTAGTTGCGATTAGATTGTACGATTTTTAATACTGCGAAACAAATCATTTGTAGTGAATTTCGAAAATGGCTTATAGCGAGACATTTTTAAGAGATTTTTTTGACAGTATAAAGACCAAGAATGTCTTTGGAAAATAAAATCGTCATCATATCATGATAAAACTGCTAGAAAAAGAGCTATGGACATTTTAGTTGCTAAATTTGAAGAAGTAAAAGCAGATGCAAACGAAGAATTTGTAAAAAAGAAAATTAATAATTTTCGAACATCTTACAAAAGGGAATTAAAATTAGTAAAAAACTCCAGTAAATCTGGGTCAGGGACGGACTAAATTTATAAGACAAAATTATGGTATTTTGAGTTGCTATCTTTTTTCGGCGATCAAGATTTACCAAGAACACCTGTGTTTAATATGTCTGATGAGGAAGAGGTAAGTAAATAAAAAATATATATTCCTACAGCTTTATTTTGCCAGATTACAGCTCCTTCATTATTAAAATAATTCATAAAATTTTCTCTTGTCATCTTTGCAACCTGTGACAAACTTCTGTTACTCAAACTTTGTTGTAGATCGGTCAAATCATTTGAGGTAGCTCGAAGACCCTCTGTAAGGGTTCCAGATTCCTGATCTTCATGATCCAAATGTTCAGTAGGAGTATATGCTTTCGGACATTTTGTTCGCAACAGATTGTGCAAGACGCAACATACCATCACTATCTTCTCAAGTGCTCCTAAATTAACATTGATAGCCGTATGAAATATTCGAAATCTAGCAGCCAAAATTCCAAACACGTTTTCTATTATTCGACGCGCTCGTGACAATCTGTAGTTAAAAATAGCTTTTTCTCTGTCTAAATTTCTTTGAGGAAATGGCTTCATCAAGTTTTCCCCTAACGAAAAGGCATCATCCCCGACAAATACAGGGTTATTACAAATGATGTTCATGATTTCAAGTGTACATAAATCTAGTTTTATTTATCATACAAAAAAATAAAATAGTTACATTTCAAGAAAAACTAAAGAAGTTTCATCCTAGATGCCAAGAATTAGAAATGGTCTATATGGGAACCCCTTGTGATACGACAGATGTTAAGCGTGTAATCAAGCTTTTTCCATACTTTCGATGGCCCTGGTAATCCGTTGTTGGGATCTCAGGTATGCTTTCTGGTGGTGTATACACTTTATGTTTGATGTATCCTCACAAGAAAAAATCACAGGGGGTGATGTCCGGAGATCTTGGAGGCCAGTTCAAGAGTGCACCATCACTTGGACCTGCACGACCGATTCATCTACCAGGCAGCCGATTTTGAAGTCCAGAATGAAGTTTAGCGATTCTTGTTCTAATTTCGGTAGAAGTCATTCCGTCATCATGTCCAAGATTTATTCCATTTATTGTTTGTCCAATAAAGAAAAAAGGTCCGTACACTTTGTTGTAAATGATAGCACAAGACTGATTAACTTTCGGAGTGTAAGTGCTCGATGTAGGTGTGTGGGTTCTCCGAGCCCCATATTATGACATTATGTCTGTTCACGTTACCACACAAGTGGGATGTGGCTTCACCACTAAAGACTAAACATTTTACATAGTTTTAATTTTCCATCAAGGCCTACATGTTCTCACAAAAAGAAAGTCTTAGAACTTTGTCATTTGCTTTTCATGCTTGAACAAGCTGAAGTTTGTAAGGCTTGAAATTTATACGTTTACGTAAAATTTTCCAAACTGTTGACTGTGGTATACCAAGCTGTCTACTGCATTTAACAGTAGATTTCTGTGGACTACGCGTAAAACCTTCCCTTGCCTGCTGTACAGCATCATTGCTTACTGACGGCCTTCCAGTTGATTTCTTTTTACAAATGCACCAATTTATCTTAAAATTCAAGTACCACTTGTGACTGCTAGGAGGATCTTCATTAAATTTGGTTCTAAAGTAACGTTGCACGCTAATAACTGATTGGTTGATGTGATAATCCAACACATAAAATGCTTTCCTGTCTTCAAATTCAGTCATTACACAATTGACAACAATTGACTTTAACAAATAGCTGATACGTACTTAAATCAATGTAAACAAAACTTTATGAGTTTTTTTTTCCAGTGGTACCAACTGAAATGGTCTTAAAACAGGTTAATCCAGTAATATTTATAATTGAAATCGGGAACATCATTTGTAATTGTACATAAGGTAGAGTAAGTTCACTATTTTTTAGTTTTTCTGGCTTATGTATTTTTAGACTTCCAAACTTCAGTTTTTCATAAAATTTTGTGTTATTTAATACTCCTCCATCGGAAATTCTTCCATTGGTCCCGAAATTACAGTAGATAATTTCGTAATTGGCATTTGCTATAGCCATAAGCACTAAACTATGAAATCCTTTATAATTATGAAAATAGGAGCCTGAGTTAGCTAGTGGAACTATTTTAACGTGCTTTCCGTCTATGGCACCCAAACAGTGAGGAAAGTTCCATTTTCCTCGAAACTATGTGCGATATGCTTCCATTCGTTTTCAGTTTTTGGAAACTAGAACAAAAAATATTATTCAGTCAGGGCCCGAGCAAGAACACTTTCATCAATCACATTCCCTAAGTAATTAAAAATGTCTGGCATCTTATTATAGCGTGTGATGTGTGACTAGCTTATTGGCAAAATATAATCATGTTTTAATTTTTTTTTAGATAACTGATCAAGAATGCACTCATAGTGAACCCATACTCTCACCGCCAGCTTTAGAAAATGAAGACTCACAAATATCTGAACCTTCTATCCTATCAACAGGTACTTCCACTTACAGCAAGACGCCATCTGGTTGCAAAAAACGATGGCGAAAAACAGATCCCCGTGATGACCTTTTAATTACAATTAATAAGAGGTTAAATGGGCCAAAAGCAGATGGACATGAAAAGGATAGATTTCATGTTTATGGAGACAATGTCGCTATGAAATTAACGGCTCTTCCAACAGATCAAAGGATTATGGCTGAAAAATTAATTAACGACGTTTTATTTGAAGCAGAGTGCAATACTTTAAACAGGCAATGGAGATTGCAACCACCTTCACAACTCATGCCAGTATACCTTACATTTTCCAACGAACATTCAACGATAATGTTACAGTTACTGCCGCTTCAACTAGCATTTTTCAAAGTACATCTAATGATACATCCACAGCTAAAAATTCCACAGAACTACGACAGCCTCAGTACGTTAACAGTTATCCATTTTACTCTGCATCACATTTATTTGAAACCTTTGATGCTAATGATAATAACTGATATTGTGTAATTCTAAATAGTGTTAGCGAAATTTCGAATGGATCTTTTTTTATAGAATACGGATAAATCTGTTCAATTTATAAGGTGTAGGATACACAGATTTAATAGATTTATGTTTTTATATATTTTATAGGTTACTGACATTACTGTTTGTTAATGTATTCTTTAAACAATATTTTCAGTTTTTATTTGTTGAAATGTAATGATTTATTTGATATTAAATGTAATTTCAAAGTTTATACCTCACTGTCTTATATTTTATTACCTTTAGATAATCCTTTGCAAAAACTGTGTAAATAGCAGCACATGTTTCGGGTATTATTCTGCCCAAGGCTTGAGGAGAGATGATAGTGGAAAACTTCAAATCTTCGTAGCTTCTTCCCGTTGTTAAAATAGGTGGTAGGCATGTATACTCCATGCCAGCCGGGGAGGTACCACCACCCTTACCATGGGCTCCTTAATATTGGGTTTCCGATTTTCTGAGCTCGGTAAGGGCTGCCGGTTACCTTTTCCATCATCCTTAATCTATTCTCATCCTTATTCTTCCTTCTCGCCCTCACTGTCTTCCTATCGGATTAAAATTAAAAGTGAAATTCTACTGTTGCATTTATAGGTCTCCTAATGACAGCTACTTTCAAGACTTCTTCGATTACCTTAGTATGAAAGTTGACTATCTCCTGTCTCAGTTTCCATCTTGAGATATCTCATTTGTAGGCGATTTCAATGTTCATAACTCTAATTGGCTTCAATTTTCATCTACTACAAATCCCGCTGGTCATAGTGCAGAAACATTTGCTATTTCATGTGATCTCACACAAATGATTTCTGAACCCACAAGAATCCCTGATAACCCTAACCATACTCCACATTTTCTAGATCTCTTTCTTGCATCAAACCCTCTTGTTTATAAAACTTCCGTTCTTTCGCCTTTAGGTTTTTCCGACCATTGTCTAATAAAAATCATTTCTACTGTACCTAATTCCACTGTTGTTCGAAAAAACGATAGAACCTTGTGGTGTTTTAAATCAGCTCGATGGAGTGATTTACGGGATTTCTTTGCAACCTTTCCATGGCGTGAATATTGTTTTAAGTCGTCCTCTTCTTCGGAAATCGCTCTTTCAGTATCTGAAGCCATCCTCATGGGAATGGAGTTATACATTCCGAAAAAACAGTACCATGTAGGTCATTCACGTTCCCAACCCTGGTTCAATAAGGCTTGTTCTGATGCAATATCTTTAAAAAATAAATGTTACATTAAATCGAAATCTAATAAATCGGTTGACAGTCATGTAGAATACGTTGGTGCTAGAAATACCTGCAAAAGTGTCATCACTAAAACTAAAAAGTTGTTCGAACAACGAAAATGCATTGAACTAGCTACATCTCCTTTAGGCAGTCGTAAATTTTGGTCTTTAGCAAAAGACATTAGTAAAAACTTTCGAACATCTTCATTTCCCCGCCTGACATCTATTGACGGATCGGTAGTTGCTGATTCTGTAGACAAAGCCAACGTTTTTGTGGATTTGTTTGCAACAAACTCGTGTCTCAATGATTCTGGAAAAGATGTGCCCCTAGTCAACTCTTCTTCATACGTTATGAAACCAATTCATTTTCGGTACAAGCTCTTGGAATCGATCATCAGTAGGCTTGATCTCAATAAGGCGACTGGCCCTAACGGTATCCCAGCTATTGTCTTAAAGAAATGTTCCCCCGAACTAGTACCAGTCCTATCTAAGCTCTATACGATCTCTATATCTTCTGGATATAGAGATTGCTAACTTCATCATGGAAGTTAGCAAATGTTCAACCTATTCCCAAAAAAAGGTGATAAGACCGATCCCTCAAATTACAGACCAATTGCCATCACTTCCATTTTGTCTAAAATCATGGAAAAAGCCATCAATCAGCAACTGCTCATGTTCCTTGAAACTAACAAACTCCTTAGTGACCACCAATATGGGTTTAGGCAAAGTCGTTCAACAGGCGATCTTCTTTCATACACAAGTTTGGAACAATACAGTAGAGCAGTCCGGTGAAACAGTTGTAGTCGCTTTAGATATCTCAAAGGCATTTGACCAAGTTTAGCATAAGTGTTTACTTGCCAAACTGACCTCGTTTGGGTTAAATGATACGGTCATCAACTGGGTTTCTAGTTTCCTTGATAAAAGACGAATACGTGTCGTAGTTGATGGCTTTTTTTCAAAAGAAGTTAGCATTAACGCGGGTGTACCACAGGGATCCGTTATAGCGCCTACACTTTTTCTGCTGTACATGAACGACCTTATTTCTTCAACAACTAACCCAATCCATTGCTTTGCTGACGATAGCACTCTTCACTGTAGTTCATCTCAGTCTACTCATAGTGATAATCCACCTTCTATGTCAAATCAAGAAATTAAAGCCGAAATGGCAAATTCAACCAACAAAGACATTCAACGTATTCTCGAATGGGGAAGCAATAATCTAGTTAAATTTAATGCTAACAAAACTCAGTGTTGCCTTATGTCCTCCAAAAAAGATCGATCATTTCCTGTTGTAAGTATGAATGGCTCAGTTCTTAAGTTTTCAGACTCTATTACTCTGTTGGGTATGACTGTATCTTCAAATCTCTCATGGGTTGACCATCTTCTGTCAGCTACCAAAACAGCTGCTCGTAAAATAGGCTTTTGTACAGATCTAAGCAGTACTTTACCTCTCGACAACTCCTTCTGCTGTATAAGGCCCAAATTGGGCCTCATCTGGAATATAACTCTCACCTCTGGGTTAGTGCTCCCCAATACGCTCTCGATATCGTTGATCGTATTCAAAAGAGAGCGATTAGGCTTATAAATGACCCGTCCTTAACTTCTCACATACAGTCCCTTGAGCATAGAAGGATGGTTTCATTTCTTTGTATTATCGTTATTACAACGGCTATTGTGCTGGTTAATTACATTCTCTGATACCATCTCCGGCTATCTTTGCGAGAAACACTCGGTTCGCTCATTCGCATCATCCGTATGCAGTACAAATCTCCACTTGTCGTACCAAACGGGCGCAATCCACATTTTTCTACACGGCTTCTAAACTCTGGAATGATCTCCCTAGTTCCTGTTTTCCTCTCACTTATGATATGAGAAAAATTGTAATAACATTATTAATACAAAAAGTAAAGATTGGCTACATTTATCTCTTCGACTTTTTTAGCCTCTGATTTTTGTTTTATCGTGACACTTGTGACGCTTAATATTTGTTTTATTAATATCTATGATTATATAGTTGAAAAGTCACTCTAGAGCTCTGAATTTTATTGCCCTCTTTAATTCTACTAAAACAACAAAGATGTATATAGATACCAGAGAGCTCAGAGTGACTTTTCGTCCATGCCTGCTATAGATAATACCTATAGTACTTACCTTAACGTAGCTAAAAGTCTTTCATGTGGTGTTATTGAAGATCGCATTACTGTGTTCTGCTTTTGAATAATAGGCGTTATGGCTGACAGCAATTCAACGTATGTGGATTCATCCATTCGAAGGTAATTTCTCCAATCCTCTGGATATAATCGCAATTCTTCTAATAAATGGACATGACTGTATGTATGTCTTTTTAATAACCAGTTTTTGCACCACCACCTACGTTTCTTGTGTTTTTTTCGTTTTTTTTTCGGTTATACAAAGCGCAAGAGCCGCTAAAAGTATAGTTTCATCTGACATGTTTATCATTTGAAAGTAAAACTCGTACTGCAAAATCGTTACGTGTGTGTTCCCATCTGATTTCCAACACAATTGTACTGCAATCGCATTCGACAAAATCGTACTGCGGCGTTGGACCGTGAGTGGCCCACTTTACAAGCTGATTACGGTATAACAACCAAACTGAAATAAAACATACAGTCTCATTAAAAAACATAACTGTATGTTACATGAATTCAGAAATACGTACAGAATTCTACAAGATGCAATTTTTAGTTTTTAAATATCTCTACAATTAACAGAAATGCGAGGACTGTATCAAAATTTCAAATTTTTTAAATCACTCACATCTTTCCCATTCAAGGAGATACCCCGCAGTATTACATCCAAAATAGGACACTGTAAAACATCAATTTGTAAAGGCATCTAAATTTGTCTTTTTCTTTTTTAAATGCATATGCAATATTATAAAATAAACCATTATGAATTCCAATGAAGGTTTATAGTGTCTTTTGTGAACGCTTAAACAGATAAAAATTTTATTTTTCACATTCTTGCAATATCATTTGCCTTTTGTTTTTTTTATTTACTGGATGGAGAATGTAAAAATATACGTTTTGTAGTTACACGTATTTTCCTCATTTTAAATTAATCAAAAAATGTATTACAACATGGAATAAATCTATATGTATGTTTATATTTTTAGGGTACGCACTGACGTGATTTACCGTGACCTACATATTTTAGTCAACAAAATTTTATACCGTAACAACAGTCAGTGATTTAACATAATATGTGCAAACACATAGACACGTATTTTCAGCCATACATTTCACATCCTCCACCACTTGATGCTAATAAATACAACAGTAGAAAGATATTGTCACATGCACATGTTTATTATGCTTTACACATGCTCCCAATTCCTTTTATTTGTCTGTTTCTTGTATGTAACAACTCTTGAATTTATAATTATTTTACATCCTCATTTATATACGAGACAAAGAATAAAAAAACATCAGTACATATTTCATGGATAATAAATATTAATTTGTATTGGTATGTATAGAAAATAGCTTGCTGTAAAGCTGTGGATTAATTGGAAATCTGTCGTTTGCAGTAATTTCTGCTAATGCAAATCTATTTTGAATCTCATTAGTTTGAGTTTCGAATTCGAATTAATTCCACTGCAACATCGAATATAATTAAATACAATGTTCATTATTTGTTTTGGATAACGATTACTGTAATAGTTCGAGGAGCGCACTCTAATCTCGATTATGTATTTGATATGAGTAAAATGTAAGCAATAAGTCTGCTGGAAGGTTATCAAGTGATGAGATATCAGATGACTGTCATCTGCAGCGGTTTAATAGATCATTAAGGGGGAAGGGTAATTTGGACATCGACCAACCCGCTTGCCACCCTACATTACAGAACGGATATGATCACCATCAGGCGAACGGAAATAGGGTCAATCTCAGTTCCACGTCCCCTTCAATCATTGTAAACGAATTTTAAATTCATTTTACATCTATTTACGCAAATAGAGAAAAACTTCGTTATATGACAGATTCACATATGCTGCAATAGGTCAAATTTTTAAACTTAAGTACAACTTGGATCATTTTTCGTATAAATGTAAAGTAATACATTATTGTTTGAGGCGTGTTAGGAACACTTCAATGAAAAACTGTAGAATGAATATACAATAGACAAGTAAGGGTTATAGTTCAAAAACTTTGGCTTTTTGTTATTAATTCGCCAATTACCTTTAACTAAAGAATTTTCTAACCGATTTCTACGATAAATTATAACGACTAAATTAACGTTGTTCAACAGTTTTCAACTTTTCAATTACAAAAATTAATTTGTTATGGTCATAATAACTAATCCCTTCAAGGGTATAAGCCTTGTTTTTTACTTATTTGCGTAATCAATTTTTAAATAAAAAAATTGTAAAGAACTTCAAATAGGTTACCCTGTTAGAGATTTTATGGTCTACATTACAAACGCATATGTTAGGACGTTCTTTTTTATTGGTTAAATACGAAAGGCAATATTTTGTCTCCGTTAGTAGAACAACATGTTATGCGTATTGATTGTTCTTGATGCATTTACAAAATATCTTTTTTGCACTTCCGAGACTAAAATAGATACTTTAGTCTCTGACTACAGGGACTAAAGTGGGTCATTTATTCCCTAGGGATTAAATATGGACTGAACCCCCTAGAGAGTTCATTGACAGATGTCAAACGTCAAATATGTTTTATTAATTTTTTTACGAAACATTAACATTAATATTATTACAATTAATAAATATCGGACGACTGATTTCCGAAACGATACTGCTGGATGTAAGGTTGAACGTATTTCCAAATTAATCATTGCCTGTGGGCCGTTCAGATGGGCACAACGGTCCTGGGAGTGAGGTAGCTGGTGTTTTTTGATCACCTCCACCTCCAAAATTTTTTTTGGCGATAAGGTTCTTATTATTCAGGGAGTTTTTCACATACCCTTCTGCAACAGTCTTTTTAAAACGTCAACAGTCGCACCTGAATCAGCTAGTAGAGATGCAGAGGTTCGCCGCCAACAATGTCCTGAATATGACAACGCATCTGGTAGGTTTAAGAATGTTTCAACTTTCTGGGGCAATTTTCCAAATATATTCTTTCCTACAGGTTGCACTGTACACTGCTTGTTAACGTAACGAACAAAAAATGTTGAATGAGGAGTTTTGGCTTTTCTCAATGACATATATTTCTTGCAGATTTTTGTATAACTAATGATAGTTTTATCTGAATCTCTTACAACGAAGTTCCTCTCTGTTCCATTTTTGGTAGCTCTAATGTTAACAAGAAGCCTGTTGCCCAAATCAGTCACATCATTAATTGACAATTCGACTAATTCAAGTCCTCTACAAGTCCCTGTCACACCAAATACGAGTGCTACCTACAAAAAAATCATTTTTAAAAGTAGGTACAATGATTTTTGGACATACTCACTTTTGTCATTAAAAATGTGTCATCTGAAGCTTCCTTAAGAAACGTATCAATCTGTTCTATAGTTAGTACCTTTGACTTCTTCGCTTTGTAACCAAAATTTTTCCTTTTCTGAAGCGTCGTCAATTTGTGTAATTTACTTATATCAACATTATGTTTAACGTTAAGCATAGTTTTTAACATTGAATACTGGGCCCACAATGTAGAAGCAGCAAATTTGTTTACCTTTTCATTAAAAAATACCAGCAAAGCATCTTCGTTAAAATTTCTAATTTTCTTTTCACAGCACCACTTTAAAAATATATCTTACTCTTTATCGTAAATTTTACGAGATTTGGAAGGGATTAAGTCTTCTAAAGCCTCTTCAGCGGCTTTTTCTAAATCAAATTTGTTGTACATATTTATTACCCTTTTGTAAATTTTTTTTCAAATATGGCTACCGCTGTTTACTAATTCCCATGCTAACCGACTGTTTTTTTTTTCAAATAGCAAGATTTCTAGATAATTTCATACAAATTTGTTACATTGACACGAACAAATTTGGAATTATTTACTTTTTTACTTTGGAAGTGCAAAAAATAGCGTATATACTTCGGGACCAAAGTGCCTAAATCCTTTGAGTGGTTGTTGCCCTTGGGGTTCGCCCTCGAGGCAACAAACCCCACTCGCGGGATTAAATGCTGCACTTTGGTCCCTCTATATATAATATACTATTTTGCACTTCGTGGATTAAAAGTACTATTTGGTTCCCCCATTTCGGGGACTGAAGTGTTACTTTTAATCTCTAGGGATTAAAAAATAATTTAATCCTCCGAGGATTAAAAAATAAATAATTCACTCTACTAAATAATAATTTTATTAATAGAAATCAGCAATTAACATTTAAGATAACATCTACTTTTGATTAACATTTACGGATATATTTACATTTGTACAGTTATTAAAGTTAAAAAATTTACCAAAATCGTTGTCCTTAGAATTAAGAACATTATTGAATGATGTTGAAACGATGGATGCATTGATAGTATTTATTTGGTTTTCTGAATCAATTTTTTTTCATTTTCATGCCCAAAAATTTTTTCTGTTATAATTTTTTTGTTGTTTATAGAGCTTTCAACATATCCCTCAGCCACTGAAGAAGACTTCCAACCTCCGTGTCTTTTGAGAACGTCGACATTTGCCCTAGAATTGGCTAATAAAGACGCCGACGTGCGTCGAAAACAATGACCGGTGTATGAAGAGGGTTCAGGAAGTTTCAAAAAAGTTGCAATCCTTTGGGGTAGTTTTCCAAAGATATTTTTTCCAATGGGTTGAGTTGAACATCTCCGGTGTTTATATTGGACAAAAAATCGTGAATGGTTTGTGTCAGGTTTTCTTAAAGCAATGTAATTTCTGCATAGTTTTATAAAATCGACTGGGTTATTCACTGAATTCTGAACAACGAATACTCGGTCAATATTGTTCTTTGTATTTTTTATATTAACTAAGATAGAGTAACCCAAATCTGTAACATCGTGGATTGATTATTCAACTAATTCGTTTCCTCTACACGCTCCTGCTACACCCATGATCAGTGCAACCTAAAAATTGAACACAGTGTCAAGATATCGATCAAAAAATTTATAGACGTTATATTACTCACCTTAACCATTAAAAAATCGTCGTCTGGAGCTTGAATTGGGAATTGATCGACTTGTTCAACATTAAGAACTTTTGACTTCTTTGGCTTATAGCAGTCATTTTTTCTTTTCAGAAAAGCTTTTAATTTCGGATATTGGGATATGTCAATATTACTTTTCACCATTACCATCGATTTCACCATGGTAGAAGCACGTACAGTTTTGCTTTTTTCATTGAAATGTGCTAAAAAGACATTTTCATTGGTGTGATTTTGTATCTTCTTTTGACGGCACCATGTTATAAAATCTTCATAAGATTTTTCATACACTTTTCTAGATTTTGAGGGCAATTGTTGGTTAACAGCCTCTTCAGCCGCTGCTTCAATATCAAACTCATCCATTTTCGCAACTACTCGTCGTCAAAAGGCTAAGTTTTCACAATGGCGAATGTTGTTTATTATTTATTTACTCATTGTTATGGCATTAAAACATCTGGGATTTTAGAAATAATTCATAAATTTCATCAGCCTTGAATAGTATAGCTTCTTTGCCAAAATGACTTTTCTAATAATTTAAATTTATCATAGATGTAATATTTTAATTTTCAGAAAATAATATAATTATTCCTATTATTACTCCACGAAGTGCAAAAAATAGTGTAGATACCACGGGATTGAAGTTCCTTAATCCCCCCTCGATTCACGGGATTAAATGAGTCACTTCAATCCCTTTTTATCTAATGTACTATTAGAGATTCTTGAAGGACGTTCCATAGAACTTATTGCGCTACAAAAATGAAAACAAAGAAATTCATTTCCACATGGTCTACAAGCTGAAAGTATAGAAAATAGGAAGGAACAATAATATACAATACAAATTTTCATTTATTTGTAAATGGTATAAGAACTATTATCGAGTCTGCAAAATTAGAATTGTCTGAATTGATATTTTCAGAAGTTATCGATTTTAAACTCATTTAAATCATACCACTATCAAAAATACAGTACAGTGTGTACCATTTTTTATGGTTCTTCTAGCTATCTCGGTTGCGTGAATAAGTAAGGGTGCGGTTTTCATAGTACTGTGCTAGTTTTTTGTTGAACGATGCTGCTTTTATAATCGTCAGTATCTACGTCGTTTGTGAATATAGAAGGAAAATTGAGTTTTTTCAATTTTCGCAGTTCTGTATCTTGGTTATTTAAAAAGCTATCGAACAGTGAAAACTTGGTATAGCAAGGTTCGACGGTTTAATTAGTTTTAAAATATAAGTTATAAAGTTTTTCGTCAATATACACTGTGTCCAAGATAAGGATTCTCACTGTGGGGATCTGGGAAATGGTAATAGATACAACTCCGGTTAAGTGGAAAAAAAGTTGTGTAATTAGGGGACCAATAAAATGACATAAAAATATCGATGGTGTGATTTTTTGTTTTTGAGATATTTGAAAAAATTTGAATTTTTGAAATTTCTATTTTATTTTTTTCTGGCGTTATTGTAAATGCTAGAGCAAAAATACGAACACTTCTTCATGGCAACTTTTTATTACAAATTCATCAATATATCTCACTTGATGGTCTGATCGCGTTTTGAACCTTTTATGGACCATCATCACGAAATTGTTGAATACAGACATACATTTTAAAGAAGTTGATGCAGTAACTCTCCCGTATGTTTGATTATTACATACACCATAATAAAGTTTTCGTGTAATAGTTGTTGAAAAATTTCTCCATTGCTTTCCAAACACAAATAACATCGTCTTACAGTTGATTTCAAAACATTGCGAAACAAATGAGGCGTAATACTTTGAAATGCTTCGAGAACTAAGTTCCACCATTGATTGCCATTTTCAACATTGTGTCGGTAAATATAATTTTTGACATATCCCCAGAGAAAAAAGTCAAGAGGTGTTACATCGAAAGCTCGCGCTGGCCATCTTACTCTCGAATATGTCGCAAAACATCTGGAAACCTTACCGATAAATATTCCTGGACGGCTCTGGAATTATGTGCCGGAGCACCGTTTTGTAAAAACCAATAATCTTGAACATCAGCCTGAGGTAAAGCAGCTAAATCTGCTTCTACTTCATTTTCTAACAAATTTTGGTAGCCTTCAAAATTTAAAGACTCGTTATACAGGGTGTGGCAACTGTCTGTATTTGGTGGATAATGGCTCGGGTATTGAGAATAAATAAAAATTATTTATATAAAAGTTGTTCATAGTCAAGTTTTCTATCACGTTAAAATATTTTTGAGTATACAGGGTTTTTCGTTCAGCCCAGTTGCAATCAAACTTTTTTGTTTTAAATGGAACACCCTGTATATCATTGTATATTCTGATTCTTTGTTTCATTTTAGATCAACTTTATGTATCACATGTAAGGTCTAAAATGGAGTTTCCGTAATAATTCGATTTTTGTTGAAAAAATTGACGTCCGTTGCAGTCTTTAAAAAATCGTATATCTCAGAAAATGTGTAACTTAGAGAGGCGCGGTTTGAACTATCAGAATAACCATGAATTGGCCAAACTTTTCCATCTATGGAAAATGGTACCGAAGACAGGGGGTACCAAATAGAGGGCGCCGAATTTAAAAATTTTCAAACATACGTAACTCCGTTTTTTTTTAAATAGAACCCTATCATTTTTTATACATTTTTTAATTCGTTTTTAAATTGTCTATCAAACATCCCTATACCTAACTTTAACCGTTTTATTGTTATTTTAAGTTTTAATATTGTTTTAACAATTTTTCCTGTATACGACGTGGTAGACGTTTAAACAAATGAAAATCACATGAAAGTAACTGTTTATCTATAGAAGAAATGGTGGGCATGATTTGTATCCTTGGCGAATGCCAAGAAAGATTGTTTATTGGCATCAAGAATTTATAAAGAAAGATTCCCAGACAGAAGACACCCACAAGAAGAAAGTTTTCACCGGACATTGGAAAGATTCGTTTCAACAGGAAATGTAAAATATACAGCTCGTAACCAAGACAAGCAGTGACAAATGAAGAAAAAATGTTGGATACGGTTATTGATGACCCACTAGTTAGTCAACGGACATTAAGTTCTTATTTGGGAATTTCTTCTAGATCGGTTGGTCGAATGTTAAAGAAAAACTATTTCCATTCATAAGTGCAACTACATCAGGACCAACCGATTATGAGGCACGTGCAAATTTGCCAGTTGCTGATGAATAAACTTCGGACGGAACCCCAATTTTACAATTTCGTTTTATGCACAGATGAATCTACCTTTCATAATAATGGATTAGTTAATGGCCATAATTATCATTATTATTCCGATGCAAATCCGCACATCGTTATGGAATGTAATGGACAAAATAAGTGGTCTATTAATGTTTGGGGTGGAATAATTGGTACTCAGATTATTGGCCCACATTTCTTTAATGTCACTTTTTTTACAATTTCTTGAATGCCACGTTAAATGAATTGTTAGAAGATGTACCTTTAATAATAAGTGTGCACCTGCACACTTCAGTATTATTGCGAGACAATTGTTACACGAACGATTCCATGAACGATGGGTAGGAAGAGGGGGATCGATTGCTAGGCCGCTAAGATCGCCAGATTTAAATCCCTTAGATTTTTTTCTATGGGGTTATGTGAAAAATCTGGTGTCTCAGGAACCACCAACTACTGACAACATGAAACTGCGAATAACACAGGCTTTCAGACAGATTACGCCAGAAATGTTAGCGCGTGTACAAATTTCTTTTCGCGAGCGAATTCACTATGTTTACAAAACCTTAAACCTTTCATTAGTATAATTTTGTATATTCCTTTTAAAACCTTAATCTTAGTTTTGAAAATTTTTCAGGGAATAAATATTTTTCATTTAGTTTTCATTTGTTAAAATAATATTAAACTTAAAATAACAATAAAACGGTTAAAGTTAGGTATAGGGAATGTAAAGGATGTTTGATAGACAATTTAAAAACGAATTAAAAATGTATAAAAAATGTTAGGGTTCTATTAAAAAAAAAAACGGAGTTACGTATGTTTGAAAATTTTAAAATTCGGCGCACTCTATTTGGTACCCCTGTCTTCGGTACCATTTTCCACAGATGGAAAAGTTTGACCAATTCATGCTTAATCTGATAGTTTAAACCGCACCTCTGTAAGTTACACATTTTCTGCAACATACGTCAATTGTTACAAAAAAAAAATCGAATTACTCGAAAACAGTCTATTTTAAACCTTACATATGATACATAAAGTTTATCTAAAATGAAGCGAATAATCAGAATATGCAATAATATGCAGGGTGTTCCATTTAAAATAAAAAAGTTTGGTTGCGCCTGGGATGAACGAAACACCCTTTATATTAAAAAATATTTTTACGTGATATAAAACTTGACTAACAACTTTTATATAAACAATTTTTATTTATTTTCAATATCCGGTCCATTATCCACCAAATAGACAGTTGCCACACCCCGTAGAAAAATGGACCTATTATTCGCATTGCACAGCCCATATATTAAAACCGAAACGGTATTGGTGTCTTCACACTTTATAAACTTTAGCATTTTCTCTCGCCCATTTCTTCTGTTGAAAATTCAATTATTGGTCACCTGACTTTCATCCGGCAAACTGATTTTATATGGAAATTGCTCATTACCTGCACATTGCCTAGTATACCATTCACAGAACTCTCTGCGCCTCGATGTCCCTGATAAATTGAATGTATTTTTTCTTTTAGGAAAATAATATGAGCAGTAGAATAGGTTACTCCTATTGTTTGTTAAATGCACCATGTTGACGGACAAGTTCCTAAATGTGGTTTTATGAGGCTGTTGTCTCTATGGATATTTATTTAAATACTTGCGTTCCGGTTCTTTGGAATTTCGTAGGCATAGTATGTAACACGATAGCATATCATATTTTTCTATATTTGATAATTCCGCCATACTTTTTCGTTAATAATTACCATAAATTAACTAATTCAGAGTTAAACACTAGTACCAGCTAAATACAAAATTGCTACTTTTCCTTATTTTATAAAATATTAAACACAAAGCACAGTTAAGTGAATAAACTTTTTTGAAAATACACATTTGTTTGTAATCTTTCCAATTGTTTTTGGAACACCGACTTCACATGCTTGTAAGATTTTTAATGTGAAATTAGTGGCTGTGTCTTTTAAGCTGCCGTTAGCATCGTTAAGTGGCAAGAAATAATTTCTAAATTTGTTCCAGTCTGCTGCATTTATATATAACTGTACGGGAAAATTATCTGTGCTGGAGCATACGTTCAAGCTCAATTTTGGGGCCAAAGGAGGGGAACACGGAATAAATCTAACACCGAAAAGCTGTTATTTCGGGAATTACAGTAAGTTTCTTCCCCAGTGTTTAAAATGTGTCTTCTATAAGTCTTCCAGCAGACTACCATGCACGTCCTTTTGTTTAGAACCCCATAGGGGGTTATGTGCGTTGAAATCTCCTACGAGGAGGATGGGGTGAGGAAGTTGACTTATTAGGTTATTTAATTGTTGAAGTGTCCAGCAAAATTCCGGTAGGTAGATATTGCATATCGTATATTAGAATGGACATTTAATGGTAACCGCCACCGCTTGTAGTTATGTTTTTAAATTTATATCATTACGAGAGACTGTTTCATTTTTATTAGTACTGCAGTGCCCCCGTTGGCCCGCAGGCCAGGGTCAATATCATTTCTGTGTACACCATATCCTTTTAGGTTAAATTTATCTCATGGTTTAAACCTAGTTTCCTGAAGACAGATACATAATGAGTTTTCTTCAGTTTTAACTCTGGTAAATAAGAGATACATCCATTAATATTTAATTTGAGTATGTTATCCACAATGTGTAGAAGTAAAATTAAACACAAAATAGCCTAAAGTTTAGTTTTTAGTAGCCGACCTACTTTTTTCTTTTGCTTTCAGTTTGGTGAATTTATGAACTTGGAAGTTACTTATTTCTTCGCTACCTGCAGAAGGAGAGGAACATGCTGGACTGGTTTTCTTTTTGATGCCCTTGATTCGTCTTTCATGTATTCTACCTCACTCAACGAAGATCTAGCAGAAGTCGTTCACTAATTATAGGTGTCTGGGAAAAGCTGGCTGGTACCTTGTTATCGTGCGTCATTTTTCCGGTAGAGTTATCAGCAGTAGCTGGTGGATTTGGTTTTCTATTTTCAATTACTGTTTTTTAAAAGAAGTGCACATTCGTCCTTGATTGTATGTTTAACTTCATTGTGATGGTGGTGATGATGCGGATAAATTATTATTATTATTTATGCGATGGTAATATTTGGGTTGGTTATCTCGCCTTTTGTGTTCGTAACACAAAGAACTGAAGCAACACGTAAAAAAATCATTATTTACCTTTCCTATTAAATTTGAGAGCCTGCTATATTGACACATTGGAATTTCGTTTGAATACTACGGATTACTTGTGTAAAAAAGTACGTACCTATCACGGTCACTAGGTGGATTTAGACCAATCAATTAATACATAATGCCTAGTTTTGAAAGGCTGTTAATGTTATTTTTCCGTCCATCGTTTATTAATAGACTCATGATTTTGTTTAAAGAATTTAAATGTTAATAGACTACTTTTTGTAATGATATTAGTATAGGCAACCAACATTACACCGGTCACAATACATGAATTGTTTGTTAATTTACCGTATTGCCTTACAAATCACACTGTTCATAATATTTTAGACTTTAGTATAGATAACCAAACTATCAAATACTTTCTTAATGTAGATTCAAGGATAGGGTTGTAAATTAATCGTTTTTACTTTTCTGAAAATTATTAGTTCCAACATTCTATTTTATTCTCATGTGTTAATTTCTTTGGGAATTGTACAGGTAGATTCCATTAGTCATGGTCAGTTTGGGATTTTAACTTCATGTGGTTGAGTTTTCATAAATTAATAATAATTTCAATAATATACATAAACAATTTTTGCACAATATTACATTTTTTAGGTTATATGCTATTTTATAAAGTAAAATTACAGAATGGAAATGTATGATCATCATTACTATAGCTATCATCATGATAAATGATTACTTAATGGGGCATCTTTTATACACAGTTTTCTACTTTATTTGGGATATTATCATGGACAGTCCGTGCAAGTTTTTTGATAATTAATTCTAAAAACTCAAAAAAAATATGCTGGTCTATTTCACCATGATAATCTTCAGTAGAATTAGAAGTGAAGCTCCAGAAATGAAGCCATGGAACACACACTATTAATTAGTAAACCTTAGCCCCCCTTATACGGTCAATATCGATATTGATCAATATATTGGTCGCCTTAACCGGTCCGCACACGGTCAATACATTGATCAATATTGGATAATTTTGAACAGTATATTAACCATATGTATTGAAATAAATATTGAAGTCGATATCAAGAGTGACGGAATTTAAATATTTTTAACATCCGTACTTCAATACTGGTATGTAGTGGGGATATTGATCAATATATTGAAAGTGAAAGTGGACGCAACGTTATGTTCTTCTGGTCTACCGGTGTTTGAACGTTATCGCCATGAGTGAAACTGGTGATAAGGAAGAAGTGATGAGAAGTTTTATTGAGTCATTTGAGACGCTGCCTTTATTGTGGGATTCCCGTAAAGTATCGTATAAAAATTAAAAAAACGTGCTGAAGCATTGGAAACACTACTTGCCATATATCGACGTTTAAAACACGATACAACCGTGAAAGACGTGAGCAAAATAATAAATAGCCTAAGAAACAACTACAGAAAGGAGATGAAAAAAGTGATTGCATCCAAGCGGACTGGGAGTGCACCAGAAGATATTTACGTCCCATGTTTTTGGGCATATCATGGACTTCATTTTTTGCAAGGTTCAGAACTTACAATTGACTACAATGAGCGAAATGAGGTAAGTTTCTACAAACTTTATAAGCAAGTAAACACTAAATTATGGTAACAAATGCATAAAACTGTCACTACTGTCTGAATGTTTGTAAAAGTAAACTTAAGCTTAACATTATCTACGAATTGGTTTGGGTTAATCATATTTGCCTTCATTATTTACATGATTACGGAATTCCTCCCTGACTTCTTTAGCATTATTGCTGCTGTTTTTCAACTTACTTGTTTGCAGATTGGCTAATGGGCAACTCTTTTGTTAGAAAATTGTGCAAATAACAGCATGCTAATGTTATAATTCTAGCTTTCTTTGGAGCAAGCTGTATGGGTTTCTGGAAAACTCCAGAAATCCAAAAGGCGTTTTCCACATTCACTCGAGTGGCTGATAACCTACCATTGAATTCTTGACTAGGCGCGTCCTTGGTCGTATAGCTTCATTAAATCGGGCCGTAGAGCAAAAGCTTCGTCACCGAGAAAAATAAATGGAAATGCGTTTGAGCTATTTGGAAGAAGCGCAGGTTTGGGTAAATTGAATCAAAGCTACATACTTAACATCTTCGAAGCTTCTCCGATACCGGAGAGTAACGGCTAGTTTCTCTGTATCAGATAAAGCTTCTGGCATGATGTGAGGTGCAATCATTGCTACCAGTGTGTTAAATTTATATTTGTCCATTCGAAAATAGTTATAGTAATCATGTATCACTTAAAACGATTTCTCTTAGTAAATTCATGTACCCATACCGTTCTTTTTTTTCACCCATTCTTTAACCCATCGTGGACGGTTAAAAATACGTTTCGCCCCTAAGCATAGTAAAATAGTTGCACATGCTATTTTCTACTTATTTTTCATTATTTTAACCTTTCTACAAGATAAACCTCAAATATGCGCACGCACGGTAGAAAAAGAATGGATTTCGGTAAATGTGCGGTTTGCCGGCTTTTGACAAAAACAGCTTTTCAAAATCCGTTTTTGTTGTAATTCGACTAGCAATTTGATTCTAAAATATTATTTTTATTCCAATATTCTTTAGTAGAGACCTTATTAATGTGTGAACATTGTATCGTTTCGGTTATACCGGTCCATGCCAGTTTTGTGGAAAGTAAAAGCTGACGAATATATGGATATAGACAAAAAAAGCGCAGCCATTGGTATAGTTGTTTAAGGTGTATTAAGAGAAATTTCCAATTACGACGATGGAAGGAATTAAAAAAATATAGGATTCAAAGAAGTCAGGGGCAGGAACAAAGGAGTTGTATGAATCTACTTTATGGTACGTAATGACTTTCCTCGTGTACCGAGAAACACCTAGTATTTCAATTATTACCATTGAAGATAAATCAAACATTAGGCATTTGTATTTTTACGGTGTTTCATGAAGTTTGATAATTGGATAATACTTTAGACTGTCAAGGAACTGACCCTATCCCATTGAAATATTCTGAATAGCTATCTCTTATAGAGATGTAGCACTGATCAAACTATGTTTGCTTCTGCTAATGTCTAATGGGCGTGGAATAAAATCCTGGTTTCTCCGAGAGCTAGGTATTGTTTCTACGGTATCTAATAGTTCCATGTCAACGGATCCTATTGGCATGTAATTATTCCCTCCTATCTTCTTCATGCAGTTGTGTAAATAACAGCATGTCAATACGATCTTCCGAACTCTCTCAGGCAATAGATGAATAAGTGTATGAAAAAATTCCGAATCTGGCATCAAGAATGCCAAATTATTTTCTGAAACGCCTCTAGCCCTACAATTGCAGTTAAATATACGTTGACGATTGGGGAGTTTTCTACCCTTATTAAATTTTCACTTAATGAAAAGGCAACATCGCGAACAAAAACGTATGGCAGGGGAGACCAAGGATGTTTTCAGATAATTTTTCACCAAAATTTGTGTAGCCGATAACACCACCGTCAAAAACACGTTTATTTATGCTACAATCCGCCATAATAAATTCGTAATTATCATTTACTACAGCAATTAATACTACACTGAAATTACCTTTATAGTTGTAATAAAATGAGCCTGAATTGGCAGACTTAACAATTGATGTGTTTGCCATCAATAGTGCCTACACAATGTGGAAAGTTCCATGGCATACCGAAGTCTTTAGCTAATGTCTTCCATACCTCAGGATATCGGGGCATCTGAAGCAATAACAATAAATAACAATTTTAATATTGCACTTTTCTTTAACTTTCAGGATTAAGAGGGGCATATAGCTATCATTTTTCTAGTTCGTACATCTATTTCTCTTATCAACTTTGGTTCTGAAAAAACAAATTTCATGTAAATATACAAATTGTTGCGGTGACTTCTTTTTGATGCACTTAATTGACTTAAGAAGCGTGTTCGTATTATGGCATCATCAGGTATTTTTATTAAACCTCGACGAAATTAATCTTTCTTATATTTGAAACTAATTTCTTTTAATACATTTAGCAATGTTGCTATCGTTAAAAATAGTTTTGTTCTAAATAGAAGAGGATTATGTAACGCAAACGTAAATTATAAAAATGAAATATCCAGAAACGCGAATATGAAAGTTAGGTTAGGTGGTTATAGTTGTATCAAAAATACGTCGCACTGGTGTGACGTCACGATGGTAGTCTACTTTTTAAATTTAAACACAAATACTGTTCTGTAAACAATAGTTTTAGTTAATTAGAACGCGAATTAAGAGAAAAAAGGCAAGACATTGAAATTATAAGTTAAGGCAGGAGTAAATAGAACACAAAGTATACTAATAAAATGGCAGTGGTATTTCAAATTATTCAGTCGATGATGTGCATGCATGCTAGTTTTGTACAAAGTGTACAACTTCTAATCCCGAGAGTACTGTGGTATATACGATATACCGAGTAATTAAAACTTTGAAATATATAAACTAAGTAAAAATCACATATTATTATCGTTGCTATGATACTAAAATCGTGCATTAATAGAAAATCATTCATTAAAGTATATCATTCATTAATGTACGATTTTGTATGCATTATTGAAACTCATAAATAAACAGTTGACAAAAAATGGCAGTATACAATTTGTTTTATTTCACTTTGTAATACGTCATGTAATTTAATGAAATAAAATAAATAACTTCATTAGAATTAGAGCTTTTATCAATATTTGATAGTTGTTAACGTCAAATAAATAAAAAGTCGGATTAAAGCTTCTATCATATAAGTTTAAAATGAATTTTCGAAAGTTTAGTGCAAGTACGATCGACGAAAAAATATTGTAACGAACGTGTATATTAATTTGCGATTAAATAATCTCGACGAAATATCTCGATTATTAATCCCCTTCATTAATACACTTTAAATACACGTTAAATAACTATTAACGTTGTGTTTATTTTTTTTTTCTAGGAGATGGTGTTAGGAGTTTATATCGTACAACAAAAAAAAATTATTGGGAAAATTAAGAGTTGATTTAATGTAATGACGACGATCATGTTAAGGACCGACATTGCGCAAGATTTCGAGCAAATTGTAGGTGAAATATATGACTAAATATAGGTACATGAAGCTAATATACATGCCATGGACCGGATTTGAAAGGATATCCTTATCAATTATTTATATCTCTTTTCATTTGCTCGCCATCATTCAATTGTTAGTTTTTGCATATTTCTAATGATTGTTGTAACTCGTTTATTTGACAAGATAAAGAAATAATACTGAACGTACTCATGTAATTTTTAACGTAGATTATGATGGTATAGTAAAAAATAAAATATAGTGCAAGGTTTTAGACTTACTTCATAAACTTAAACTTTTTTAAATGGGAACCATATGTGATAGTCCTTTCGTTGAAATGTCTGTTTCTTGTGCTTTTTAAAAATGTAAACACGATAATATTGTTCCCAATCAGTAGAAACTTACAGAATAAATACTGCAGTAAATGATACATTTCAAGGCAGCCTTGACATATGCTGTTATTTTGTCATTGCATAAAGGAAGCTTCAGTTATAAGAGAATGCTAAAATCTAATTGTAGCAAGATTTTTGATGATTAATTTTCTTCCGATTTCAAGCAATTAATAATATATTTGGAAAATGATGTATAATAAATCACAAAATTACATACATGTATTCTGTTTTAACATTTAGCAAATGAAATAAGGACAAATGACAAAAATGAATAGCAAATGGATTTAACACTTTCGCTGCGTATCGAAACCGTGGATTCATCACAATATGTGGAAACAAAATTTTTTCCAACCACCTAAATAAGGCGCTATATTGTGACAGTATTTCGTACCAAAAGTGCCTGATTCTGGGATTCCAACGTGTTCCTATAGCAACTGTACCAAAAGTAATTTGACCTTCATCACACATCAGCACTGTGTTGACTGATGTTCATGGTATGCCATTATTTCTATAACTACAATTTCAGAATTCTCACATGTTCATCACTAGGGATGGGATTTTTAGGTACAAAAAAACATAAAAAAAGTTAGGTATTATGGGTATCAAAAACTTAAAAAAATAGGTATAATAATTAATAACCTTTAAATTAGGTGTAAACGATTTTAATTAGGTATAAATAAATATGACAAAAAATTGAAATGCAAGTTTATTTATAAACATATTGTACATTAAATTAGTGGGAATAGTTCAGATTGCTTACTACCACTGTAGCAAATTAATATTTTTTCAATATTTTCTGGGCTGAGATTATGCCTGTTTTCTGTTAAGATGTTCTTATACCTCTCGACATCACACGAGGTGACAGGCGCAAATTTAAAAATTTCTGCATCACTCGTTGTGATGCCATCAGGTAAAGGAACATTGTCACCAGAAAAAATTTTTAACAAATCTTCCAAAACACGAAAACCTGGATTCCTGTTAATTACGACTTCAATTTTTTTTTGTAACAGTAGTCCTATTCTACCGCTACATTTTTGCAGGCATACTCTGACATAAATACATAGTTTTATTGAATCTTTAAGTGGCAAGCCTATAGCCTCCAATTTCGTAATGTTGTCAGCTATAATTTTAAAATTGGTAGCGATGTATACCAGCTGCGACTGTATTTCAGTGTTACAAAAAAGTTCTTGGGCCTTTTTTATACATACTGCTGAATTTGAATCAAATTCCATCACAACCTAAAAGATTATATTTGAAATTCAGAAAATTTAAAGTTTTCAAAGTATTTACCTGTTTTATAGCATGAAAATTTGTGGAATAAAATAAAGCACTTCGTAACCAGGTTCCCCACCGTTCATTAACAGCTTCAAATTCATTACGAATAACTTCGCACACACGGTTAAGAGCGTGTGCTAAGCAAGTAAAGTGAACTATATGAGGATAAAATACTTTTAAACTGGATGCACACTTCAGCATATACGCAGGAGCGTCGGAATACTATAATTGTACTCTGTTGTGTTGAATTCCATCGGGCCACAAAATAGCTAACATTTGTACAGGTACTATTTACATATTTATTTAGTTACAGAGAAAATCATTAATAAAACGAGCTACAGATGCATGATTGGTTTTTTCTAAAACTTCACAAGAAAGTAAATGTGGAGTGCTTCCTCCCTCAGTCGACAGTTTCCCGACAACTAAGTTTGCAATATACCTGCCGACTGCATCGTTAGTTTTATCTACACAGATCCATATCTTACAATTTCCTATATCTTTACGTATACACTGTATTGCCTAAAACACAATATTAACTTAATCGCAGGCTCAATAAATTAATATTTTCAATAAATTTACCTGATCGTAACATTTGGGTAAATAATTTTTTACTAAATTTGTACGATCTGGAATAGGTTTACCACAGTACTTTTGCAAAAATTGTTTGAACTGTCGACAATCTAACTTGGCCCACGGTAAATTTGCACACACGAATGCTTTACACATATCTAAATAAAAAACTGAAGTTTCATTTAAAGATTGAGGTTCATTGATTTGTAGTTGTTTTGTAGGTTTATTAACAGCTTTTTTATGGATATTAGACTCTTCATGTTGCACCAAATGTGATTTTTGAGCAGAAGGAATCTACAAAAAGTATATATAAACACTTAACTTCACTTTAGTAAATTCAGTACTTACAATTTTAGAACAAGCACGACAAAATATCTTATCCCCATCTACTCGAAATATTGCATCTTTGCCTCTTATCCATTCGTTTAAGAGTGTTGCTTTTTTCGTTTTGGTTTTAGGCATTATTTCTGAGATAAGATAACGACCGAGAGCACACGCTTTAAAATAAACACCACAAGCCCACTTGACGAGTTTGCCAGTAACGTATTTTAATAAATTCAAACAAATAAACAACTAACCAAGTCACCAAATCGATCAGCACAATGAAAATCCCCAAACAGTGTAGACCGTTATTCTGTGTCTGCTGTATGTCTGCACATGGCAGTGTTTCATGCACCGCCAAAGAATTTTTAGTGATATACGCTTCATTTTGACAAACAATTCTGGAAATATTTTTAGAAACCAAGATATCAAAAAACTACAAAAATTAGGTTTGTTTAAATGAAAAATGGGTTAGTAAACTTAAAAACCTAGGTTTTTTCAAAATGTTGTCTAAATAGGTAAAATAGGTGCTAAAAAATTGGGTTCATCTAATAGCTGATTGTATGAAACAAATTTTGTTACGATTAAAAAAGAAATATCGTTAGCCTACGCAAATAGGTTTAAAACCTAAAATCCCATCCCTATCATCACACACACTGTTTTCATAAGTAAGTATTGGTATCCAATATAATTTCACGTTTTATTTTCGTTTTAAGCAAGTGCAGGGTAAGGTAATTCAAATGTTTTGAGTGATTATGTTCTCTGAACAGAATTTAAGAATTTTGCATCGCCGGTGGCGCCATCTATCTTCACATTATTTCACCATCTGTAAAATTTTTAATTTATCGAGGTGATATCCAATAAATATTAATTCAAAACTACACAGTGTTTTTTATTTCACTCAATAATAGTCATTTTCTATAAAGTAAATCCCATGGTTATCAGCCTAAGAAATCAAAAACACTTACACAAGAAGTTCAAACATTTTTAAATGAAGGTCTAGATTCCAAACACTGAATGACTAAGATAAACTTAAACGTACTGCTTGTGGTTCTAAAATTGAAATATTTTCAGTTTGTCTGATTTTTGACGTGGCAGGAGTATGATGTCGTGATGAATTGTCCAAAATGAAACTGTCAGATATCTCTGATTTAGACACTATTTTATTAATAAAAGTGCCGGTCACTAAAACCAAAAAAAAAACCACGATCATTTACAGTTACTGGTGAACAGTACTTAAAGTTATATAGGAAATATTTGTCATTACGTCCACTTGGTAGTGATAACAATCGATTCTTTATTAAATATCAAAATGGGAAGTGTCACAGACAAGTTGGCATCAACCGCTCGGGAGTAGCCTCTTACTTAGGTTTGCCAGATTTAAAGATATACTGGTCATTGCCTAAAAGTAAAAGCGAGACACCTTCCGCCATTTTGTTTTTTGTGACGTCACCCTTGGGACACCTTTGGTTGCCATTTTTTTTATATATGCCCACGTGGGGATCGTATTTTTTTCACCTGAGAACAAAGCGATGTTATTTAATCTGTTATTAATATTTATTAGGGCCCGTTTTTATCAATGGAGATTGCATAATTGTTATTAAAATTATTATTACATTTCTTTTAATTCCAATCTACAGATTGTGACCTAATTTATTTATACATTGGGGTTGCATTCTAATAAGGGGTCATAGTCTTGTAAGACGGGAACTTGTTCGCGGGCTTGGCCTCTGTCATAAAAATTGTATTCTAATAATGGGAAAGAATTAATAAATGCCACGTAAAGATGACAAGCGTTTTCATAATAAAAAGATGTTATTTAATCTGTTCTTAATATTTATTAGGGTTGTTTTGATTTTTATCAAGGATACAAAAACCTAATCCTTAAACGATTATGTTCTATGTTTGTTAGTTTGCTTTACAAATTATGCTTTAAACTATATGTATATTGATATGGGATGTCACACTTTCTTTAAACAACAGTAAAATATATTCATAGCCATAAAGCGTATAGTACAGATTAACTACTCTTTATTTATATAGGTCAGGGTCGCACAAAGGTGCTACAGTAAATTATCGAAAACAAATCTATGTAACCCATAATCTCCTATGTTAAATATTAGTATCAAGACATTTTCGGCAGTCAAGATTTTTGGGATAGGTGCACTTTCCCCTTATGTTCAAGATTAAGGGCATCGTAATTTTACCTATCTGGATCTTCATAGAGAACATCACTACCAGCATCAACTTCACCGTTTTCATCTTGAGCGGTTATATAGTTTATTAACAAGTAAAACAGCTAATACCCTGATACTGCTTCATAATAATACTCATTCGATTATAATTATGCTTTAAAAATACATACAGCGGATAATATACAATGTTTATTTGCCGCTATTATTATTACACAGATATGTGATTATACTTAAAATTAGCTAATTGCCCCACCCCACCTTGAAATACTACATAGGTCTTCAATTCTTCTTCGTCCCTGAAGCTGTACCGCATATCAGTAGCATGTTTTCTAATACACAAGACAGCATCTTCAATATAGCGGTGTATACGCCGAAAAATGTCTTGTCTTCCTCTTCTTTAAGCTATATTTTTCCTCTATACAGCATACAAGCTCTATCTTAGGTGAATTGCTTCTATCAAAAACGGGGTTACAATCAAATTAAGTATACCATCCTCTTATTAGAACATTATCTTTTTAATCCTCGAATTTTTACCGATAATGGTCTGCCATGCCATGCTATCACATAAGACTGCTTTACATATAGGTTCTGTCTCGGCTGAACTGTCCAATAAGGATTTTAGATTTATAAAATGTACGCTCAGGAGAGATATTAGAGTGTTGCTACAGAAACAAAAAGTGTACACCACGCATAAATCTACAACGAGAAACTTACTCGAAGCATGTACATTGCGAGTCCCTTGGTGGGAAACTTGAATTTGTATTTAAGTTTATATTCTGATTGTTTATTGCGAGAAATTTCAACTTGTCTTCTAATAAGGGGCCTAATACTAACTTATAAAACAGGTATGAGGCCTCACAACTTGCTCCCCCTGGCCCCCTTGGCGGGAAATTTTAACTTGTATTCTAATAAGCGGGCCTAATGCTAACTTGTAAGATAGGTGTGGGGCGTCGCAACTTGTTCTCGGGTCTTCGCCCCTTGTCGTGATCGGAACTTGTTCGTGGGCCTTCAGGTATTGTCGTGGTATCTTTGGTGGAAAATTTGAATGTGTATTTAAGTCTCTGCAGGTTATGGTTGGAAATAAGAATTTGTATTGTAATAAGGGGCATAATGCTAACTTGTAAGACAGATGTAGGGCTTAGCAACTTACTCTCAGGCCTTCGCACCTTGACCAAAAATTTGAATTTGTTTGTGGCGCCATCTATGAGGGGTATGCTTGAACTTGTATTCTAATAAGGGGGGTCTAACGTTAACTTATAAGACAGGTATAAGGCTTCGTAACTTGCTTTCGGGGTATTTAAGTGTTTACATTCTGATTGCTTATTGCGAGAAATTTGAACTTGTATTCTAATAAGAGGGCCTAGTGCTAACTTATGAGACAGACAGATAGACATAGGGCTTCGCAACTTGCTTCCGGGTCTTATCCCCCTGGTCCCTTGTTGGGAAATTTGAATTTGTGTGTAAGTCTAGATTCTGATTGTTTATTGCGAGAAATTTGAACTTGTATTCTAATAAAGAGGCCTAATACTAACTTATAAGACAGGTATAAGGCCTCGCAACTTGCTCTCGGGACTTAGCCCCTGGTCCCCTTGGCGGGAAATTTGAAATTGTATTCTAATAAACGGGTCTAATGCTAACTTGTAACCCAGGTGTAGGACTTCGCAACTTTCTCTCGGGGACGCAACTTGACTGTAAATTTGAATTTGTAGTCTAATAAGGGGCCCTCATGCTAACTTGTAAGACATGTATAGGGTCACGCAACTTGTTCTCAGACCTTCGATCCTTGTCGTGCCCTACTAGCTCAAATTTTGAATTTGTTAATAGCACCATCTACTTATGTATAGACTAACGTATGTTTTCAGTAATATAGCTACCTATTGTAAAAGTACGTACAGGTCCCTGTAATGGTTAAGGTGGGAAATTTGAAATAAGGGGTCTAACACTAGATTTTAAGATAAGACGTACGCACCTGGGCCTCAACCAACCGATCAACCTGGATCAAATCAAACAACGGGGCTTCGCCCTTGTCCTAGCCCTTGGCTGTAAATTTGAATTTGTATTCTAATAAAGGGTTCTAATGCTAACTTGTAACACAACATAAATAAAGTTTGCCGCGAGTAGGATTTGAACCTACGACTATTCTAAGGGGGCCTAACGTTAACTTATAAGACAGTTATGTCTTCATAATGTGCTCTGGGGCAGGTCCGAGAGCACATTAATAAGCTATATAACCGCTCAAGATGAAAACGGTGAAGTTGATGCTGGTAGTGATGTTATCTATGAAGATCCAGATAGGTTAAATTGCGCTGCCCTTAATTTTGAACATAAGAGGGAAGTGCACCCATCCCAAAAGTCTTAACTGCTGAAAATGTCTTCACACTAATATTTAACATAAGAGATTATGGATTACCTAGATTTGAGGGTGTTTTTGATAATTTACTGTAGCACTTTTTTGCGACCCTGATCTATATAAATAAAGAGTAGTTAATCTGTATTATAAGCTTTATGGCTATGAATATATTTTACTATTTTTTAAAGAAAGTATGACATCCCATATCAATATACATATAATTTAACGTTCTCAGGGTGAAAATCGTTTAAAGCATAATTTGTAAGGCAAACTAATTATCTAACTTAATTACTCATTTATATGTATAATGTTGAAGGTCACAATTTCGATGTCGTTATTCAGATATTGAAAAAAATTTACCTAGCGCTTAAATGCAGTCTTAAAGATTGCATAGAACATAATCGTTTAAGGACTAGCTTTTTATATCCTTGATAAAAATCAAAACAACCCTAATAAATATTAATAACAGATTAAATAACATCTTTTTATTATGAAAACGCTTGTCATCTATTAATTCTTCCCCATTATTAGAATACTATTTTTATGACAGGGGTCTTACAAGACTAGGACCCCTTATTAGAATGCAACAGCCAATGTATAAATAAATTAGGTCACAATCTGTAGATGGGGTTAAAAGAAATGTAATAATAATTTTAATAACAATTATGCAATCTCCTTTGATAAAAACGGGCCCTAATAAATATTAATAACAGATTAAATAACATCTTTTTATTCTCAGGTGAAAAAATACGATTCCCACGTGGGCATGTATGATATAAATGGCGACCAAAGGTGTCACAAAAAAACAAAATGGCGGAAGGTGTCTCGCTTCTACTCCTAAGAAGAAAATTTGCTATACTGTTGATAAATGCAGGTGCAGATATAAGTGCATTGAAACGGCATGGAGGGTGGCAATCGACAAGTGTAGCAGAGGGTTATGTTACTGAATCTGTAACACAAATGACAAAACATCAAATCAGATCTTGAATACAGACACTGAGGCACACAATGAACAAGATCTTAATCCGGAACCACATCCTTCCACCAGTAGTTCAGAATTCAATTTAGTTGCCACACTTGCTAACTATCCGTCGAATTTAACAACTGCACAAATTGCACTGTAAAGATTACTTTCAATTGTAATAGCAATTAATTTTCATTCTCATTCATTTTTTTAGTTTATATTTGTTCGTTTATGTTTCTTAACTTTGTTCAACATTAAATTAAATTTACTTTGTGTTCCTACTGCCTTAGATTATTTAATAGAAACGCAGTAACGATAAAAACTGAAAGGTTATAAATTAACCTAAAAAGTAATTTCCTTTCCATAAGGGACAAGAAATGAGGTGTTCCCAAACAAATAGTGAACTGCAAATAAATCACTGAATATAAAGGTAAAAGTGGTTGGAGAAAAAGTTTTACGTTTTATTCGTACAAAAAATTATGCGTTTTCGGGACTCGGAAAGTTGCAGGACTCCCTTCCTCGTCCCGAAAACTGCCATTTTTGTACTAACTAAATAAATAACTATTTAGTAATCTTTTAGTATACTGAATTTCACAATTTAAATTTTCTTTTCATCAAAATCGCATTGGCCATGATGCCGATTGGCGTCATCCGCATGTTTTATATACAAAACCTATAGATGCGGATGACGCCAAAAAACTTTAAATATTGAATAAGTAACTATAAAATAGTGGTATATAAAAAACGAAGCTTACCTGTAATTTCTGTCAACAAATTATATGCAGATTTGTTTTGTGGTACAAAGCAAAGCAAGGGGTTGATTCACATCTATATCACTCATTGTAATCACCCACGCGCGTGACGATATAGCCGCAGTTGCAACAGATATTTTTATTGATAAAAACAAAGAGCGGTCAGGTTTACACAATTCCAAACGAACTAAATTTTATTCAAGAAATGTTTACAAGTGCATGTAGACTAACGATTAGATTAACGTAAAAAACAACCCTTGGGTTAAAAGTAGTTCCCCTTGTAATAATATCATAAACCTCGCTGTTTATAACTACATTTTATGTAGAAAACGGACAAAGAGATTCTTATCCATTCAAATGGTGTTTAAAATACGCAAAAAAAAACTTTAGCTAAAAGATAATGACAAAAATTAAATTTAGGCCATTTTGGCCGAACCGAAACAACAAAATCCAAACGATTCAAACTATTGTTACTTCTAACGTCTATAAGTATGCGGATACCACAAAATCGTTTCTAGTGTGTTGCGTATCGATACCAACCTATATTTTAACACATGTACCTGACACCTATTGGCGTCAACCGCACATAGTAAGGAATAGATCTGACGCCGATTGGCGTCATCGGCAGCGAAATGGTCAATAAGTGTTATGTTACGATTTCTCCCTTATGAGAAATGTTTGATTTCGGGAAATCTTTGAAACTACTGAACGTCAAAATAGATAATGAACATAATTTATATGTTATCTGTTTTTGTAATGTTTCTCCGTAATATGATTTACAGAATGATTCTTTTTATTGACAAAAAAACTTAAACGTGTTTTCAAAAAAAAATTTTTACTTATTCGGCTTGGCATGTTACTTTACAAAAGCACATAGGTATAGTCACGGCAAAATCTTTTCCGTTGTGGGGGTGAAATTGTTAGATAGAGACAAACTTAACATACCAACTTCCATAATAACCCTGATAATTACAAATGATATATTTATGTTAGTGAAATACACGTTGTTGGGTTGTTAGAACTGCCGAATAAATTACAATGTTGTCAGCTCTTCTGTTTACACATAACTTCTAATTTTGACGTTTTCCACATTTTGAGAATTTCGATAAGCTCCTCGAAATTATACATGACTACTTCAAAATGTTACAATTGCTTAATCATCGCAAAATGATCTAAGAACTGTTAAAAGTATTGTTACTTAGTTGAGAACGAGTATTTCCATCAAAAACTAATTTTCAAAATAAATGTAAACAATATAACCTAAGTATTATGTTGACGTCGAATTTCATACGTTTGGCAACAATGTCAAGCGCTGACGTTTATCCCCACATTGGAAAAGAGTTTGCCGCGACTCTATATATCTGAAAATTAAACACTTATTAAGTCAATTTTTTATTCACAATTGTCAAATCGTAAATATTCGACAAATCAAACTAGTTTATGTTTTGAGTCTTTGGATCATTACACATCGTTTTCCAAATATAGTTTCAATTGTTTTAAATTTCAATCGACCAGGAAAAAATTTACAACTATACAAAAATGACATTTCGGCGTTCTTTAATAATTGAAGAATTCTTTTGTAGAATGGCTGTTACTTTTTTATAGCACTCATGTTTTAAATACGTTATAATTCTACAATTTCTTTTATATAATTAATTATTTCTGTACGCGTTTCAATGCATGTACCATTATCAAGAAAAAATATACAGGGTATCCATAAGGGATTGGACACAGAACCATGATAGAATCTTAACCTAAAATTATGACGATTTGCTAAATATGACCTTGGTGAAATGTGTTAAAGTTGAAAATTATTATATTGTTAATGGCTCTAACTTTTTTAATACCCTGTATTTTTCTACTAAATATAGTGGAACGTTTTACTGACCTAAGGCGCACTCAACCGTAGAACAATATTCTAAATCGTTTTTGCCAGTGGCGTACAACATGGATGATAAACTACTCCACCCCTCCTAAATATTATGCCACTGTGCGAATATCAATTTCAACTATAAATTCATATTTTGCAATGTCTTGTACGTAAAAGATGTACTCTTGTTAAGAACCCATAAAGTGGATAATTATCGAGATATTAACCATTAAAGAGGTAAAAACACAGTAATTATAATTTATTTTTCTGCCTGTCCACAGTAGATTTGGTAGTAAAAACCAAAACCCTGTTTTATTTATTTTTTTATTTTATTATTCTGGATTCCTAACCAGAGTGCACAATTTTAATGTCAAAATAATGAATTGTAAACAGAGCGATCCTGACCTACAATTATGACGATTTAACAAACATGACCTTTAGTAAAATGTTGAAGAATTACGCAATGTTAAATTTTATATATATTTGATTAATTATTTTAGCGTGTTAAAGTCTTCGCAGCAAAAAATAAATTTTATTACATAATTACATTAATAAATTTTCAAAATGCGCTCCACCAACATTATTATTATATTTCACAATCTCAACCGAGCTAGTAGAGTTGTGGTAATACGATCTGCTTAGCGTTCGGTAGGTAATGGGTTCGATTCCCGTTACCGTCTACTCTGTATGAGGTTTTTTCAGGGGGTTTTCCTCATACACATATAGCGGAATGGTCACTGCGTATACGCACAAATGTGTGGATATTTAGGCGAATGCTGGGGTAGTATCTTCCCCTTCCGATCATATCCTGACCACACCTATCCTTAATCCCACCATGCATACATACTTAATGTATGTGTGTTGGGAATCCATGATTGTGACTGCAGGCGCTTGGAGAGCTCAAGCAGCACGTCCTCCCCATTGGGGAAGGGAGTGAAACACGTGGCCTTTTCCTCTTCACAATCTAAGAAAGGAACTGCATAAATAACACCTGTGGTATGTTTCTTTATGTGGTCAAATAACCGAGTTGTAGGTAAAAATTGATAATTGTGGGATAATGAAAAAATGAAAAGGAACAGAAAATAATCGATAACTCACCGAAAGCATCCTTCCAAATCCGTCTAATAAAGTATATATCAGTTTGTATGTATCTCTATTCTTTTATATACTTTACCTAAAATTTGCTCGAAATCTAACCACCATTATTAAATTAACGTTATCGTCCTCCGTAGTGGTAAAATCTTTAAGAATCGATGAAATATGTAAAATGAAAAAGATGAAAACGAAACATAAGCCGGCTATTAATATAACAGTTTGATAAACGTTATAGCGTCCCCCTGGTACCGTATCTTGAAAAGTGTAATTTGAACTTATTTGCAAGAATGCAAATTCAAGAACAAAACAATCGCTAAGTGATTTATCTTGACTTTACTGACAATAATGTTACTATTACTCATATTAATTGCTTGCCTTACATGGACTTTCCTGACAATAATTAAAAGATTAGAATTAATTTGCAAGTCTGACATTTAATTACTCGCAAACCTCAAATCTGATTAAACGAAGTGGCCGTCTAGTGGTAGGTACGCTATGCTATTTGAATTAGATAGGCTGGATGAGGTAAGTGTTGCATCATGAGTGGCAGGTAAACAATGAAACTACTCAAATTAAAAATTAATGAGCTTTGCGCAATGGTGGTTCAACCCTTTAATATACTACTTTGAGAAAGAACCACCAATAAAACCCAATGTATTCATAAATAAGTAATTGCACAAGTACATTAATAAATCAAATAACACAAAAAAGCAATGAACAAAATGAACAAAGCACAAACACAAAACACCACTAAATCAGGTTAAAGTGCGTACAAAATTATAACATTAAGAAAAAAATAAATGAAAAGTAGTTAGTTACACATAAACACAATAAAAAAACACATGCACAATTGTTTAGTGACTACTAAAGCACAAAATACATACGTAAAATTACAATCAATCGCATGTACAGAGAAATTAGTTCGAAGGCAAACAGTTCTACTTAACAAACTGACACAAAACAAAACTCATTAAAACAAAGCCTTACAAGGGTACGTTGTAAATAGACCATAACATCGTGAGTAGTATAGCTATGGCACTTCTGGGCCACTTTGTCACATACATTAGGATATCGAAATTTGCCTGCTGTCTTAAAATTATTAAGTCAGAAGGTCAAGGTCAACTCACGTTGACAAGTACATGGTTTATCAAGGTCATCATCTTCAAGGTCAAAACCACATTGTAAAGGTTGGTATCCTAAGTCAAGGCCCGTGGTAGGTTGGTATCCTAAGTCAAGGGTGGTTGGTAACCCTGCAAAGTCAAGGTCACCGCTTCAAGGTCATATGTTGGTAATCCTGCAAAGTCAAGGTCACCGCTTCAAGGTCATATGTTGGCAACCCTGATAAGCCGTGGTCACCGCTTCAAATTGTTGGTAACCCTGCAAAGTCAAGGTCACCGCTTCAAGGTCATATGTTGGCAACCCTGCTAAGTCCACATGGTTGGTAACCCTGCTAAGTCAAGACCATATTGTTGGTAACCCTGCTACTTCAAGGTCACCTCCGTCATGTTGATGGTAACCTTCGCCTTCAAGGTCACTAGAAAAGTTACTAGACTTTTATTGTCCACGTCAATTTTAGGCTGCATCCTGAAGGTTTTGCCCTCGGTCTCAAGCAAGTCTATGCATGTTTCAGGGCAAGCAATGTTTACTTGGTCACTCCCCTAAAACAGCTCTGAAGTGGTTCCGTTCCCTAAACAGGTAGCCGTTTCCAAAACAGGTAGCCGTTTCCTAAAAACAGGTAGCCGTTTCCAAAATAGGGGTCCGTTTCCCAAAACAGGTAGCTGTTTCCAACCGTTTCCCGACCACATCTCAATTCTGAGAAATCAAGAACAAAGGGACCCATTATTCAAAGTCTATGTTATAAGGTCACACCTCTGATAACAAAGGTGATTAATTGTTTTGGCTGAGTCATAACTTCAAATTCTAGGAAATCAAGAACAAAGAAGATTGCTTACAATTTTCAAGGCCACACGAGAGAACAAAGACGATTCATTGTTTTAGCTGAGTCTTTAGAAATCTAGAAAAAGGGTTCATTGTTGGTCTATGCTTACAAGGTCACAAAGTGAACAAAGACGATTCATTATTCCGTTAGAAATAGATTGTTATCTCAATTCTTGGAAATCAATAACAAAGGCGATGCATTGTTCAAAGCCTATGCTTACAATTTTCAAGGCCACATGAAAGAATAAAGACTATCTATTGTTCTGGTTGTTTAAAATTGTTATCTAAATACATCTCTTTCAAGAACAAAGGTAATCCATTGTCAACGCTTCAAAGTCTATGTTTACAAGGCCACATGAGAGAACAAAGACGATCTATTGTTTTGTAGGTTTTGTCAATCAGCTGTATCCTCAAAGTCATTGCCCTCGGTCTCAAGTCTATGCATGTTTCAAAGCCATGCCCTCAGGTGGTCTAAACAGGTGGCCGTTCCCTAAACAGGTAGCCGTTTCCAAAACAGGTAGCCGTTTCCTAAAACAGGTAGCCGTTTCCAAAACAGGGGTCCGTTTCCCAAAACAGGTAGCTGTTTCGCAATCGTTTCCCCAAAAAAGGGGTCTATTGTTCAGGGAAAATAGATTCCACATCTCAATTCAGGAAATCAAGAATGAGGCTCATTGTTCAAAGTCTATTTAAATTTTCAAGGTGTAAGAGCAAAGACGATCTATTGTTTTGGCTGAGTCATCTTCAAATTCTGAAATCAAGAACAAATACGATGCATTGTTCAAAGTCTATGCTTATAAGGTCACCCTCTGATAACAAAGGCGATTCATTGTTTTGGCTGAGTCATAGCTTCTGAAATTCTAGGAAATCAATAACAAAGACGATGCATTGTCGACGGTTCAAAGTTTATGTTTACAATTTTCAAGGCCACATGAGAGAACAAAAGCGATACATTGTTCTAGTCGAGTTATAAGAAATAGATTGTTATCTCAATTCTAGGAAATCAAGAACAAAGGTCTATTGTCAACGCTTCAAAGTTTACGTTTACAAGGTCACATGAGAGAACAAAGACGATCTATTGTTTTATGAGTTATAAAAATAGATTGTTATCTAAATTCTGAGAAATCAAGAATAAAGGCGATCCATTATCAACGATTTAAAGTTTATGCTTACAAGGTCACACCTCTGATAACAAAGACGATCCATTGTTCAGTTAGAAATAAATTGTTATCTCAATTCTAGGAAATCAAGAATAAAGGCGATCCATTGTTCAAAGTCTATGCTTACAATTTTCAAGGTAAAAGAACAAAAGTGATTCATTCTTCTGGTCGAGTTATAAAAATAAATTGTAATCTCAATTCTAGGAAATCAAGAACAAAGACGACGCTTCAAAGTCTATGCTTACAATTTTCAAGGTAAAAGAACAAAGACGATTCATTGTTGAGTCATAGCTTATGAAAAGGTGAGCCGAACTTATCCGACCTTACCCGAACTTATCTCTATATAAGTAGATAAAAACAGTCCCACGTCAGTCGATACATTACAATCGTCACAACAACAAATTACCTAAAGTAAAAGCAACTATTATTAATCATCAGTGTGGCATCATATTTTTTACAATCCTGACTAAAAGTTTTATTGTAAACCGAAGAGCAATTTGTTAAACGTAAAGGTAACTATTATTCCAAATTTGTGCATCATATTTTTACAATCGTGACTAGAACCGTTGTGAAGAGCATTTTGTTACAAGTTCATTGCTACGTGTATGCTTCATATTGCTAGCTATGAGTATGCCAAGTAGTAGTGAGATGGTTAATTTAACAAAGCGTATTGTTCCCTTATTGAAAACAAAAAGGAATTTGCCAGGCACATCCGTATAGTTAACACCAAAAAGCTATTGCAAGATATAATTAAACATAAAATTTATTATGAGACCAATGAAAGCTTGGAGAGCAATTTAGCATTGCTCAAGTGCTATCTGGTTAGATTGAGACGGTTAAAGAACGCTTCAGAGAAGGTTGGTAGTGGAATTTTCAAAAAAAGGTATGCATAAATTACGTTGGTACCCCTAGACTCATGTTTTAATGGTAGGCTGCTTACAGGAATTATAATCAATATGTCAAACATTAAGGACCCTTTGATATTTTTACTAAACGCATATAATATTTTGCACGTAAGGTGAAATTAATGTTAAGGCAGTCTATGCTAAAGGTAAATGTGGTCTTAGGCTGTAATTTCATGCAACCCCAAAATCATAATATTGAGTTGAAGACTTTTGCCACAAAAATTGCGTTATTGATATTTCAACCAATATACGTGTCTGGTATAATGAAAACGTGTATGATAAGTTACGGATAAAATTAGAGGAGTTTTCGAAAGGATTCCGGTTGGGCAGTACATGAAGTCTTACATTTAAAAGTGAATATTAATAGCTATGTCCCATTTAGAGGCGGTCATTCCATGTTAAAGTTCCACGCTTCATAAAGTAAAGCATGCTGTTGTTAATGTTAAAAATAACGATGAGTTTTGCTTCCTGTGGGCCGTTGTTTCAGCATTATATTTTCACAGCATTCATATCGGACTTCTAGTTATCCTCATTTTAGAGATGTTTTGAAGTATGATTCAATTCACTTCCCATTCAGTTGGATGATGTAAAAATTTGAGAATCTAAACAACATCGCAATTAATTTGTACTGCAAAAGGTAAAGAAGTTGCACCCTTGTATTGAGTAATCAGCAAAGCGATAGAGAACCCATAAATCTTTTAATAATTTCTGCCGGGGATGACACTGTATACCATTTCACATGGATTAAAAATATGTCAGCTTTATTTTAAAACAGATATCAAAGCATGGTCGTAAGAAAGTACTTTGTAACCGGTGTTTGAATCATTTTTCGTCTGATGTAGCTTTAAAAACATTTAACATATTGCAATCAACAATCAATGCTCTACTAGGCTACCTACCGAAGCGGAAATGAATTTACAGTTCAAAATTTTGCATTCAAGAAAAGGTGCCATTTGTCATTTATGCCGATTTAGAAAGTATTTTAGAGAAGTGTGCAAATGGTTTCGAAGGTAATACCTATTTCCCCAAAACACACCTTTCAGCATTGCTTACTATTTGAAGTGTTCAATATGATTCTTTATCCCGATTTAGTCTTTATAGAGGAAAGGATTGCATTCATGGTTTGTTAACGAGTTTCAAAGTATTGCACATTGGGCTACCGAAATAATCAATCAAAATTCCAATGGGTACTTTAAGTCTCAGGGTTGAGCAATTTGAAAGCGCCGATTTGTCACATTTGTCGAAAACCATTTAAATTGATATAAAGTTAGAGATCATAATCATCTTACCATTTCAGCGCACCGTATGTAACCTAAAAACAGACTCCCACATTCTGCCAGTTGTATTCCAAATTTATCAGGTTATGATTCTCATTTCATCATTAGAGAATTGGCTTTTTGGTTGATTTCATCCCCTAAACAAAGAAAGATATATCTCTTTCACAAGGTAATGGAAGGCACCAAAATTAAGTTTAGATTTATTGACTTTTCAGATTTATGAGCAGTAGTATTGAAAAGTTGTCAGACTATTTGGAGGATAGTAAAAAATTATTTCCCCGTTAACAATGATGAGGAATTTTTCAGTAGTTCCTGTGTTTCCTTGAGTATATTGATACGTGGGATAAATTAAACGAGACCACGCTAAGAAGCATTTTTCAGTCATCTTAATAATAAACCAGTGATGAGAGTTTTGCGCATGCGGTTAACGTTTGGAAAAATTTAGTATTAAATCGTTAAATGATTTGTATTTAAAACAGACGTTCTACTTTTAGCAGATATTTTGAGAACTTTCGGCAAACTTGAAAGTACTTACGAGCATTCTGCATTATTATACAGCTGGTTTAGCATTCGATGTTTTAAAATTACAAGTAAAGTTAGAATTATTTACAGACATTGATATGCTAATGTTTATTGAAAGAATTAAGGTGGTGTAGCTCAATGTTCAAATCGGTATTAAAGCTAACAATAAGTACAGGGAAAAATTTGATCCCACCTCCGAAAGTGTGTATTTAATGTACTACGACGTGAATAATTTATATAGCCCATGTCAAATTTCTACCATTTGGCGATTTTTCTTTTTTGAAGCTAATTTTGAAAGTTTAGATTTAATAAACCATCCTGATGATTCGGAAATTTTAAATAGTAGTGTGATTTAGACTATCCATAGAATTACATGAGAGTCCAGGATCTACCGCTGGCAGAACATATGGTTCCCCACCCTGATTCCAAAAAAAAATTACTGCACCTTGTATCCAAACGTAATTATGTAATTCATTACAGAAATTTAAAAATATTTAAAATATGGATTGAAGTTGGTAAAGTACACCGTATATTATTTTAAACAGTCCCCGTGGTTAAAAAATATATAGATTTAAATAAGCCATGCGTCAGCAATCTCAAAATGAATTCGATAAAATTTTATAAATTAATGATTAATAGTGTTTTCAAGCTGATGGAAAATGTACGTAACATAAGGATATACGACTAGTAACGAAATGGGAGGGTCCTATGGTGTCGTTCATATCAAAACCAAATTTTCATAGTTGTACAAATTTGAAATGATATGCTTATCATTCAAATGAATAAGCAAGTATATTTCAATAAACCTTTATTCAGTGTTTTAGACGTTTCAAAAACTTTTTATATAATTTTCATTACGGTTAACGCTACCCAAGTTCCATAAAATTAACCTTTACACGGATACGGATAGTCTCATATACCCTTTTGGTTCCCGATATCTATGAATGTATTAAAGAGGACATTGATAAATTTACATCTGATTATAGTCCCAACACTTTACTCCATTAGTAAATAAAAGGTCCCTGGCTTAATGAAAGATGAAAATCATGGCAAAATTATGGTTGAATTTTAGGACTTGCGCAAAATGTATGCTTACGCGGTTGATGAAAAGGTTGTAAAAAATCAAAGGGTTCTAAAGCAAAGGCAGATCACGATTAATGATTATAAACAGGTTTTTGATGGTGGCGTAATAAGGCGCTATCAACATCTCATAAGATCAAAGAAACATGATGTGTTTAATTAAACAAAATAAAGTCATACTCAATCCTTATGACGATAAACGCTTAGTAAATTTTGATTTCACTGATACTAGATTACCAGTAAACAATGAGCAGGAAGAACTATGATCAAATCTACAGAAAGTACCTGAAGCCTTTGTAAACTATACATTTATATTGAATATATTGCAACATATTATGAGTGTTTTATTTGTAAACTCAAAGTGTGCAAAAAGTTTATTAATACATTATTTGATAGAAAATTAAGACAATACTGTTAAAAGTTTTATGAAATTGTGTACCGATAAAGGTTCGAACCTAATGATATGATAGGATTTTAGATGACATGAATTTACCTTAAAATGTACATATACAAGATTATGGGGTGATTCATTTGTGTGTACAAATGTTAGCGTACAATATATTGTTTATAAAGACACTTTCTATAAGTGAATATGTAGACAACAGCATATGCTAATTACAAGTACCTCGCTATTTTAATTAAAGTATTATTAGAACAAAACATTACATATAAGTTTCAACCATGGGAAAATGAGGCACCACAAAATTGGATTTTGGAAACATTTAGAAAGGTGAAACAAATTCCTGCTTGGGATGGAATGTGACCAGATTCTGAATTGACAATCCAGTAGTTTAAACGATTATAGAAATACTTTAGGTTTACTATATAAATAATGTAATATTTTAAAAATAAAATACAATTATAATTTTTATGTGTTTTAATTCATCTGAAAGTTACAAACATTCCTATAACTATATTATAAAACTAAATCGTCAATATTGATCCATGATCTTTCTTGGTTTGTGCAATTCATTGACGAGTTGTAATTTGGATATGGTCCACAATTTCTTTGTTGATGTAGTTTTCCTCAACACTAGATAAGCGTTAAAGTTTCCTTTAACAGCTTTCTGAACTGCATAGACAAAATCAAGGTATCCTCTACTTATAGCATCACCATCTTCTTCCGGATCCAACTGGATCAAACGGTTTCCATAAATTCAACCTTGTTATAAATAGTATTGCTTGATGATGACATCTTGAGGATTTGAGGGTTAGCAACATTGCTGAGTCTCTTATTCTCGATATCGAATTGATTATCATCAATAAGTTGAAACTGATTAATTTCTTAAATTGATACTAGGCATGTGACCATCCAAATTTATCAAGCAATTTAGTTATGATATTCGACATCAATGCATTCTGATTTATATTGTTCAGAAAACTAATGTTTGGTCTTTCAATGTTCCATCTACATACAATTCCTCTACAATTGATATTATATCATTTACGAAGTAAAAAGAAAACTCGATTTGGTGTTATATAGTGAAACAAAATGATGAAGCTGTGTATTAATATGTAAAATAGTTAGTAAAACATGAAATTTTGAGAAGGATGAGTTTAAATGGATATTACCTCAACGCTTTTACAAGTATTTTTAAAAGAAGACGCTGCTGTGTATTGTTATAAGTATCTACAATTGTATTAGGTTTAAGTAACTGATTTCTATCCTTTGAATTCACTAGATTTAAATCGGGTTCATTCATAATAAACAGATCATATAAACCTAATCCTTTATACGTGACACCATTGATGATCATCCTTTCCTTTAATTGTGATGTATTACCAATGTCAGTTTTGGTATCATAGCGGACTGTAAGTTGATCAATAACACCTTAAGATCCTCATAATACGTTCAACGTACAAACGAGGTAATTCGTGGCCAACTCACTGCATAAACGTTCCAAATTTTCACTATACTAAAATTGAATTTATCTTAATTAATAAACCACATAAATCGAAACTTTTTATTAGTATTGGTACTATATATAAACCATAGAAAAAAAAACACATGTAATTATGTCACAAAAAAGTATAGGTAATTTGATTGATTATTTCGGTAGCCCAATGCGCAATACTTTGAAACTCGTTAACAAACCACTGAATGCAATCCTTTCCTCTATAAAGACTAAATCGGGATAAAGAATCATCATATGAACACTTCAAATAGTAAGCAATGCTGAAAGGTGTGTGTTTGGAGTGAAATAGAGTATTACCTTCGAAACCATTTGCACACTTCTCTAAAATACTTTCTAAATCGGCATAAATGACAAATGGCACCTTTTCTTGGAATGCAAAATTTTTGAACTGTAAATTCATTTCCGCTTCGGTAGGTAGCCTAGTAGAGCATTGATTAAGTTGATTGCAATATGTTAAATGTTTTCCTAAAGCTACATCAGACGAAAAATGATTCAAACACCGGTTACAAAGTACTTTCTTACGACCATGCTTTGATATCTGTTTTGAAAATAAAGCTGACATATTTTTAATCCATGTGAAATGGTATACAGTGTCATCCCCGGCAGAAATTATTAAAAGATTTATGGGTTCTCTATCGCTTTGCTGATTACTCAATACAAGGGGTGCAACTTCTTTACCATTTATGCAGTACAAATTAATTGCGATGTTGTTTAGATTCTCAAATTTTTTTACATCATCCAACTGAATGGGGAAGTGAATTGAATCATACTTCAAAACATCTCTAAAATGAGGATAACTAGAAGTCCGATATGAATGCTGTGAAGCGGGATATAATGCTGAAACAACGGCCCACAGGAAGCAAAACTCATCGTTATTTTTAACATTAACAACAGCATGCTTTACTTCTATGAAGCGTGGAACTTTAACATAAGTTGAATGACCGCCTCTAAATGGGACATAGCTATTAATATTCACTTTTAAATGTAAGACTTCATGTACTGCCCAACCGGAATCCCTTTCGGAAAACTCCTCTAATTTTATCCGTAACTTATCATACACGTTTTCATTGTACCAGACACGTATATTGGTTGAAATATCAATAACGCAATTTTTTGTGGCAAAAGTCTTCAACTCAATATTATGATTTTGGGGTTGCATGAAATTACAGCCTAAGACCACATTTACCTTTAGCATAGACTGCCTTAACATTAATTTCAGCTTACGTGCAAAAATATTATATGCGTTTAGTAAAAATATCAAAGGGTCCTTAATGTTTGACATATTGATTATAATTCCTGTAAGCAGCCTACCATTAAAACATGAGTCTAGGGGGTACCAACGTAATTTATGCATACCTTTTTTATTGAAAATTCCACTACCAACCTTCTCTGAAGCGTTCTTTAACCGTCTCAATCTAACCAGATAGCACTTGAGCAATGCTAAATTGCTCTCAAGCTTAAGCAAGCTTTCATTGGTCTCATAATAAATTTTATGTTTAATTATATCTTGCAATAGCTTGATATTGGTGTTAACTATACGGATGTGCCTGGCAAATTCCTTTTTTGTTTTCAATAAGGGAACAATACGCTTTGTTAAATTAACCATCTCACTACTACTTGGCATACTCATAGCTAGCAATATGAAGCATACACGTAGCAATGAACTTGTAACAAAATGCTCTTCACAACGGTTCTAGTCACGATTGTAAAAATATGATGCACAAATTGGTGAGTAATAATAGTTACTCTTTACGTTTAACAAATTGCTCTTCGGTTTACAATAAAACTTTTAGTCAGGATTGTAAAAATATGATGCACACACTGATGATTAATAATAGTTGCTTTTTACTTTAGGTAATTTGTTGTTGTGACGATTGTAATGTATCGACTGACGTGGGACTGTTCTTTATCTACTTATATAGAGATAAGTTCGGGTAAGGTCGGATAAGTTCGGCTCACCTTTTCATAAGCTATGACTCAACAATGAATCGTCTTTGTTCTTTTACCTTGAAAATTGTAAGCATAGACTTTGAAGCGTCGTCTTTGTTCTTGATTTCCTAGAATTGAGATTACAATTTATTTTTATAACTCGACCAGAAGAATGAATCACTTTTGTTCTTTTACCTTGAAAATTGTAAGCATAGACTTTGAACAATGGATCGCCTTTATTCTTGATTTCCTAGAATTGAGATAACAATTTATTTCTAACTGAACAATGGATCGTCTTTGTTATCAGAGGTGTGACCTTGTAAGCATAAACTTTAAATCGTTGATAATGGATCGCCTTTATTCTTGATTTCTCAGAATTTAGATAACAATCTATTTTTATAACTCATAAAACAATAGATCGTCTTTGTTCTCTCATGTGACCTTGTAAACGTAAACTTTGAAGCGTTGACAATAGACCACCTTTGTTCTTGATTTCCTAGAATTGAGATAACAATCTATTTCTTATAACTCGACTAGAACAATGTATCGCTTTTGTTCTCTCATGTGGCCTTGAAAATTGTAAACATAGACTTTGAACCGTCGACAATGCATCGTCTTTGTTATTGATTTCCTAGAATTTCAGAAGCTATGACTCAGCCAAAAACAATGAATCGCCTTTGTTATCAGAGGTGTGACCTTATAAGCATAGACTTTGAACAATGCATCGTATTTGTTCTTGATTTCCTAGAATTTCAGAAGCTATGACTCAGCCAAAACAATAGATCGTCTTTGCTCTTACACCTTGAAAATTGTAAGCATAGACTTTGAACAATGAGCCTCATTCTTGATTTCCTGGAATTGAGATGTGGAATCTATTTTCGACCTGAACAATAGACCGCCTTTTTCGGGGGAAACGATTGCGAAACAGCTACCTGTTTTGGGAAACGGATCCCCTGTTTTAGGAAACGGCTACCTGTTTTTAGGAAACGGCTACCTGTTTTTAGGAAACGGCTACCTGTTTAGGGGAACGGCCACCTGTTTAGACCACCTGAGGGGGCATGGCTTTGAAACATGCATAGACTTGAGACCGAGGGCAATGACTTTGAGGATACAGCTGATGTGTACAATAACCTACAAAACAATAGATCGTCTTTGTTCTCTCATGTGGCCTTGTAAACATAGACTTTGAAGCGTTGACAATGGATTACCTTTGTTCTTGAAAGAGATGTATTTAGATAACAATTTTATAAATCAACCAGAACAATAGATAGTCTTTATTCTTTCATGTGGCCTTGAAAATTGTAAGCATAGGCTTTGAACAATGCATCGCCTTTGTTATTGATTTCCAAGAATTGAGATAACAATCTATTTCTAACGGAATAATGAATCGTCTTTGTTCACTTGTGTGACCTTGTAAGCATAGACTTTCAACAATGAACCCCCTTTGTTCTAGATTTCCTAGAAGACTCAGCTAAAACAATGAATCGTCTTTGTTCTCTCGTGTGGCCTTGAAAATTGTAAGCAATCTTCTTCTTTGTTCTTGATTTCCTAGAATTTCAGAAGTTATGACTCAGCCAAAACAATTAATCACCTTTGTTATCAGAGGTGTGACCTTATAAGCATAGACTTTGAATAATGGGTCCCCTTTGTTCTTGATTTCTCAGAATTGAGATGTGGTCGTATGGGGGAAACGGTTGCGAAACAGCTACCTGTTTTGGGAAACGGACCCCCTGTTTTAGGAAACGGCTACCTGTTTTTAGGAAACGGCTACCTGTTTTTAGGAAACGGCTACCTGTTTAGGGGAACGGAACCACTTCAGAGCTGTTTGCTAGGGGGAGTGACCAAGTAAACATTGCTTGCCCTGAAACATGCATAGACTTGCTTGAGACCGAGGGCAATAACCTTCAGGATGCAGCCTAAAATTGACGTGGACAATAAAAAGTCTAGTAACTTTTCTAGTGACCTTGAAGCGCGTTAGCAGGGTTACCATCAACATGACGGAGGTGACCTTGAAGTAGCAGGGTTACCAACAATATGGTCTTGACTTAGCAGGGTTACCAACCATGTGGACTTAGCAGGGTTGCCAACATATGACCTTGAAGCGGTGACCTTGACTTTGCAGGGTTACCAACATATGACCTTGAAGCGGTGACCTCGGCTTAGCAGGGTTGCCAACATATGACCTTGAAGCGGTGACCTTGACTTTGCAGGATTACCAACATATGACCTTGAAGCGGTGACCTTGACTTTGCAGGGTTACCAACCACGTGGCCTTGACTTAGCAGGGATACCAACCTACCACGTGGCCTTGACTTAGGGATACCAACCTTTCCTACAATGTGGTTGTGGTGACCTTGAAGATGATGACCTTGATAAACCATGTACTTGTCAACGTGAGTTGACCTTGACCTTCTGACTTAATAATTTTTATAAGACAGCAGGCAAATTTCGATATCCTAATGTAAGTGACAAAGTGGTCCAGAAGTGCCATAGCTATACTACTATCGTGACCGGTATATGTTTGAGTGCGTTAGAAAAATACAGCGCCCCTTTCTCAGATTACATATACATCTATACAACAATAAATACAAAAATAAAAGTTTAGGTGTTTAATGGTTATCTGGACCCGGGAGTGTGTACCCACTTGGCAATTGCCCATTACAATTAATAACCAAGCGGTATCATGTACCCGTCAGCCAGCCCACCTCTACACAAATATAAATATAAACAACAAACAACAATGCTAATTCACACAAATACAAGAGTGAGGGAGCCCTGTACTGTCTTTTATTTTACCAGATTTCCGCCTAATGAGCCTGCGTGCTAATAAGATATCTTTGTAAGGCAATGCTCGATTCTTAATAGGTTACATAGGCTTGTAGACTTATCTGCTGCCAGCCTTAATTTATAAATATATATATATATATATATATATATATATATATATATATATATATATATATATATTCTTTAATTGGCCACAGACACAAATCGTTAACATACGCGGTTTAACTTCAAAAAGGGCGACTGTTATTTATAGATTAATATTTGAAAAACACATTACAACTAACACCCGAAAGAAAAGACAAATTAGTGTTGGCTAATTCCATAGAAAATGTACGCACGAAATATTTTAAAGACAAACTGTTTACAATGGGAGTTTCTAATTAAAACAAATCAAATTTGAAAAAAAAAACAAGAAGCATTCATTTACCTTGGAACAGTTTCATATTAAGTATTGCACATCTGAATTTAAAAAATATGGATTCGTCCGTAACAAATCTTACATTTAGGTCTCGAGTTTCCAAGTACCAAACAAAGACGTCTTTGATTGCAGTGTGTACCGTTAGTATTAATTACTAACTAGTAACATTTTTACATTAAGAGCGCCCGTGTAGAAATTTGTTACAATTCGTCACGCCAGTTTCGGCAGAACACCTGTTTCTCTACCATAATATATGTTTCCTTTTTCTGTTCAACCCTTACTCAAATCTCAATTACAAACATTCCTACATTCCTTACATAAAAATACATTAAATAAAATGTCCCGAAAACGTTATCAAATTACGACGTATCACCACGATATTAAAAATCCACTAATTATGTTTTCTATCGCGGTAACAATGGCGATTTGACAAATGTTTATTACAATAATAAAATTTTCGCGGTCAGCTACCTACAACGTATAATACAATTTTAGTAAAGAATAACTAGATCCTTAATAAATTAAATATTATTAAACTGCCTTGAAGATGAAAAATCAGAGCACCCTCTAACGGTCGAAGGCTAACAGTGAAAAATGTCATAATCAAAGCGCAAATTTAACTACATTTAATCAAATTATTATGTAAATGTAAATTTGTGAAAAACTTTATAATTTGAAATTGATAAAAGCATTTACAAATAGAAACTTGACGTACCAACTAAAGGTCTAGTCAAGCCGAACAAAAAAATGGTTTTTGTTAACAATTGTAATTCTTGTTTTACAGTGAAACCATAATTTAGTACACTTACTATAATTTTAATTTTAAGTTTAATTTTAATTTTGACTCGGACTAACTGACTCTGACTATGACTCTGATTCTGATTCTGATTCTGATTTTGATTCTGATTCTGATTCTGATTCTGATTCCGTTTCCGGTTCCGATTCCGATTCCGATTTCTATTTTGATTTTAATTTTAACATACGTTTAATTATTATAGTGCTTTGGTAACTTAAACATACAATTGGTACAGCATTTACTGCAAGGTTTATATATCTTAATAGCTTCCGAACATAATAATGAGCTTGTCTTGTAATAACATTATTAATATCTTTAAATGAATATTCATTAACTTGTAGTGATTTTGTTAAATACTTCATCTTTCAAGAATTGAGGATGACAAATTCGTTTTGCTCAATCCACTAAAGATTTAATTACACCAATTTTTTAAATATATGGTGGTTTGATATTTTATGCAGGTATCTATCAGAGTTTATGGGCTTTCTGTAAACTTTAATTATTAGTATGCCATGAAACATAAACTTAGTTATTAGTTTCCTTCTCCATGGTTAACTGGATGCTTGGATGAATACTATTTATATAAATTAAGAATTCATGTAGTGCTTCTTCTGTTTTTAAATAACAAATGTGTCCTCTACATATTTATACCGAACTAAAGGCTTTTAGGTGCATTTTGTACGCTAACGTTTCAAATTTTTCCATCTAAAAATTAGCTATAATAGGACTAAGAGGGCTACTCATTGCTACACCATCAAGGTGTTCATAGAAAGTATTATTCCACTGAAAATAAGTCATGGTAAGACTGCTGAAAAATATTCCTTTGGAAAAATATGATCAATATATTCAATAGTTTCTTTTAGAGGGATTTTGTAAAAAGTAAAAGCATAAAAACTGATATCACCCTCTTCAATTTTGAAATTATATACGTTTTCAATGAAGTCGGCAGAATTTTTAATATAATGGGGTGTTGCATATATGAGGTTGTAATAAAATGTAATAAGTTTTGCAAGATTGTATGTAGGAGAACCAATTGCACTAACAATAGGTCTTAAAGGAATATTAGGTTTTTGAATTTTTGGTAGCCCATATAGTTTTGGTGAAAGAGCTTCTGAGTTAGCTAGTTTCTTTTATATTTTTTCAGGAATATAGGATAATTTAATAGGTTCTTTTGTTTTCAAAACACTTTGTAGTTTTTTGGTAATTTACGATAAGTCTATGGTTCCAACAGTTGTTCTACTTTAATGTTATAATCAGTCATATTTACTATAACAGTTGCATTACCTTTATCTAATTTTTAACAGAATTATATTTTCATTACGTTTAAGGTAAATAAAGTACGGCGATGATGAAAGGATAAGTTGCTCTTTGGAGGTTTGCTTTACGTAATATGTTAACGGTTTTATATCTAATTTCATTCACAACATCAAAAGATAACGATTTCATCGAATTCTCAACATTGGAAATTATATCTTCGCGAGGTTTATAACTGCCTTTCTATTATCATAATATTGTCTATTGTATTATTAATTGAATAATTTATTAAAATTTTGTTAAATTTGCTCCTTTATTTTTCACTGTTAGTCTTCCATCGTTAAAAGGTGTTCTGATTTGTCATGTTCAAGGCAGTTTAAGAATATTTAATTTATTAACGATCCAATTATTCGTTACTAAAATTATATTCCATAGTTGGCTTACACGTTTATCAAACTCTTGTATTAATACAGCAGGATTATGGAAAAGGAAATGGCCAAGCATTTCATTCCCTTAGCAAGGGGGAGGGCGGGCTGCTTGAGCTTTCCAAGTTCCTTCAGCCACAATAATAGATTCCCAACATACATACATTAAGTATGTATGCATGGTGGAATTAAGGATAGGTGCGGTCAGGGTAGGATCTGAAGTAACGTAGTTAGGGTTCTGAGGGTGAAGATACTACCCCAGCATTAGCCTAAACAGGTGCACATGGTGTACGTATGCGCAGTGACCATGCCGATATATGTGTATGAGGAAAACCCCCTGAAAAAACCTCATACAGAGAAGACGTTAACGGGAATTGAACCCATTACCCCCGAATGCTAAAAAGATTGTGTTATCACAACTCGACTAGCTCGGTGAAATATGTTACATTCATTTTTCATTAATTGTAAACTCAGACCTTTAACATGTTGTGATCTTTTACTTATACTTTCATCTTTTTTTATTTTTCATATTTCATAAATTTGTTGTAACATCTTGAGCAAAGTTTTACCACTCTAGAGGACGAAAACTCTAATTGTTATCGAAACGTATAGATAGATGTATGTAAATATAAAAATACACCATTTAAACCCAAAAGCTAAGTATTTTAGTTATCTGTAATAATGGTGAAAGTTTACATTTTCATATAACCCTGTACACTGTGTCCCTTTTGGTTGAAATTGTAGGGTAACTCGTTTGCGAGCTATGATAGAAAGATGCGGTTTTCGCGAGTCTAGTCTACTTTTTCGTAAAACGAAAGATGCCACAAACAGCATTGTCATAGTCCTATTAGTATTTGAGGTACAGGGTGCAATTCAAAATTTTCACATTTTAAGCACCCCTCGTAACTGTGCATAATTTTCCCCACAAAAAGTCAGTTTCTTCGCAATAAACTAAAGTTTTGTTTATGTAAATAGAACATCCTGTATATTTTTTTATTATACAATAGAGCTTACTCTCAGCTTTCAAAAAATATATATTGTATGGCACTTATTTTGCATTATTAACCTCAAAAATTAATGTTACGTTAATTTAACATTTTGATGATATAGTTGGCCATGCAACCTATAAACTCAGTATAAACGCGTATTTTCTTGAACGTCCAAGATATATTTGAGTATTAAAAAACGGCTACTAGATTCTTACTGCTTTATTATAATTATAAATATGTAAATACGTGATTATAATAAATTATAATAAATCCAAGATATATTTGAGTATTCAAAAAGGGCTACTAGATTCTTACTGCTTTATTATAATTATAAATATGTAAATACGCGATTAAGATTAATCTAACGACTTTTACACAGAACTGCAAAAATAAGACCAAAAAATTATGAAAATCAGGTACAATAGTTTTTGAAACATATTCAAACTGGCGTCGTCAGAAAAAAATATTAATTGCAATAAAACATATAAAGAATACTTTATATCTAAATTTGTAAGCAGACTGGGCCTAATCTGTTCTAAACGTAATTGACCTGTCAAAACTGATTAAAATTATTTTTGTGCAACAATCGTATTGTTTGTTCATTGTGCAACTTTGAAAAATATGATTTGCTGATTTGCTTTGGTCAGAGTAATGAAAACGCCGACGCAGCAATGAGTTTGTATTTTAACAGCTAAATGTATTGGTATTAATTTTGATAATTAAATAACTTGACATTTATGTAGGTTGCCAGAACGGAGACAACCTAGTAAAATCAGGTTTTATACATAAAAAAAAATTAATTGATTATGGATCATTTTCTAAACCCAGGTCAACAAAATATAATAAAGAAAATCGAGAGAATGAAGAGGTTACCGTTTTAGCCAGTGTGGAGGCTAATCCTATAAGTTCTTGCAGAACTATACAAAGTATTGGAGTTTCGATAACAAGATTCCAAAGAATACTTCACCACCATTATATAAAACATATAAATTTAGGCTTGTTCAACAACTGCATCCTGGCGACAGTGAACGTAGGTTAATATTTTGCAATTGGTACTAAAACATGTTAAACATGAACTTGGAAGAAATATCATATGATGAGACGACGCACATTTAGTAATTCAGGTACAATAGCAGATTCTGATCTCAAGAAAATCAACACGGACGATTTGGACTAAACGTTTCCTGCTTTATATTAGTATCAAAAATAAAATTTTATAGTTTCAAAGGGAACTTATTCGCTCCTAGATATTTCTACATTTTGCGTTTGTAAAGTTGTAGGTATTATGTTTAGTTTTTAATTTTGTGTTCTTGCATAAAACCTCATAACCCTGAACCTTGTTTTTTTCATGACCCACTATATCAGGTTAATAATGCAAAAGAAGTGCCACACAATATATCTTTTTTGAAAGCTGAGAGTAAGCTGTAGTATATAATACAAAATATACAGGGTGTTCCATTTACAAAAACAAAACTTTGGTTTATAGCGAAGAAACTGACTTTTTTTGGGGAAAACTATGCACGCCACGGACAATTCTGCATGAAACCCACTTTTCACCATTTCGATAAGGCAAAGCAGTTACGGGGGTGCTTAAACTGTGCAAATTTTGAATTGCCCCCTGTATCTCAAATACTAATAGGACTATGACAATTCTGTTTGTGGCATCTTTGGTGTCACGAAAAAGTAGAACAGGATCACGAAAACTGCATCTTTTTACCTTTGCTCGCAAAAAATGGGACGCAGTGTATATTTGTTTCCTCTCATTGTATTTTTGTTTCCTCTGCATTGTTGATTTAATACTTTTACTAAATGTCATTATTTGAAATGTTGTTAAAATTTACACATCATATACTACTTATTAAAACGCATTTATCGGGAAGTTTTTATGATTTTAATTATCGAAAATAATGAATCGAAAAATTCATTTAAAATGGTATAGATTTAAACGAAAGTTAGTATAATATAGACTAAAATATTAATTAAAACTATAACCATTTTTGTATATAATTGTGTATTTGTAGAAAGTGTAAATATTACGATAAGTGAAAATGGCATAACTTTATATACAAATTCCAGGCAACATTTTTTAAGATCTGTTTATATTTGTACACTATGTAACTTAAACTAGGTTATACAAATCTCTCGTATTTCCAATTAGCATTTTACACTTTATTTTGCATATTACCTGCACAAATACTAGTCCATTACTTTTTGTTCTTTTGGAATTACGTATCTTATATATGGATATTTCTGAATACATGGAGTATAAATTAGTACACGTTATTATGAAAATGTAAACTTTCACCATTATCACTCATAATAAAATACTTATTTTTTTTAATGGTGTGTTTTAAATTATACAATCTAAACGTTTCGATAACACTTACAGTTATTTTCGTCATTAGTAATATTTGTTAAAAATTGTTAAAGATGTTGTAAACAATTTTGTCAAAGTTGAAAAATTAAAACATAAACATCAGCCTGCTATTAATATAACAGTTTGAGAAACGTATAAAGCCAACTATAAAATTAAATTTTAGTAAAGAATAACTAGGTCATTAAAAATTAAATATTGTTAAACTGCCTTAAAGATGACAAATCAGAACACTCTCTACGGCGAAAGCTAACAATGAAATTTTTCAACCAAAAAACACATTTAACAAAATTTAATCGAGTTATGATGTAAGTGTAAAGTTGTGAAAAACTTCAATTTGAAAATGATAGAAGCATTCACAAATCCAAACATCTCATCAAATAAAATAACTCTACATATCTATACCAAACTGAAGGTTTTTTAGGTGTATTTTGTAATGCTAATGTTTCCAATTTTTTCATATAAGAATTAGCTATAACAGGACTAAGGGGACTACCCATTGCTACACGTTCAATGTGTTCATAAAATTTACTATTCCACTGAAAATAAGTTGTAGTAAGACAGTGCTGAAAAAGAATGGTTATGTCCTTTGGAAAAAGATGATCAATGTATTGAATAGTTTCTTTTAGAGGTACTTTTGTAAAAAGTGAAATAACATCAAAACTAACCATTATGTCACCCTCTTCAATTTTGAAACTATGCATTTTTTCAACAAAGTCGGCAGAATTTTTTATGTAATTTCCTATATGAGGTTGTAATAAAAATGTAAGATGTTTTGCAAGGCTATATATAGGAGAACCAATTGGACTAGCAATAGGCCTTAAATGAATATTAGGTTTATGAATTTTTGGTAAACCATATAGTTTTGATGAAATAGCTTCAGAGTTAGTTAGTTTCTTTTTTATTTCTTCAGGAATAGATGATAATTTAATCACCTCTTTAGTTTTTAAAAGAAACTTTTGGTATTTCACGGTAAGTTTCTGGTCCCAACAATTGTTCTATCTTAATGTTATAATCGTTCATATTTAATATAACAGTTGCATTACCTTTATCTAATTTTAATATTATTATTCTTTCATTGCGTCAAAGATCAAGTAAAGCACGTTGTTGACGAAAGGATAAGTTGCTCTTTGGAGGTTTTGTTTTACGTAATATGTTAACGGTGTTATATCTAACTTCTTTAGTGGATCGAGCAAAACGAATTTGTGACCCTGAATTTTCGAAGGATGAGTATAAATATTTAAGAAAATCCTTACAAGATAATGGATATTCACTTACTGAAATTAATAATGTTTTTACACCTTCTAGGCGTAACCTTAAAGAAAAACCAGTTCTTAATGTTGGTACTGCTTTTCTTCCTTTTATAGCTAATGTTACAAATAGAATTGAAAAAATCCGAATTAAATATGACATTAGGACTATTTTTAAACCTACAAGAAAGATTAAAGAACATTTAAGATCACTTAAAGATGTGTCAAACCCTTTATCATCTTCCGGAGTGTATAAGTTATCTTGTTCATGTGGAAAAGTATACATCAGAACCACAAAACGTAGCTTTGATACAAGACGCAAAGAACATATGAGATTTTGTAGATTAGGTCAACCAAAGAGGTCTGCTGTGGCTGACCATGCCCTGAATAATCTAAATCATGGCATTCAATTTGACAATATGGAAATATTGTCAAGACAAACTCTTTATTATGTTCGTGTACAACGTGAAGGTATTGAAATATATAAACACCCTAATAATTTTAATAGACAAGAAGAAAATCTCCGTTTAAATAGGTTTTGGCATCTTATAATTAAAAAAAAAGGATAATTTTGATTTTAATTTTAACTTTTGGTATGTCTAGGTTTTTTGCTGTGTTTTTCCTAGACCTTGTAGCAAATGCTTTACCAATTATATGTTAAACTACCACAGCACTATAATTTAATATAAGTAGTTGAAATTAAATTAAGATTAAAAATTACAAAAAACGTTCTGCATTATACTTTTCATTGTTAATAACACTTCCACTTATTGATAAAGATATCTCTTTGTTAGATTTAACTGGGTTATTTTATTTGATGTGAGGTTTGGATTTGTGAATGCTTCTATAATTTTCAAATTGAAGTTTTTCACAACTTTACACTTACATCATAACTCGATTAAATTTTGTTAAATGTGTTTTTTGGCTGACAAATTTCATTGTTAGCTTTCGAAACGTTTAGATTGTATAATTTAAAACACACCATTAAAAAAACCATTTTATTATCACGTTATTAATCTTTAGTTTCTTTATCTCACAGGATATTTCATAAGGAATGGTATTAATATTTTATATGATGATGAAAACATGATCCTTAAAATAGGTGCCAATAGCATTTTGGGTATTATGACTAATTTATATTTTTCGTTTCTGATATGAATAGTAAAGTTTATAGGAAGCAGACAGAATATTTTTTAGTTAATACATCCAAACGATTTTGTGTTTGTTTCTTTAACCCGACAAGATGTTTATTTTTAAACTACCTTTAATGTAAATTTGATAAATAAAAACGAATTAGTTCAATTTATGTTCAGAATTGCGTTAATCCCACCAATTTTATTAAGCTTTTACAAATCTGGTTGTTTGAACTGGATCTTGGCCAAGTCATTTCTCAACAAACAGACGCCAAACAAATGATTCACAATTTATACTTTTACTAACTATATAATCTTTTCAAATTTAAGTCTCTTGTTTAATGCATGAATTCATGGTGCTATAATTATTTTTTGTGTTTATTACTTTGGCAGAGTATGCTTTATTGTACTTCTTACGTTTCAATTTCAGAGCGCTGCATTCGTCAGCTTGTTTGCGTATTAATGTTATTACTTATACCACTATCACATGTGCAACTACGAGTAAGTGTTAACTAAAAACAAACAAAACCTTAGTTTTGAACTGTCGTGTTCGATTAGATCAGGTTCTATAACTGGGTTACTGCAACTAGTCAATGTGGATTGCAATAATATTTACCATGTACCTCAGCTTGTGTGCTACTAAATTATTCCTAGTAAAGTTGTTCTGAAGTTCTAACAGCGTAAAGAATGGAAAAATGGAAATATGGAGGTTTTATTATTCCAGGGTTAGTTTTTAAACATTACTGCGACAAAAACAAATTCGTTATCTAAAGACAATGATCTTTTTTAAAGTAATCGTAATTAATTGAGAAATTTATTTCAATATTTTGTTTTACTTTAATTAAAATATGGGATTTCCAACAATACATTGAAAATTTAGGAAAGTTAATTTGTTTAAGAAACAATTAATACTAAATATTTCTAATTTCTCTTGTTTTAATAAGTACTCAATTCATGAAAATAATGTATTAAATGGAACACGGTTAGTCATTTAGGATTGTAATTAAGCAAAGCTGTGCGTATGTAAGTATGATCCATTCATTTTTATTAACTTGTAAGTGTGAGTTCTTAATTATTAGTGTTTATGTATGGTTACTTAAAACATTGTTATCAAAATATTGACAAAAAAAGATCTCATTCCAATGATTACAGTAAATTGCACGAATATAGCCTTGTTTACGTTATACCAGTTTAAAAATTCTGTACAGTACGGTTCTGTTTTTTGTTTTAGCAGGTCAGATTATGGTGCAGCGAGATACTGTACTTAAGTCCCTTTGCGGTCAAGAAAGAACCGGGAAAATTACCAAAGGGATTAATTTGTAACTCACATTTGCTACATCATTTATCATGAAGGCTACTATTCCTGTAACCGACAATGGGCCAATTTCTTCTAAGAGGGCCATTCTTTTTCCGCTCATTCGTCTGTAATCGCTTAAGACGTCAATATTAGGTTTTTTATTAGGTTTATTACACATTAACCACTAACATAAAAATTCCGTATCTTCTCACACAGTGTGTAAATGAAATTATAACTCCAATTTGGTCAGAAAAAGAGCGAATGTGCAACTTTCTTTTTCTGTTACGTCACTTCTGCAACAGTAAAAAAATTCTTTCCATAGTTCCCACCATGACTGTGAAACAAACCATCTTGTAAAAAACAGGCTTCAAACTTGATATTTTACTAGATTCTTGCCGTTTATTTTGAAAACTCAATTTTAGATCCAACATGTTGAAAATATTTCTTATAGACCGATTTCGTTGGAGAAAGTGTCGTATTGCTATGATGAACAAACGCAATCTTCTTGTGTCTGTGTCATGGTAAATAGGCGCAGCGATCATCAGTTGCGATACGGATATGTTTAACTTATTCAGATGTGCTCTTATTTTAAATACACAAAACACATGTAACCAATTAATCATATACACCTATGCAAATTTTTGTATTGTAAAAAAGCTATATACATTCTACCTGGGTCAAATTATTTATCTATTAAACACTTTTCTCTTTGTATGGTACAATATACATAGTCTTCAGTTTGACATTCACTTCAATACAAAACAACAAATTCTATTTAATTTTATATTAATCAAATCCTGACGTTTCATCTACGTTTGTCAAATATGCAAATCAAGGTTATACTAAAAGTTAATTTTTTCCGTCTTGGAATGACTTCTTACATGAGATATTTAAATTATTTTTAACGGTTATTTAGTTTCATCTTACAAACTTTATAAGATAAACCCTAATTATCTTTAAAAAAGTGCTTACAGTGTTTGTTTTAAGTTGAGTCTTTTCGATATAGCAAATGTTATTTTAAGGACTTTCTGATCTTTTACCTCTTTTTTTATTACCTACAAAAATACTTTCATCAAAAAAATTTAAACAAACGTTAATTTTGTTAAATAATAATAATAGGATTTATTGTCCAACAGAAAAATAGCCAATAACAGAACAATTTAATAAACTAAATTACATACACAGTACACGACTTATTAAATAAAAACAGACACATATTTAAAAAAGTAAAGAACAATTGAATGATATCAAAATGTAAATCTGCACTTCAGTATATAGAAACGTGTTTATATTTTATTTACAGGTATTGCAATTGAGAAATTAAGGACGTTAGCGTGCAGTTAAGTATATCTACTCTGTGAGACATAATGTTGTAATTGCGGCCCACTGTAAATATCAGTGATTTTTGCTAAACATTTGTTCTAGGAATAGAATAATAAAAAGTAAAAAAGTTTCTTGAGAAATATATAGGAATGTTTAAGTAAATTAGCGATAAGGACAGTCAATTTGGTTGTGAATAAGCTTATAAAGAAAAATGTACACTATTTTGAAGCATTCTGTCTTCAAGTGGTGTTATGTTAAAGCAAGTAAATGATCTCTTCGCTTAATTGAATTTAGCTAACAGTTATCGAGATATTTACAAAATAACACAATCACACGCACACGCACTCACACACGCACCCGCACACACTTGCCACACGTAAACATACGCACGCACTCAACCACGCGCGAACTCAGACACACACACACACACACACACACACACACACACACAAACACACACGCGCACGCACGTACGCTCGCACACATGCACACGGACACACACGGACACGGACATGGACACGGGCACGTGCACAGACACGGGCATGAGCGCGGGCACACAGACACAAACACAGGTACAGACACCGACACAGGCACACGCACAGGCAAAGACACAGACACACACACCTGCGGACCCGCACGCGCACGCCCACACACACTCACAAACAAACACACAAAGAAACAGACAAACGGACAAACGGACAGACGGACAGACGGACAGACGGACAGACGGATAGACGGACAGACGGACAAACAGACAAACAGACAAACAAACAAACGAATAAACAAACAAACACACTCACTAACTCTCACTGATACACGTACACAGACATACTCAGGCACAGACACCAATACAAGAACATACAGGGTCGCTCATTAGTACGTGAAACTGAATGTGTGGCTAAACTGTGCACCGTAGAAAAAATGTTTTATACAAAAGTTGCTTGAATTCGATCACGCGATAACCTAAAAATATTTTCACATTTACAGAGTGTTCCAAAAATGCGGTACATATCCTATCTTTCTTATTTCAAATGGAATGGTATAGTTTTTAATGCGGATTTCTTTTCTACTCTGAAAAATAACCACTTTGTATTAAACATGTCGTAAAACTTAACTTAACCGTTGTTGAAATATCCATACTTTTAGATAAAAAATGTAATCAGGGCAGGCATTGATATTTTAAGCATATTATGCCTTATTTAATTTTTATACAGAGTGTACCACAAATATGAATTTATAGTTTCTTTTTGTTTTAAATGTGAATATCTTATCTTAAATACAACACCCTGTATATTATTACATCATTCGAAACAAAATTGAAAAACCTACACTTTTTGTAATAAGAAAATTTTATCTATTTGCAACGGTTTTTGAAATATTTACTAATTTTAAAATTTTTATTTTAATTCTTCGTGGTATAATAAACGTACACCCTGTATAATATTAGGTATATTGACCAGAAAACCATCATAGCAGTTGACATACTTAAATAAATGGGAAAATGTATTAACTTTTGTACGTATGTGAGTGATAATGTAATTTCATAAAAAAAACTTTTAATAGATATAAAAATAATACTATGAAAAGTGAAACTTTTTTAAAAAGCACGTTTTTATTTACGCGTAGAAAGTGCACTAAAAGAAGAAAATAATTTTCTTCTTTATAATAATAATAATAATAATAATAATATTTATTGTGTAGCTTATTTCACCAATATTTACACTTGTCAGAATTATTAATAATCTAAAATACATAAATGACACATTTCACTGATTAAAATAAATAACAAAATAGTCGTTTATATTATATAACGGGTTCTTAAGTAACACTGCTTTAATACTGGATTTAAATTGACTAACAGATAAATTTCTTACATTGGTAGGCAGTGCATTAAAAAATTTGACAGCCCAGAAGTTAGGTCCATTTTGTGACTTAGATAATCTTACATAATTACAATGTAAGTTATCTTTGTTCCTAGTATCATAAGAATGTATTTGACTATATGTTTCAAAATTTGGAATATTGTTCTTGACATAACATAAACAAACAAAAACAAATAACGAGTACATGGTCATTACACGAAGTTTAACGAAGGATTGCTTACAGTCGGAACCGTATGGCAGACGATCTATAGCACGAATAGTTTTTCTTTGCAAGGCGAAAATTCTTTTTGCGCTCGGGGCGTGTCCCCAAGTAATAATTCCGTATAAAATATGGCAATGACAAAGCGAGAAATACGCAATCCTTAAAATTTCAGCTGAAACACACGTAGCTAGATTGCGTAATGCAAAGATGTTTTTTGCTAATTTATGCGAGATATAATTTATATGATTGTTCCAAGATAGCCTAGTGTCCATTCTGATATCTAAGAATATGCACTCATTACTATAGCTTCCGGAAGCGATGTAGGGTCTTAAGGTAAATACACCATTCTGAGTTTTATCTGTATTTAAAACTATATCGTTAGAGTTGAACCATGTCTCGGCATGGTTAACTGCAACAGTGCAGTTTGAAACGGTAAGAGTGGTATCATCAGCAAAGAAAATTGATAATACATTATTTAATTTATTTAAATAATAAGGCATATCATTTATGTATATAAGAAAGAGTAAGGGCCCCAGTATAGATCCCTGTGGAACTCCTTGCTTGAGATTTAGTTGACTAGAATACGTGTCACCAATCTTAACCGTTTGCATTCTATTAGATAGATACGAAGATATCAAGTTGACACTGGTCCTATTTAAACCGTATTTATCTAGTTTTTGTAGCAAGACGTTGTGATTCACTTAATCAAATGCCTTGCGTAAGTCACAAAACGCAGTAATCCTAAATTGACCTTCCTCAAAACATTTAATTACATTATTTGTAAATTCCGTAAGGGCATTGCTGGTTCCTTTACCCGCTCTAAATCCGAATTGGTTATAGTAAAAAAGACGATTCGTTTCAAAATAGTTTCTATTTCATTTTTCCAAAACGCGTTCGATTACGAGGCACTATAGAAATAGGTCTGTAGTTTGACATATTCTCAGTATCACCTTTTATAAGTATAAGTGCGACCTTTAAACAATTAGGAAATTGTCCACTGAAAACAATTGTAATTAGCAGGTTAAATAGGATGTGAATATTCTAACAATTATTCATAATCTTACCTGGACGATAACGACTGCATAGCTTCTCTGACATCATTATAAGTTACTTCAAGTAAACTAAAACTAAGATTAGCAGGAATAATAATATCAAACAAAGATAACTTCAACTTTTGGGTCTGCCTTTAGGAGTAATATATTTTTAGATACATTTACAAAATGTTGGTTCCACTGATCAGCTGTAAATTTATTGATCAATGTGTCATTATTACACACTTTGTTAGTGTTAATAATATTCCAAATTGCTTTATTTTTATTATTTGAATTTGATATCACTTTATCGTTAGCGGCGATTTTAGCACGTCGGAGTTCAGCACGGTATACCCTTTTGTAGTTATTATAAGTTAATTTCAAATCTTCACTACCCCAGAAACTGTAAAGTTCGAGTAAATGGAAAAGGTAACTACGCATTTCTTTTAATGTAGGTGTATACCATGCTATATTTCCATCTTTGTTCCTACTCTTAACTTTTTTTAATGGAAAACATTCTTTAAATAACGATAAAATATGATTCATAAAACGTTCAAATGTATCGCTCACAGGTAAGTTATAGTGTACGTAAGAAAAGTTAGCACATTCAAGAGAATTATGGAAGGAAAAACAGCCTTTCTCAGTGATAGGTCTGATAGTTTTTACATTAGTCCCTTTATCAACATAATCATTCGGTAATATGAAAGTGAGGATCTGTGCATAATGGTCCGATATAAAATTGGTGACCGTTTTCGTCATAACTGTTTTCTACATTGATATTCGTGAAAATATTATCTATGATAGATTTTGAAGTACCTTGCACTCGTGAGTACTCAAAAAACATTTGTCTCAAGCCAAACGATAGTAGTACATTTTTAATATCAATCGAAGTACTTGAACGATCAGCAAAATTGCAGTTATAGTCGCCACAAATAAACTTTATAATATTTTTACTCTTAAACTTATCTAACAGCTCATCTAATTTGTCCATAAAAATATTATGTGCGGCACTAGGCGGTTTATACAAACAAATAACATTTATAATTACATTATTGACAATGATATTCACAGAACAAGCTTCCAACAAACATTGATCAGTACAATCAAGAGGTAATATATTAACCCTAAAATTTATTTTTTCTTTAACCATTATGACGACCCCGCCTCCTCGATGATATGTGTTTCGACAGAAGCTAGCGCCTACAGTGTACCCTATGAATTTGAATACATAAATTTCATTACTTAATAACCAGCTCTCAGTAATGTAAATTATATCTGGATGATTACACTCAACGAGAAAGTCATATAAAAGATCGAGTTTATTTTGAATACTTCGCACATTTATACACAAAATTGTAATAATACTGCTTTGCACCAAAATGTGATCAAAAATCTTTACGACTAAAAATAAAAGCGTGGTGCGCTGGTCATAATTCATTTCTCTCCGTCACATGTTTATAATATCAATGTCTGCACTAATAACATGCGGAATTACAATTTCATAGATTTGGTAGTAACCTCAAAATAAATTTACGACGAAAAATGATAATTTTTTATCTAAAAGTACAACTATTTTAGTTTAGCTATTCGCCATGTTTAATAGAAAGTGGTTGTTTTTCAGAGTACAAACGGATCCGCAGTAAAAACTATACCATACCATTTAAAATAAGAAAGATAGGTTATGTACTGCTGTTATGGAACTAGATATGAGAAAATATTTTTAGGTTATAGCGTGCTTGAATTCAAGCAACTTTTGCATAAAACACTTTTTTCTACCGTGCACAGTTTAGCCGCAAATTCACTTTGACGAACTAATGAGCAACCCTGTATAGAGGCACAGTCACAAACACACAACCATACACGCACTCACACACACAACCATACACTCTCACACACACACACACACGCGCGCGCATGCACGCACGCTCGCTCACTCACTCACACTCACTTACACTCACTCACTCACTCACTCACACTCATTCACTCACACTCACTCACTCACACTCACTCAGTCACTCATTCGCTCACTCACTCACTCATTCGCTCTCACTCACTCACTCACACTTATTCGCTCTCACTCACTCACTCACTCACTCAATCACTCACTCAATCACTCACTCAATCACTCACTCAATCACTCACTCAATCACTCACTCAATCACTCACTCAATCACTCACTCAATCACTCACTCAATCACTCACTTGGGTGGGTGGGTCACCAACCCACCCACCCACTCATTCACTCACTCACTCACTCACACACTCGCACACTCGCGCCACACACACACACACACACACACACACACACACACACATGCAAAATGATCCTTAAAGTTGTCCTGCGATAGAAGGTTCACTTCAAAGTGCACTTCTACCACAGGGCAGGACGCTGTGACGTGGCTGTAACATAGTTTTTGTTCTGTGAAGCGGTTGTCTGAAAAAATATATTGGGCTGTAACATCATTTGAAACATGTTTCTTTAAAGAAGTGTAGCAAAATACTTGCAACCGCATTTTGTCCTTTTGAGCCCTGAGTTTCATCATATACATAGCAATAACTTTTTCCAATACCGGCAACGTGAATGAAGAAGTTGTACGTTCACAGTTGTATTTATAGAACACCTCACCGCCTTTGTTATGTGTAGACGTTTGTCACGCTTTTGACAGTTATCAGATTTTAGCTTACCGAATGTCACTTTAAATTTAACTGAGAAATACATTCTGTAGTATTCATATTTTACAACAGGATTAATTTAGTGATTTTTTTTAAGTAGCTGATACTGCTCAGGTTCGTTCTTTGCTAAATACATTTCATGCATTTTTAATACATTCAAAACAGATAAGAGATAAAAATGTTGTATATTGTCTTTTCTGCTATAGTGTGATTTATACTTTTGATAACTGAGGATATGCTCTTGCATTTCATTGAGCCTGGATTGGTGCCTTCCGATGTAATCAATTAATAAGAGCGGAAAAATTTTCTTGAGCTACATGCTTCGGTAGACGTTCAAGTCTTGCTTTCGTAAACCCGTGTAGTAAAAACGCCTTTTGTTCAAATTCTTCGTTCTTCCCGTCTATGTGGAACCTAAAATTTGTAAAAATTGTTAATGACGCTCACTATTTATTGATATATCGAAATAAACTATAGAAACAACCGACCTTGTATATTAAAGAAGTATTTTTATTAATTCCATCTCCAGAACTCGGACTTTTCATAAGCCCATACAAGTACACATATTGCAAGTCTTTGAATGGTATAGTGTTAAAATTTCATTGTAATACTTCTGCAGGCAGTTGCAATTACAGCCAATTTGCTTCTCACGAACTTGATGACCTGCAGTGTTTATATACGACCCGCCCTTAGTTCGTTTGATTTTGCAAAAGTTCCTTTTTTAGATAGATTGACGTACAACACTTTTTTTCATGGTATGGTGTAACATCTGAGTTTATGGTTTGTTGCACATTTTCGACCTGCAGAGCGGATTCGTCAGAGGAATCAACTAAAATGTTTATTGACTTTGCAGCTTTAATGTTAGTATTTGTATTATCCGGGACATAATCTTCATCGCTATCGGTACGAGTCCCCTCATACGAATCACTTTCACCCGTGGATAACAATTTCTATGACCAAACAACCGATTTTAAGTTTTTACACATAAACTGCTTAAAAACCGAGCACGCCGACACCAATACACCCCAACTGTCCTATCAGTGCTACTGTGCAACGACCGGACAAGTTCAGGACTTGGCCTGTAGTTGCACAGTTTACTATACCAAGAAACTACAAATACACTTCTGTAATGGAATTGCCTAGACTAGAAATCCGTTTCTTGCACCAGATGGATTAAGTAAGTGTTTATAATCGAGCAAGAAAATGCAATAATCTCGTTTTGCCCAAAAAATCTGCTTACAGTCATAATATCTACTCAAATAGAGTCATGCATTGCATGATCACATTAATTGATGCATTATACAATTAAGCATAACTTACACTCTCACTCACACATACTGTTTTTTTTCTAATTCCTTGAAGTTCAGGAAAACTATAACGGTTGGGTATGTACGATATTAGTATAATTCTTTATTTTATAGTTTATAATAATAAAATTATCGTTTATTTCAAAAGCTTTGTTTTAGTGTTTATAAAAAAAAATCCCTTACAAATTGAGGGCTTATTAATGCAAGAAAGCCCCGTACCTTTTTAATACGTCACTGGTTATGGCGGCTGTAAATACACAAACACACGCAACCGCAAAAATTAATTCTTGTGATACATTGATTACAAAAATGAGTGAATGGTTTAGTATTTCAAATTGTTGATTTTGATTCGTATAAATTATTTATTTATTAACATTCCATGTAGATTAGTAAAACATGTTTTGATTCATTTGCATTTGATATTTATTTTTTAACTTTTTTTGCGACAGTGTGTTAAAGTCAAAGTTTTCTTATTGTCCAGGTTCTTATTGGTAAGTTTCTCATTCTCTGTAATTAGTGAGTCATATTATTATATTGAATTCCAATTTGTTTTTGATTAGGGTGGAATCTGAAAAACGAGAGAGATTATTGTAAAGCTTCAGTGAGAAAGAAAAAGTGTAAAAATGGCGTAACGTGAGGTTATCTTTTACATCAAATACATGGACATTAATGAGAAAATAACTAAACAAAGTATAATTAAAATTATATTTGATTAAACACGATATTATTAATTTGGTGCGCCAATTAAAAAAAAATAGGCAACATGGTTTGATTGCGCCAAGTAGATTAACAAATTTTAATACCACTACAGAAAACAAAATTCAATACATACCCTAATAAAAAAATTAGAAATGGATACAATCCTAGTAGGTAGTGATTATTCATCCGTTTACCCCGTTGATAATGAATAACGATGTTAACTACATTTAAAACGGATTAATATACACTTTAAACACGAGTAGATAAATATATCATTCAATTGTTACTTTTCCGTTTTTTTTCACACGTGCGAATTTATGCACAAAATGTGGCAACATGGTTTTGACTGGGTCTAGTAGAAGAGTATCAAACCCGCCTCTTGTCATATTAACAAACTTTAATACCACTGCAGAAAATATTGATAATGAAAATGGATGTTAAACTAACTTTAAATACATTAATGTACATTTTATTTAAATACGAGTAGAAATATAAATATTAACTCGTGTTAATTTTTTTAATACGTTATGCACAGGATGTGGATTTAACAAGTTTTTACCTACAAAAAAATAACATAAATGTCTGCAATATTGTGAAATATGTAAAATCATTTCAATATTATTAATTAATTATATTTATTCGTTTTATTTTATCATATATATATATATATATATATATATATATAATATATATATATATATATATATATATATATATATATATATATATATTAATTAACACGTTGACTGTAAAAAAATATCATTACAGCCACAACGATATTTTTTATTTAAAGGAAGCAAAACTTGTTTGTTTAACTATGTTAACTATAATATTGCGACAAAACTTGTTAGAACATGTTTTCGTCCATATTGGGTACACGCGGCTCCAACAGTAATAAATTTATCATAAGGGCTGCGTGACATATACCTGGACTCATGGCCAGAGATTGTGGTAAATCAAGCATAAGCAAGTCATAGCTTGTCTTGTAATGTCGTTAGTATTATTTTTATCTCAGATCTGTGTAGGTTGTACTGTTACGATCAATTACTTTGGTTGTTATTATTATTTTTACATGCTGTGAATATGAGTTACGAAGAACAACAACGTAATTTGGAAAAACTATTTGTTTGGCCTTTCTATATTGTAGTTTTTAATAGTAAAATTTAATGTATGGGAAGTTTTGTCTGATGAAGACAAAGATCCTTTTGAGTACTCAGCATCGGATGAATATGTTAATAGCACTTCAAGTGGTGATTCGGAAGAAAAACCAGAAGAATATCTCTCTTCTAAAAAGCGTCGTACTACGTCAGAATTTGGAAAAGGTCGTAAGAAAGCTAGGCAAGCGCTTCAAATAATTCGTGCTCCAGTAGAAAAATTCAGGTAGATACCGAGAAGGTCATAAGGTATTACACTGCAGATAGCAGTGACGAAAATGGAATAGAAACAATAGCAACAAATCTTATTTGGGGCGATGCTACGACTTCAAAAAGTTTACTTATACAAGTGCTAATACTGGTGTGAATGCAGAAATATATGAAAATTATTTCAATAAAAGTCCAACAGACTTTTATGCTTTATTCGTCAATGAGCCTCTGCTCATTATGCTGGTTCTGGAAGCCAGCCTTTATGCAGCTCAGTGTAAGGCAAAAGAATCGACACCAAAGGCCAAAATCCATTAATGGGTAGTCACTAACATTAGCGAAATGAAAAAATTCATTGGACTGCTATTTTGGATGGGACTCGGCTCTTATCCGTTCATAGAATCCTACTGGAATAAAAATCTTCTCTGCCAAAATAAAATAAAATTGCTGTCAAGAAATCGATTTCAGTTGATGTTGAAGATGTAGCATTTTCACAACAACGATGTTGTTACTACTGAGAGGTTGCAAAGAATATTACCTCTCATTGAATCGCTCGTCAACAATTTTTAAGCTTCTGTGGCACCAACAGATTCCGTATGTATCGATGAAACTCTTGTTCCGTTCAGAGGACGTTTCAGTTTCAAGCAGTATATCAAGCGCCATAAATTATGCTTGGAAAAAGCATATACCTATAATGTTTTGATATACTGCGATCAAGATAAAGTAGAAGGTCAGTCTGGCTCCAAACTTGCTCCATATTCACGGACAACTACTATACCAGTGTGTCATTAGCACATGCATTTCTAGATAAACAAACCTTCCATCGAATCGTATGCTGAAGACTAAAGAAATTACTGAAAAAAATTGAAAACGGAAGAAGCTGTAGCTGCCATCAGTAATTGATTATAATAACCATAAGTCCTACACAGAGTGGACCAGAAGTCTGGAAACACCTAGTTATCTCGTAAATTGCTAGTCCGAATTGTACAAAATTTGGAATAAGCCTATTTTGGGATACGTAGATTCCATATTTGACATTTGCAAAGTTGTCAAATTTGCCGTTGCTCTGATATTATTAGTCACTTTGGTTTTTTAAATACATCACCCTGTATATGCAGTCATTGTTGGAATCTCCTCCTTCAATTTGAGTTCAATCATATGTAACACTTATGATTTTATGTAGTCTAGAAGGTCTTAAATACATAAAACAGTGCAAAATATGTAGACGCAGGGTTGCACAATTACATAATATAGGTCATTCTTCAGTCTTACATGTATTACATAAGAATAAATTTTAACCATACAACATTCATTTATTGCAAGAATTAAGTGAAGATGACTTACACCGTAGATTAGAGTTTACTGAGGTAATGATGGATAAAATTGAAAATGATCGAAATTTCGTTAACAACATATGTTTTTCCGACAAAGCAACCTTTACACTGTGTGGGAGTGTAAATCAACATAATTTAAAGTACTGGAGTGACGTAAATCCACACTGGATGCGTGAAAACCATACTCAAAGACCACAAAAATTAAATGTATGGTCAGGTATAGTGGGTACTCAGTTAATTAGGCCGTTTTTTATCGAAGGAAATTTAACATCAGATAAGTACGAAATGCTACTTAGACATGAAATTGTACCTACACTGAGAAACTTGTTTGGAGTCAATTTTAATCAGATATGGTTTCAGCAAGATGGAGCTCCAGCTCAATTTGGTGTAAATGTTCGGCGTGATGTAGATGAGATATTTCCCAGACGATGGATTGGTAGACGAGGTAGTATTGAATAGCCTCCACGTTCACCTGATTTCAATCCTAAAGATTATTTTTATTGGGGATACTTGAAAAATTCAGTTTACAAAACTAAACTAGCAAGTCTTGCAGAGCTAACGCAACGAATTATCGATGACTCTTGATTAATTTCTAGACAATCATGGAGAAATGTGGTAGACGCATTCAAACATCGATTAGGATACTGCCAACTCACAAATGGAGCACATTTTGAACACTTGATTAAGTAATCATTATGTTAAATATGTTCTAATCTTTCAATTGTTACGTTACTAAGCCACAAGCCAAACACTTTTTCTGTTCCTACAAGCCATAATTTTCAGACCTCCATATAAAAAGCAAAGTCTGTTACGTGGGTACATGTGGCAAGCTCATCACAAGCATAAGCTCCAATCCGGCATCACATGGCCGTTATCAAAAATGTATCCGAGCACCACATTGGGCCCACACGGCAGCCAACGTGTTACGATTAAAATTAACATTAAAAAAACATCAGTGTCAGAACACAATAAGCTCAAGCATAGTGAAAACTAGTAATTTTAACCTTCTTATAAAGTTTTAAACTTAGGTGCATAATAATCGCCATTCTAATAAATACTTTCCGATTCAAGTGATCATAACGCGTGGGTAATTGTAATTTAATACAATAACAAACCCATCCCATTACTAACTTTATTTTTTCACTAGGTCGTTTTAAACAGATCAGAAGTGTATAATAATATATTCAGAACATGACTATATTCAATGTTCTAGAATTCCCTTACACGTTTTAACCAAAATCAAATTTACTTTGTAAACTGCTGCATTTAAACTTATTCCGAGTTTAGTTATAAAAGTTACATATTTCCCCCAACAGTTTTGTCCAGCTAAGTTTTTTGTATGCGTTTTTCCTTGTGGGAAAAGCAAGATAATAAATGACGCTATGTATAAGAAGTTTGACCGTGTTTTTTTGCGTTAGTAAAGGCAACAGTCTTGGAAATCCTAATGTTTTTCTTATATTTTTTTTTGTTACAGGAAAGAAAACACCGCCGACTTTACGTGTTGGATTTAAATAATTAATAATACAGCACAAATTAATAGAAATGTCCAGATCGTAATAAACGTATATTTTTTAAACAAAATTATATAATGTTACAATGAAGTAGAAGATTTACTAATATTAATGTATAGCTTGCAGTTAATGAATTTGTAACGTCTACCTCTTAATTTGCCATTTTAGATAAAAAGCAGTTCTGTTATTGTTTACTAAACGTCATATTACCTACTGAGTAAGTAGTAGTATAATCGACCTTCCGAGTCATACATTTTCTACGAGCTATTATAAGGTCATTGGCCATGCATTCTGTCTTAGAAGATCTAAGACTCAGTTTGCTGTCGTCGTGGTCGGAGTTAAACCCTTTGAAAGATACTGTTTCTATAACTTAAAAATATATACCGCAAGGTTGTGATTAATACAGTTAAAACTTCCATCCAAAGTGATATTATTGTTATTTGAATTATTTAGATATTTGTTATCGTTGTTTAATTATTTTAAACATAAAAATAACGAACACGTTGTACCTAAAATAAAGTGACTCCAACGATTAGTTTTCTAGAAACTTAGACGGTTTCGGGTTATTATCAAAAATATATATCAATGTAGTTTGTCGGTTGATACAATTATTAAATAAAATTTATTGATATGGAAGTAACTTAACCGGCATATCATTTACAAATAAATTATTTAAAATGGAAGGTGAAAGTACATCGTCTAAACCTCGACGTTTAAGCCAAATATTTGATCCGATTTCGCGTTTAAATGAATTAACACGGGAATCGCGATCAACCCCTTCGAGTCCTCGTCTTTTACCGCGACGTGCTACAAATTCTTCGTCTGTATTACCACCACCTCCCTTGGCAGGATTCGATGCCTTAGATTCTGGAGCAGGACCTTGCGATGGGAACACCATTAATTGGCAAGAAAGATGCTTGGAATTACAATTGGAATTACATAGAAGTAGAGCGCAGGCCACCAGGACTAGGGATATGCTTAGAGATAAGGTTAGTGCACTAAATTAATTCTTGCAAATATGTTTTTTACCGGGACTGTTAAACTAAATACTTTTGGATTGTAGTAAATAATTAAATAATAATCGATATCACAATTAGATTGAAAATACGATAACATAAAGATGTTTTGTGTACAAACAATAGTAGAAAGTAGGTACATAATCGTTCAGGGTTATATTTGAATGGAAATTTTTTGTCTATTTTATAGATTAACGGAAATTACGGCATGTAAGAAAAATAATGAAAAAAATTGAATGAATGAATTAGTAATAAACAGTACACATTGTATTAAAGTACTAAAAATAGAATAAGTGTGTCAGTATCATTTTAAGAGGGAAATAAATAGTGTGGGTTGTGCAAGACATTCTTTAACTACCAATCGTGTACTGCTTTTAAGTAATTATTGCTTATCACTATAATGATTCATTTAATGTCAATAAATTGTGGTTATTTGAATCACAGTATGTTTGACGCCAAATATTCTTTATTCATATACAATTTATTGAATTCCTTTAAACAAGTTTTTTTATTATTTTTCAAAATACCGACATTGTTTTTGGACAGTTCCTTTGCTTTAATGTCCACATAATATCAAGGACATCGGAGTATGATTCATATAAATATTTGGCATAAATGTTTACACATTTTTAGTGGTTTGCATGTAATTATATTCAAAGGTTGTACTTTTCTATTTTTGTCATATTAGGAAATTATTCCAGAAATTTTATTGATACGAAAATGGAGATAGATTTACACTTTTGTTGACCCACATTACTGCGTTTTAATACCTTTTTGTATAATATTTAAATATTATTATGTAAATACTTTTCTTTTTTTTATTAATTTGAAAAATTTGCATAATTCCAATGTAGGTGTATATACATAATTATTTACGTAACTGGGCCATTAGAAGTTTATGGAGTACCAATAACATTTGGAAACTAAAATTTTGAGATCATGCGCAAGGTCAGCTGAACTATTAAACAAAAATAATGATAACTGCCGGTTGCAGTGTTACCGATGTCTTCTTTTAAATAACAGTTATTCTTTAGCAAACCAATAACAAATAATTGTGAAAAGATTAAGTCCTAAATTCTCATCTTTGTTACTTTAAATAGCGTTTTTGCTTGTTGTAGGCCATATTGATGTATCGCATATAAACAATAATATTGGAATAGTTTTAAAAAATAAACTTAATCCACGTACATTTCTACCAATTATTACGAAAATGAAATTTGTAAGAATATCATGTTTTAAGCACGTTTTATATACTTTCAACAGAACAGTGATTATAATTTAAAAGCCACGACACTAACGGCAGACTTAAAACGTCTGAAGTTCAAACTTCGACAAAATAATGACCTCAGCTTTCGACTTCTTAAGACTCATGCACACAAGATGTATCTGTGCATTGTAAAGTTTATTACAAATGATTTTTACCTTCAAACCTACAGATATAGAAGGTTATGTAGTGACCATTTTTTTTCCTATTGTGAAATTGACATTAGCTCATAACAAACAAAATACACCCACGTTTCAATACCTAAGCTGTCATCATCAGCGGTCGACTGGGAGGAACTAAAGCAATTTTTAATATATGTATGTATCTATATATATATATATATATATATATATATATATATATATATATATATATATATATATATATATATATATATTACAGTGCGTTCAATATAATCAGATGCACTCAATAACTCTTTTGTATTGCGTTTCACAAGAAAGTGTTTAAATAGTTTTTTATTCATTTACAAATACTCTATTAAGTGCTTGGTTTAGATAGTTTTTTAAGCTTCGGGTTTGACCGGAAGCGCACATAATTTTATTTTTTTAAATCACACTATATATATTTTTGCATTTTTGCATTGCTTATTTTTTTCTCAATACATACGTATAAAATTCTTTTTTATAAAAAAAATTAGAGAAAAATGCCATCGAAGGTTTTTCAATTTTATTATACGATTAGAAGAATCGAACAAAACCGTAGGCAGCGTACGTCAACAATATCGCATCGCACTTGTTTTTTCGTTTATTGCAATTGATAATCAGATAAAAGTTTAATTTGATTTCAATCGAACTAATTGTTTAAAATGAATAACAGTGAAAAAGTTGACCTGTTGTTAATTTTCGGTGAATGTAAACGTAATTCTCGACGAGCGGTAGAATTATACGCACAAAGATATCCCAATAGATACCATCCTTCCGAAAGTTACATACGAAAAATTGAACAATCGCTTATAATGCGTGGACCATTACCAGGAGTAAATTATCAGAATTTATAACAACAAAGAAATGTTTTGACCGAAGATATTGAAGTACAAATATTGGGTTATTTTAGAGTAAATCCACGGTCATCTATTAGACATGTAGCGCAAGAAGTAGGTGTATCAGTTGGCTCAATTCACAGGACATTAAAAAAATTCAAAATGCTGCCTTATAAAGTCGATTTGGTTCAACACTTGCGGCCTCAAGACTCTGATCGGAGATTAACTTTGATTGCATGGATAGTTGAGCAATGTGATCACAATCCATTATTTTTAGATCATATTTTATGGACAGATGAATCCAAGTTTACAAATAATGGAGTTATTAATAAACAAAACAATCGTTATTGATCTGACGAAAATCCTCATTGGTCAATGGAAACTAACCATCAAACCGTATGGGGTACTAATGTTTGGTGCGGTTAAATGGAAACCAATTACTAGGGCCTTATTTCTATGATGGTAATCTAAACGCCAATAGGTATCTTTTTTAGATAACGTACTACCAACAACGATGAGTTTCCTCTGCTTCTGCGACAACAATTGTATTTCCAGCAAGATGGAGCTCCAGCTCACAACGCGTTGATAGTAAAAGAATATCTTAACCAAACGTTTAATGAACGATGGATAGAAACTAACGGCCCGGTAGAATGGCCTGCGAGATCACCGGATCTTACACCGTTAGACTTTTTCTTGTGGGGTCATTTAAAAACAGTGGTGTATGCCGATCCACCTTTAAATGTTATAGACTTAAAGAATAAAATTACAGCTGCATGTGTTAATTTAACTATGCAGCAAATCAAAAAAGCAACTAACCATGAACTCAGGCGACGATTGGAAGCATGTCTAGAACAGAATGGTGGCAACTTTGAACAATTTATTCGCTAATTATAGCTGATTTTGTTTAATTTTTCTAATCATATAATAAAATCGAAAAACTTTCGATGGCATTTTTCTCTAATTTTTCTTTATAAAACCCTATAAGAATTTTATACGTATGTATTGAGAAAAAAATAGGCATTGCAAAAATGCAAAAATATATATACAGTGTGGTTTAAAAAAATAAAATTATGTGCGCTTCCGGTTAAACCGGAAGCTTAAAAAATTATCTAAACCAAGCACTTAATAGAGTATTTGTGAATGAATAAAAAACTATTTAAACACTTTCTTGTGAAACGCAATACAAAAGAGTTATTGAGTGCGTCCGATTATATTGAACACACTGTATATATTTATATATATATATATATATATATATATATATATATATATATATATATATATACATACAGGGTGGCCCACTTAAGCGGGATTGCTCCATAACTCCCTTACTATTACAAATACGAAAAAATGTCTTATATAAAAGTTGTCCACAGCCAACTTCGTTATTTTAAATAGAACAACCTATATATCATTACATTTTTGAATTCCTCGTTGAATTTAAACGTCACTTTAATAACCATACTATGGGTTTACGTCGCATTGCTTCTGAGTTATTTGACATTTTGTAGAGAAAAATGACGTTTACAGTGCCTTCGATATCTCGAAGACGGATACCGGTAGAGAGATGTGGCTTTCGTTTTTTACTTCCAAAAAGGGTACCGCATCATTCTCATTCATTGCCAAAAATCTTGCTTTTAGAATTCAATAATTTCTATCGCTCCGAAAATAATTTTTTTCAAACATGGATAACTTGATTTGTTTAAATGGAGCCACCATATTTTCTTACATCAGCGGATAGGAAATTAAATTTCCTTTCCATTGATGTAACATTATCGATATTTTGGAGTGATAGTTTACGAGATATTCACATTTTTTCTAATTTCAGTTTTTATTGCGGATTGCCGCGGTGCTTTAGAAATCGGTTGTCAATTGTTTTAAACAACTGATAAGAAACGTCAGTTTCTCGAGCTTCTGTTGTGCTTTGCTGTCTTGTGTATCAATTTAAGTGTTTCTACAAGACATTTCTATTAAAATGTTGTCCGACGCAGAGTTGATCGACATGACTTTCATTCTTGGAGAATGCCAAAGAAATGCGTTATTGGCGTCAAGGATTTATGCGGTACGGTATCCTGAACGAAGACTTCCCCGAGAAACAGCCTTTCAAAAGTTGTTACAACGTTTTACAAACGCCGGACGCGTGCAGTATCAAACAAGGAAACGTGTCAACAGGATAACCTGTATTTCTTGTGCATTCCTTTTGTATATCTTCTGTAATCGTTAAGTAATTGTCCTTATGTATTTATTGATCGTTTCTTATGTATTTATTGTGTATTACTTTGCATTCATCTGTACTTAAGTAATTGTATTATTGTGCAATCCTTATGTATTTATGATTCATCCCTTATGTATTTCTTGTGTATTTCTTTTGAGTTTTGTGTTCTTAATTCTTGAGTATTTATTGTTTATTCCTTGTGCATTAAAAAAATCAAGTTATCCATGTTTGAAAAAAGTTATTTTCGGAGCGATAGAAATGATTGAATTCTAAAACAAGACTTCTTATCAGTTGTTTAAAACAATTAAAAAACGTTTTCCAAAGCACCGCGGCAATGCGTAATAAAAACTGAAATTAGATCAAACTATCACTCCAAAATATCGATAATGTTAATCAATGGAAAGGAAAGTTAATTTCCTATCCGCTGATGTAAGAAAATATGGGTGGTTCCATTTAAAAAAATAAAGTTACCCATGTTTGAAAAAAAATATTTTCGGAACGATAGAAATTATTGAATTCTAAAAGCAAGATTTTTGGCAATGAATGAGAATGATGCGGTACTCTTTTCGGAAGTAAAAAACGAAAGCCACATCTCTCTACCGGTATCTGTCTTCGAGATATTGAAAGTTTTCAAAGGCACTGCAAACGTCATTTTTTTCTACAAAATGTCAAATAACTCAGAAGCAATGCGACGTACACCTATAGTATGGTTATTAAAGTGACCTTTAAATTCAACGAGGAATTCAAAATAATATATAGGTTTTTCTATTTAAAATAACGAAGTTGGCATGAGTTTCCGGTATAACCGGAAGTCCGCCATTTCTGAAAATAATTTTAAAATGTGTAGTTTATGACTGTGGACAACTTTTATATAAGACATTTTTTTCGTATTTGTAATAGTAAGGGAGTTATGGAGCAATCCCGCTGAAGTGGGCCACCCTGTATATATATATATATATACAGGGTGAGTGTTTTTTTTATTTTTAACCGAGCTGGTAGCGTAGTGGTGACACGACCTGCTTAGCATTCAGGAGGTAATGGGTTCGATTCCCGTTACCGTCTACCTTGTATGAGGTTTTTTCAGGGGTTTTTCCTCATTGGGGAGGGAATGAAATACGTGGCCCTTTCCTTTCCTTTCAAATAAACGGGGGGTTGTGTAAGGATCGCGGGGGGATGCTTGAATTTTAATTTAGATTTTCTTCGTTGGAATTGGGGAAAACGGTAGTTGTAGAGAATGGTAAGGATTTCTTTGGTTGGGCTAGTATCGCCGAAAATTCTTTTATGCGCGAAGTTTTTCTGAAGTATTTGGATTCTGTGTGTGATTGGTGGCATGTTTGCGTGTTGTGTTGTGAGGTCACTAGGGTACCTGAGGGATAACCCATGTATTCGTCTAAAAATTCGGCATTCACAGGAGGCAATAGAGGAAAGGTGATTGGGGTTTATATAGGTGTATATGGGTGCTCGGAAATCCATAACCGGGCGGATGTATGTTTTATAGGTGTGTTGAAGTGTTTTAGGGTGGCAACCTCTGATTCTACGCCGGAGGGCGCCCAGTGGGTTTGCGCGATTTCTAATCCTATTGAGTGTTCTTTTTACATCGGGAAGCCAATTGAGGGTTCTAGTGAAGAGGATTCCTAGGTAGGTGACTTCATCTTGGAGTGAGTCTTTCTTGGTTTAGGGCGAGTGGAACATTTCTGGCGGCAAGGTTTGGGAACTTATCTTCGGTATAATTAGGATGTCGGAAGAGGATTGTTTGGGTTTTGGTGGGATTGACGGAGACTCTCCACCGGTTCGCCCAGTTGGAGAAGTTCCAAAGGGTTTTGGATATGACATATCATCAGGGGAAAAATCGGGGTCCATCTGCGAGTCATCGCTGGAGTAATTCATCTTCAAAGACTAATACAGTTTGTTTTTGTCACTATGTAGAATTCAAGTTTATTGATCACAAACACATATCACATCACATTATCTTGGAAACTAATTTTTCACGTTTAATTCGAAACAAAAACACTCTTATAACCGTGCCTGCATGAAGTAACTGCAATACACTTGCAAATTCTTACGTGTGTGCATAAAGACACACGTGGCCTACGAACATAACTGCAACTTCAAAACTGACTCAGAGGCCGCGTGTTTTGTCAGCGCACACACTGAAAACTGGTGAAATTCGATCTTGGATCACGTTTATATATCGTTGCACTTCCTTTAAAACAAGCATACTGTAACAAGATAAATTCAAAATAACAAAACAAAAAAAATGATGAATGCGTTTTTTTTATGCTTGGCGGTCAACAGGTTAATATTGGGACACCCTGTGTATAAACAACAATATTTTTAATATGGCAGCAGAAACGCAGCTATAATCTAGAAAGCAATAAAAAGTTATAAAAAGTTATGGAGCTTTTTCGGAATGTTTTTTTTTTCGTGTTAAGTACAGGGATCTCGGTTATTAGCAGAGATACAGATTCGGTTAAATTTATATTTGCTTGACCTTTATTGAAATACGGGGCAAAGTAGCAAAATGTCCGATTTTAATTTTTGGTTCTAGAAGCGTTATTTACAAAATATTTAAAATTCTGAAAATACATTATTAAGGCAACTTTTTGAGTACCTTTAGTTGACGTTTACAAAAAAAATACAGTCATTAGTTTGCTTCTTATCTACACTAACTTCTGTATTTTTACACCATTGTAAAGAGTTAAAAATTTTGTTTTCAAAAATGTATGCATATGTAATTAAAAATTTATAAATAACTTCAAAAATAAATATTTTAGTTATTATTAAGAATAATGCGTTGACATATCGAGTTAACTGTGTAAAACAAATGAGCGTGGCCTTTATAAATAAACAGTATTTGCGATAAAGTCGGTATGTTGGAGGTGTGTTACAAGAGCAACAAAAATTTATAAAGAGCAAGTTAATTATAATTGAAAAAACGTTCCAAATTAAGAATAACGTCAAAATTTCTATTTGATTTAAATTCTAAAGATTGAATTAAAATTTAGCACATTTATAATGTTATTAGTTTAAACTAAAGAAAAGAATTTATTAACTAAAAACTATTAACAAATAAATTTAGATTTAAAAACGAACGTTCAACTATGTATTACTATTTACGCAATTGTTAATTAAAACGAATTTTCAACTATTAAAACTATTTGCACATCACAATTCACATAAATGTTCAAATTGAAGACCTTGGTTTTGCAAACACGGCAAGCACTTTTTGAGAACATGTTCGAAGATGAACTCTTGGGACGTTTGTGCAAGCAGTGATAATTTCTCTTAACTGCTCAACACTGTTAATATTTTCCGAATAAACACTCTCTTTCAGGTAACCCCAAAAGTAAAAATCTGGTGGAGTTAGATCCGGTGACCTAGCCGGCCAAAATATAGGTCCATGTGTTCCTATCCATCTGTCGAGAAATTTTCGATTTAAATAATTTTGAACTACTGCAGCATTGTGCCCATTGACCCCATCTTGTTGAAAATAAATTGAATTGAGTTCATTTAGTGGAATATCGTCGAGAAAATTTTCCAACTCGTTTTGTAAAAAGTGCAAATATCTTTCGGAATTTAAATGATCTTCATATATGAAAGGTCCTATTATCCTACTATTAAATATTCCGCACCAAATATTTAAACTAAACCGAACTTGAGGTCTCACCTTCATAAATCATCTTTGATTTTCTGTTGACCAATATCGATGAATATTTCTATTAAAAATACTTTTATTTGTGAAATTCGATTCGTCACTCCATAACTTTTGTTTTAAAATCGTAGGATTATTTTCATATTCGTGAATAAGCAATTGAATAAATTCCATTCTTCTTTCAGCGTCTCCTTCATGCAAACTATGTACTAAATATATTTTATAAGAACAATATTTATTTTTACGAAGTATTTTCCAACACTTGAATGATATAGGTTTGTCATTTCTCCTATTTCCCTTGACGATAACGATTGATTTTCTTCAATAGCAGTAATACCTTCTTGACGATGATGATGACGTACATTTTTAATTTTTCATAATGGCCCGTAAATTCTCAAATTACTTTCCAAGGGGCTAAACATCATAGAGACGGTCGCCTTCTTTCAGGATATCTTTTCCGAATAATAAACCTCTTGTTCTATGTACATTTCTATTGCACTTAAAATATACTTCTAGCATATCAACTATCGTTGTTATGAAAACGATCTGCCACTTTATTTGCTCTCAAATGAACGAGAAGAAAACAAATTTTCATCCGAATGACAATTATGCAATTGTTGAGGCGATTTTCACTTGTTTTACACGGCTAACTCGATATGTCAACGCATTATTCTTAATAATGATTAAAATATTTATTTTTGAAGTTATTTATAAATTTTTAATCACACATGCATACATTTTTGAAACCAAAATTTTAAGCTCTTTACAATGGTTTAAAAATACAAAATAATTCCCATAAAAAAAACAAAAGTTAGTTTAGATAACAAGCAAACTAATAACTGTACATTTTTTTGTAAACGTCACCTAAAAGTATTCAAAAAGTTTAATAGTGTATTTTTAGAATTTTAATTATTTTGTAAGTAACGCTTCTAGAGCCAAAAATTAAAATCGGCCATTGTGTTATTTTTGTCCATTTAACCGAATCTCTATCTCTGCTAATAACCGAGATCCCTATACTTAACACGAAAACAATACATCCTGTATATATATATATATATATATATATATATATACATATATATATATATATATATACACAGGGTAAGTTTTTTTCATTTTAAGTATTGGCACCTCGGAAACTACAAGAGATAGAGATTCGATTAAATGGGGAAAGAGCTGCAGTTTTATGAACCTAAATTAACGACACTTTCCGTTGGAAAAAGTTTATGGTTTACTACATATTTCAAAAAAACTAAAAACTAAAAAAATGGTAGTTTTTTATGCTTTATTTACTGGCGTCACCACTTTTGTTCTATTATCTTGTTATTCCAAAGTTATGATATGAACTTTTGTTTTTTTAAATGGAAAGTGTAGTATGCTGTGCCTGAATCTCTATCTCTGCTAATAACCGATATTATCCCATATATATATATATACATATATATATATATATATATATATATATATATATATATATATATATGTATATACACACACAAGATGTCCTAACTTCCCGAAAAAGCTCCATAACTTATTTAGTATTAGTGATATTGACTTTTTCTTTTTTTTTGGATTATAGCTGCGTTTCTGTTGCACATTTTAAAATTATTGCAGTTTATACACAGGGTGTCCCAATATTAAAAAAGACTAAAGTTATGTTTTGTTAAATGGAATCTACTCAGATTGATTTTATATTTGGATTCTCTGCTATCCTATGAATCACTTTTATAGAGGTCGTTTTTACTTCTCTGTCATCAATTTTGATTTGTGGCGAAAAACTCATTTTTTTTCAAATGGCACCCCCTATTTATTATTGTATTGGTCAAAAGCTTTTTTCACAAGCTTTCCATCAATATAAGGTTTGTATAGTCCAGTGTAAAAATCCAGGTTGCTATCCTAAAATAACTAAATTTCGAGAAACTTGTCTGCTTAAAACAATAAAAATCGAGTGGGCTTCAATTTTTTTTTAAAGATTATAAGTCTCATCATGAATTTTACTCGTCAAGAACTAATTAGTTCGGTATACAGTCTTGGTGAAGCGGATCGTAATATTTTATTGGCTCAAAGAATCTACAATCAAAAATCCAGATGGAAGAATGCCGCAAAGTGCTGCATAGCATAGATTTGACGCTACAGGGAGAAAGAAATAAGAAGTGTTAGCACGAAAAATAGACGAAAACCTGGAGTTGGAAGTTCTTTTAATGTTGCAAGAAAATCCGACGTTGAGTTGCAGAGAAATTGAGGGAGAAACTGACATATCGCGAACCAGTATTAATCGAATTACGTTAAAACACAAATAACATCCCTACCACCTTGAGTTGCATCAAGAACTTTTTGGAGATGATTTTCAAAATCGAGTAAATCTTTGTGAAACCAATCGACACAACATGCATAACTATGCGACTGTAAACCCTCATTGGTTGCACGCAATTGATCATCAAAGTAGATAGTCATCGAATGTCTGGGGCGGAATTTTTGGGGACCAGTTCTTTTTTGATGATATTTTAAATGGAGTGAGATATCGAGAATTTCTTCAAAATGATCTCCCACTTCTGATGAAAAATGTGGATTTGCATACGCGAAGGACTGTGTTGTTGCAGCAGGATGGAGTCACTGTACATTATCATCAAGTAGTTCCATAAAAGAAACCTTTCAAAATTGTTGGATAGGTAGAGCAGGACCAATCAGTTGGCCTGCTTGTTCGCCCGACCTTACTCTGATTGGTTTCTGCCTTTGGGGATTTGTTAAAAAAGGTGTGTAAACTTAGACCAACAACTGCGTAGGACATGAAACAAAGAATACGCGATACATTTCGTTTGATAAATGCAGATATCCTAAGTCGCGTTAAACTATCTTTTAAACGAAAACTTTGTATTGAAGAAAATGGTAATATCTTTGAGCATCTGTTAAGGTAAATGTTAAATAACTTTAATTTTCCTTTGTTTTTGGCATTTGTTAATGTTTTTAAATTGTCCTCATTAATTCGGTTAATACTGCTTTGCGATACGTTAGTTTTTGCCTCAATTTCTCTGTAACTTAATTGTTCATTTTCTTGCTTAGAATCCAAAAATAAAACCAAACCAGGCAAATTCCATTAAAAAACATACCTTCAGTGTTTTTTAATTTTGGAACACCCTGCAATATTTTTAAAATGTGCAGCAGAAACGCAGCTATACTCTAAAAAAAAAGAAAAAGTCAATATCTCTAATAATAAACAAGTTATGGGGCTTTTTCGGAACGTTGGGACATCATGTATATACCATCAGCTGCAGTTGCTTATCTGGTGAAAGTGAAAAGTTATGAAAGTTTTATAAATAAGGAATTTGTTTTAAAAATCTCTAAACTTCTATAGCAATCAAGTTCGCAATTATTACTAACATGTTTGATCAAAGATATCTTATCTACTGTATGATTTTTATCAAACACGGCTACGGCAGACTTGCCCCAACGTTTGTATTTGATATGAGCTAAATGTTCTTTAAAGCGAGTTTTGATTTGTCGTTTAGTTTGCCCTACATATATTTGTTCACAATTTTTACAATTGATTTTATAAATTTCTGACCTATCCTGCTTATCCACTTGATCTTTTGGATTGTCTAAAAGAGTTTGCAAACTATTATCAGAGGTAGTGAATGTTTTCAAATTAATTTTGGAAAAGATTTTAGAGAAGTCTTTTGTATAAGCGTTACGTAATGTGTAATAGACGATTCTAAAATTAACATAGTTGTGTGTAAAATAAACCGTTTTCAAAACTAAACATCGATTTTTCAAACAAGCACATGGTACGACAGTGGGCAATACCTTATCTCTGTTTAGCGCCAATCTATTCATAGGGACATTTGAAACAGACTTAAAACGCGATTTGTCATATATTTGTAGAGTTTGGATTAAATACGTGTATAATGTATTTGTCATCCTTAATACTAAAATTTGTAATGTTGAGAGCTCTGTAGAAACCAACTAATAACTTGCAGGTAGTATAAAATCACGATTTGTAACTTTTTCGTCCATAGATTACTTAATTTTCCTCTTTCGATTAAAAATTATAATGAAGGATAGCGCACTATTAAAAAAATTGCTGCTTACAATGGGTTTTAAGATGAATTGGTTATGAATATGGTTAGGAAACAAGCACTTAGGATAATGATTAAGGATGTAACTACATTAGGTAAAGCTAAAGAACAAATAGAAAAACAAAGTATGTAAAATTACTAAACTGCCTTGCTTATACGAAAGCTCTATCGAAAATTTTTGTCTAAAATTAATTTGAAAACAGTCATTACTTCTGATAATAGTTTGAAAACTCTTTTAGGTAATCCAGAAGATCAAGTGGATAAGCAGGATAGGTCAGAAACTTATATAATTAATTGTAAAAATTATGGACAAATATATGTGGGACGAATTAAACGACCTATCAAAATTCCCTTTAAAGAATATTTAGCTCATATCAAATACAATCGTTGGGACAAGCCTTTCGTAGCCCTACATACGTTTCATAAAAGTCATGTGGTAGGGAGGGTATCTTTAATCAAACAAGTTAGTAATAAGTACGAAGCTGATATATTACAAATTTCTGTACTTCGACCCAGTTGACCGTTGATGATGGTACGCTTAGCTATTGTAACGGGTTCGGTGTGTTTTAATTTTTGTGTGCTACGTAGGTGTATTTTGTTTGTTACGGGTCCTGTCACAGTTCCAGTATTCCAGATTTATCAAATTATTAGCTCATCTTACGTCGTTTGACAGTTTCGCCGAGATCGGCCACGATGTCGGCATATTTCAGCATATTCGATATTACATAAATTAATAAGATTTTTCTTATTAAGATGCATAATTTACCCGCAAAGAATATAGTTACATACTCACATTCCGTATTACACAATCTACCAATAGCGATTGTCAAACATCATCCATCCTGCCACTTACCGCACAATTTACCCTTATTCCATTAGTGTACTACGCATTTTATTATGCATGATGATTTTTCTAGTGGTGAGACAGAATTTGTGCAATAATTATCCATTTTCACAGATTCAATAATATTTAAACTATCAATACTGCTTTTTAAACCTTATCGATATAAGGTTAGTAAAAATCCAAAATGAGGTCAGATGCATACAAAAAGGTTTCTATTTTAGATGTTGAAGACAATAAAATCTTGATACATATTTGAATATTTAAACCCTATACAATAAGGGTTGGTGTAAGACAAAAAAATTTTGGTACGGTTTTTGTTTTTTCAAAAATTAAAAATGAAACTTGAATGCATGCACACTTTAAATATTGGAGAAAGGACGAAGAAAGAAACTAGGTTATGCAGGGAAAGGACGGAGACTATATATTGATTAAGAGTAGTAATAATCCAAAATGAGGTCTCTGTAAAGAGTTGAAAGTCTATATTTTTATCGTCTATTTGTATATTTAAGCTATACAAACAAAATATCTTTCAAAATTGTTAAAGATGTTGAAACAAGTTTGTTAAATTTGAAAAAAACAAAACAAAAAAGGTAAGTATTTTAATATATGTAATAATGGTGAAAGTTTACATTTTCATATTATAATTGGTTATTTATTAATTAATCATTTTGTGTTGCTTAAGAAAATCAATATTTATCCCCCCTGAAGTCGTTTAATATAGACAATTTAATTCATGTGTCAAAAACATTGCATTCTATTATACGTTTTATCACTTTCGCATCGGATATACTGCTAGTAGGTATGTTTCCAAGTGGACAAACTACAGTTAATATGTTTCCATGGTAATGATAGTTACATTCTATCAGTAACACTTAAAATATAGTGTATTATTTTTAATTAAATGTGTTGAAGAAATATTCTCCAGCCCGGTATATATATATATATATATATATATATATATATATATATATATATATATATATATATATATATATATATATATATATATATATACACGAGTTAGTTTAGTTTTTTTCACAAATATTTAATAATTTATTTTAATTCTCCGAAAATACACGCTCAATCTCTAAATATAATCATATCGTAAGCTTAAAAAATATCTCTCCGTTCTCGCTTAAAGTATGTGCACATTTAATTACTATTTGCGTTTGTAAGAATTTGACGAATTCTGTTGGAGTCAGACATTGTGTAATATTAGCGTAGTTTTGTATTGAAGTTCAATTGTGTTAATAAAGAAAGAGTTTTCTAAAATCCTATGGTCCTTCGTGTTCTTAAATAAAGTAAGAAATGTAGGACAATGTGGCTCATTAAATTGTCTTACCACGTATCATTCGAGCTTGTGTTTATTTCCGAGACAAACTTTCAATTTTACACAACTCAAACTTTGTTGCTTTTAGGTAATACGACTCGAGCAAATAATCTTCGGTGTCGCGATTTTACCATTTTATTTTCTCTCGTCAATTACCAAGCTACAAAGCTTTGGTTCAAAATAAAAGTTTGTCCGAATAAACACAAGCTCTTATGGTATTACCCCCGAACATCCCGTGAACATAAGCTTGAAGGTTTATACACACACGTACAAATACACCGAGCAAAGCTGGTTTGTTGGGTAGCACCACGATTTCGCATTTATCCACCACCAGACGACGGTGAGTGCATGGCAGTAGCCTAGTAACCTAGTGCAACACTGTTCTAACACCCTGGCTAACGGGGTCTCGGAGCCATCACCCATTACAATTTATCGACCGTGATTCACCGATCGTAATTTTCACCGATATAGAATTTACCTATTCTAAATTCACCGATATTTCATAAAAAGTTTGATTATTTAATCCGTAATACAAAATAAAAGACACACATAAATGTTTATCTAGTGTAAGGACGCGTATATTACTTAATACGATAAATTATGAGCTGTACGTCTAATATAATCGAGCATATTGTTAATGTCGTACTGGCTTGTAATGTTTTTCATTCTTTGGTCACAGTCCCTGCACTTTTTCTTTTTTGGTTGAGGTTCAAATGCACTGTTGTATTGTTCGATTTATGCTTTGTTTTTTTTTAAACAATGTATAAACTTCCAGATGTTAGGATGTGTCGCTCCTACCTGCTCTTCAAACCCTCATGCCATCCTTTGACGGAATTGTTTGTCCTTGGAAAGTCATTTAGCGTTTTTTTTTTGTAGAGACTTCACATCATATAAGGATATTTTGGGGTGGGGGGGGGGCGTTGTCTTATATTTGGACGACCCACCCACGTATCTTCGAAATATATACAACTTCCTGGGATTCTTCTGGAAATACCTGACTATCACATAGACATAGAGTCTCAGAGGTCTGGTCTGCTGTATCTGATGGAACAAATGCGAGAACTTTTCAAACTGAAAGCAGAATCTGCATCCGCTTCATATCGTTGCTTTAATTCGCAACTTTGAATAGTGCAAAATATACATTGAGTAAAACGAAAAAAACAACCATACTGTTCCGCTTGACAACATTCTACTTTGAAGGCATTTATCGTAGTTTTTTCAAAACCTATTGGAACTGCCCTCGGAGCCAACGAAGGCTCAATGTTCTTCAGTTCCCGGAACAAACGCACATAGGTCTCCCCTATTTTATAGGCAACAACGCATAGAGCAGAGAGAAGTAGACATTTTCTTTCAAACCGTGTATGATATACAATTGATGAAATAACATTTCCTTGTGGGCCCGAATCAAACATAAAATCTTTTCCGTTAGAAGTCTGTGTGTATGCTTGAGTTTTTGATAATTTTCACATTTCCAGTGGACTGTTTTCATTAATTTCCTTTAAAAATGACAATACCATCAATAAGCAACCTTTGACGACATTTTTCCGATAATAAAAATTCAATAGGCATTGTAGTGGAGCAACAAAGTAATATGAAATCTTAGCCAGACGGAAATTAGAGATAATCCGGTACCCAGCATTTATGTGGTAGTTTAGGCCTACGAATTGCATTCTAATTACATATTTATTGCATCTTGAAAATGATGCAGTAATTAATGATAGGTAGTAGTAATATTAAAATAGTAGAGATAATGTTTTTGGGAAGCTTGAGATTTTAATTTCATCGAATGAGTACATATTAACTAAACTCATCATTAACGTTTTTGCGATAAGAATTCAAAGTAACATTCCTACCCATTAATTATTTTCAAATATTTCGTATTTTCAATATCGGTGAACTATACTGTGAATCTGTAAAATGCATATCGGTGAGCTGATGTCGGTAATTTCCGACTGGTGAGTTGTGGTCGGTGAATGTTTCGGATACCGGGCTAACGTGCATTACGGGGTAGCCGCTCCGTGATCGCGTTAGTCCTCCCTCGACTAGATAGGAAGTTTTCTCGTTTATCGATACCAGGCTCCCCTCGGAAAAGGGATCGGGTAGACGCCCTAGTTAACTAGGAAGGCTAATACAAATTACACACAAATCGACATGCCGCCATATAACAGATGATGGCGAGGTAACATCCTAAACCGATAAGCGGCCTAGATCCCATTACTATTTTCTGTCATAAAAACTCCAAACATTTGATTCTGCCCAGAAGCGAGTCATATTTATATTCGTTTAATGTAAGTCCTGTTTCAAAAATAATAACTTCGTTACCAGAGTTATTTTAACTGCCATTTAGTTACGGAGGACTCCAAATGAATTAACTGCATTTGAATAACACTGAGATTTCCCAATAATGGGATTTTGATTGTTTCTTAATCACTCAGAAACCAGATTTTTCCGGCGACTTTTTTATTATCTCTTTCGGTCTATTTTCATCCGCTGTCATCTGGACCAGTTTCCTCAACCTCAATTATCTACCATCTTCTTTATAGACCACCCCTGCGGGTTGCGTATTTCAAAGAGGCACAGATCCTAGAAACTAATTCCAGCACCCCGGATCCTGCATCTTGATTAAGAATCCTGGTCCGTCAACTCGGTTCTTGTGCCTGTTTGGCTTTTAGCTATGTTGTTTCCATATTCTGACTTCCTCCTTGCGCGTGGTACTTTAAAAAAAACAATTAAGCTATTTTGTTGTATAATTAGAATTCAGTACACGATTTGAAACCTCATCTTAGGTGTAATTTTAAAAACTAAGTAAGCTATTAACACTAGATTGTAGTATAATTAGTAGTAGGCGACATACGATGTCTTATGGTATAATTTAAAAGCATGCGACCAAACATACCAACACGCAAATATGAAAACAATCAAGCTAGCCAAGAAATACTCCAAACTAAACAAGCAAGAAAACATACTAAAGAAACCAAAACATTCACAAAAACTAGGAGCCAACAAACACTTACGCAAGCAAAGAAACTAGCAACCAAATAAGCTCCCAAGCACAAAATATGTAAGCAATCAAACATAAAAAAGAAACAAGTTACTTAATGCTCAAACACCCGAACACGAAATCTTCAAGACAAAGAAACAAACCAACAAATACCCAAACGTGCACGAAATAAGCAAGGTATACAAACCAAACAACACTTAAATAACGTAATAATTAATCAAAGTATAGAAACTAAATAAGCATAACAACCCCAACGCCTCCAAACCAATGAAAATAGCTACAAATCAAGTAAGATAAACAGCAAACAAGTTACCATTTTTTAACCATCTTCCTTACCTTTTAGTATACAGGGTGACCCAAACTCGATGCCCAAAACGAAAACAGCTGATTCCTCTGGCCAAAAGGAACAAAAAATTGATGTTTCCAAGATGTTAACTTTTTTTTAATTTTTCCTATTTCGAGAAATTATTTTTTAAATCACGCTGTATCTTCCAAACTAGAAGAGTTACAAGAAAACACATTAGGCGAAATTTGTAGAAGATGAAATTGCATTAAAGAATATTGAATTCATTCGAGACAAACTCATCATTCAACATTATTAATGACATAATGAATTCAGAAATGATTTTTTTTCAAATCCCAAGACAAATTTCCAAGAATTCATCCAGAAAGGAGACTTTTCTCTAGAGTACACACTGCTCTAAGAGAGAGAGGATCTTTTAGGATCCTAAGAGATTAAGAGGAATTTCATAATGTTGAGAGGATTGACGACATAATCCAGCATTTCGAAGCAAATCCTGAGACTAGCTTGCGGCGGTCATCCAATGTATTGCAGATGCCACGGGAAACAATACGGAGAACTCTTAAGGCTCCTTTCTGGATGAATTCTTCTTGGGAAAGCAGCTGCATACAGTCTAGCAGCCTCACTCGCATTCCCTTGGGCAACACCATAATAATAATGAATATCGGCATATTCTTCATTTGAAAACATGACTCAGGAAGGAAAACACGAACACGAACAAGAACAATAATAATAACAAGAACAAGAACGACTCAAAAACTAAATTACAATATCACTACAACAGAAAGAACTCGTATTGAAATCAGCAAAACTGTAATAGCAAACAAATTTTGACAACTAACTTACTAATGTCAAGTCGTTGCTACGGTGATGAAAAGATATCAGTAAAGGAGACGTATTTCTTGCCGTAAATGTACAGATTGATTGAAAAGTGAGGGACAAATCGTCAATTCTCATCTACTCTACCATATTTTTGAAAGTAATTTTATGCTCTAAAATTTTTCCCTGATGTGTATTCCTGTAACAATTCAGTAATTAGTACGTCAACCATAAGTTTTTTTCATATCGTTGTGAAACTTATGAAAAAAGGAAGTTTTTCCTTTATCGGCCATGTATCAAATCCATCTCTATTGGAAAAATATTCCTCACCCTGTATTAACAATTTTTTGTTCCTTTTGGCCACAGGAATCAGCTGTTTTCGTTTTGGCCATCGAGTTTGGGTCACCCTGTATAATAATTAAACGTCAAAAATACAAACCTTCATAAGTTGTGTCCATATGATGTCATTTACAACTGTGTTTAATTTTTTTGCAATAGACCCTGAATAAGCAAGATCTAGTGCTGGAAATTTTTTACTAGCTTAACATGGGTACTTTACGGTATATCTGTATTAATAAAAGGCTCGGTCCTCTCTCACTCACTCACTGACTGACATTCTCATCAACTAACACGTAAGTCAGACCGTTCGGCGTAGGAACTTTAAATTTGGGTAATATGTACCTCTTACCAAGTAAACACACAATAAGGGAGGATTTTTTGAAGCTCGGCCCCTAAGGGATACAAATTAAGTCTTCAAAAAGTAGGCCTTTTCTTAAACCCGAGCAGTTGGAGATCTGAAAATTGGGGAACCACTTCTCATTAATAATCGAACGGTACCAGCTGTTTTTTGTAATTTTATCTCAGGGGGATGAAATCGGGTTCTAAAGGGGATGAAGTCTGTAAATAAAGTGAATGTATCTTAAAAGCCGTTAAGCCTAGAAACATGAAAAGTTGATATTTAGATGTTCCTTAACAAATAAATAAACACGTGAGGGATGAACAAGGAAGCAAATTAAGTTTTACCGTGCGGAGTATCACGATTATGGAAAATGGTTGCCAAAAACAAGGGAAAGGCCCTCAAGAATAGTTTTAGGGGTTGAAAGTTGAAAATATTGTAAAATACATGTTGTATGAAACTAAGCAGCGTTTTAATACCAAAATGAAGAAGATCATTATGGAATTTACGAATTCAATTCAGGGAAGTGCTAAGGAGGAGGAAATGTGGTGAAATGAGGTTTGTTGTGTTTCTTGAGCAAAAGCATCTTAGAGATCTTTGGAATTCCAATTAAACATGATTTTGAGATAATTTTTACGAAGGCGTTGGAAAACCAATATCAGAGGGTGAGAAGTAAGGGCTAAAATTCAACGCCCAGGTCAGACCGTTAGACCTAGAAACTTCATTCCATTGCAAAGCACGAATATTTGCTACTTTTAGTAACATTTTATATACGCGTTACAATGTTGCCAACCAATGAAACCAAAAGGACTATTATTTTAAATTTGTATAAAAAACTTGAAATTTAAATTAAATTTGCGCTCCGAAATAGAAAAAATAGTATGACAGACGCGTGATACAATTCCCTATTGTTATATTCGTATTTTAGCTTCGATACTCAATTACAATACAGTATATTATACAGTATTTGGCAGCTCAGAAAAAAAATGTCGTTTTCTCTCACTCTCTTGTTATATTATCACTGATATTACGATTATTTTATAATAATGTAAGTTATAATAACAAGTTATAACTGTCAATATTCAGTCTCTGAGAAAAATATGTCTAAGATAGAAAGTTGTTTCTATTAAGGTGAACAATATAGTTGTTTCAAAGCTATATGGTAAGGCGTCTTCTGTCATTTCAAAATTATATACAACACACTACAATTGGCATAAGTTAGTCTAAAATCTACCCTTCATTTACCGAATTGATTCTAAGTTACCTATCTTATACACAATTATTTGTACGCTGTAAGACTAGTACAAATCAATTAATTGAATGTACGACGAATATTCAGTTTAAGCGTAAAGGACACATTTGTAAAGGAGTTAGACGATCTAGTTGTATGGCAGGGAATGCTTTCAAATCATCAAAATTAATTCATGTATCGCGAGAACTTAGCTTCAGAGTTTGACTTATTTTAGATATTTGAGATAAACCTTACAAAGCTTTCTGTGAATTAATTTTGTAAACTTACTTTGAAGGTACTCTACATTAAACTTAATTTTTTAAAGCAAGTATCTGTCCGAGCTTAGATACACTCTTAATCCACTACTCACTGATGTGATTTAATGATTTAATTTGAAAGGAACGTATTCATTTTCTGCAGTAATCTTGTACCTTAATAAATATAAAAGTATTTGGAACAACACACTGCGTTCCAACCTACCAAATGGGAATTAAAAGAAATATAGTAAGTTAATTACGAAAATAGAGAACATTGTAAGAACAAGAAAGAAGAAAGAAACGTCAAATAGACGTTTAAAAGTACATGTGAGATAGATGTTAATCGACATCTAGCTACTAACTTTAACATATCTGGTGTGGAACACCACACGACCTTCCAACCTACAAAATGGAAATTAAAAGGAATGAAATAATTTTAATAACATTTTTTTTAGAATAATTATATCTTTATGTACTTTTATAATAAGCTCATCACGTAAATATGCAACATTTTAAAATTAAAAACAATAATCTATGTCACACAGACGTTTAAAACTTCTGGACAGACAGAAATTAGTAGACATCTAGATACCAACTTAAAAACTAAAGAAATGAAATAATTATAATTATAACTTATTTTTTGTAATCGTTACTTTTAATACATAAACGAAAAAGTCGTATATAACTAAACATATAAACTTTTTTGTTTATGTAATTAATTTGACATTTGTCATCAAATATTTCAAAATTTAATTTTTTTCTAATTTTATGTAAACGATTACAAAAAATTTTGTTCGCAACACGTGTGCTCTCACATTTTTGGTGCTCGGCCTTATATTTTATCCCTCGGCCACGCCTCGGGTAAAAAAGAGCGACCTCGCACTAAGAAATGTGTAAGCAGCGCACTAGTTACGAAAAGAACTATTAGCATGACTATGCAACCTCTTTCATACGTTCATAACGAAAACTGGCAACATTGTAAAAACAAAAACAGTAATCTATGTCAGAATGACGTTTAAAACTTCATTCCAGATAGACATAAATAATACGTATTAACTTGACCAAAAGTTGTAAAATGAGTTAATAAGTCGATTTAGCGATAGTGAAAAAAAAGTAGATTGCATAACCTTCTATACCTACATATGTATATATAGGTTGGAAGGTAAAAAATTCCAAAGTCGCCCGCTTCTACAAAAATATCGATAATACAGTTTAACCATTTTTAATCATATTTATTTAATTTTTACACTTATTTCGCTTTATATTAAGAAACTTTATAAAGAAAAGTTATGTAAAATTTAATTTTCTTTAAAAAATATTCAGAACCTTTGAAATATGTCAGTATAACTACAAATATAAAAGATGTTGCGTACTTTATTCCCCAGCCTATAGGAATAAAATATACAGGTGTTCCCTTTAAAAGATATAACTTTTACGTCTAGTTTTGATTAATAACGGGTAATTTCTGATAAAGATGAATTTAACGAAAAAACGAGTGGGTTTGGGTATAAGTGGTTCTTAATAAAATTGGTAGAGTAACCAATAAGCTATCCCATGCCAATGAAAATGGAGATTGAAAATTTCGAGAAAATCTACGATTCTCGTTTTGGACCATACTATATGTATCGTAAATAGACCACATACATAACATATCCTACTCCTGATAATAATTAATTTCGTTTGTTCTTTGAAGATATAGAGTGATCAACACATGTCCATTCAGACCAAAAATTGTCGTATCTTTGAAAGCACTCTATGTAAGATGTCGAAATTTTGTTGTTGTACGAAACGCGGAGAATTCAAATATGGAATTATATATAGGGTATTCCATTAAAAAATATATCAGTTTGTGTTGTGATGGACTTATGGTCCACCCTGTATTTGTGAAAATATTTTTAAAATGTGCTCTCTAGCAAGCACTTTATTGCTCCATTTTAATATTTTTTCTAAAGTAAATCATTTAGATGAAGTAGGCGACGGGACTTACGATGCAGGACCCTTTATATAGGTTGGAAGGTAAAAATACAAAATTTGCATTATTATAAAATTATATCTAAAATGTGTATTTAGTAGGTACAATTCTCAAATGACTGAAATTGACAATATCATTATCACTAGATTTCCTTAAATTTTAGAAATCACCTATAACTTATAACATATGCTTTAATTCCCTGATGATGGTTATCTATTGATTTAGTCGAAACTTAAGTTGTTTATTAAAATTTGGAAGGATTATTTGTTCTTTCATCAATTTACCCACATTTGTTTATATAATTTTTTTATAACTCCATAAATTAAGTAAAATGTTTTTATTATACGTATATTTTTTAGATTGCTTCTAATTTATTGATGTGTATGAAAATGTTTTTTATTGTTTAATTTGTTATGCAACATTTTAAAGAAAAGTTTTATAATATGCTTAAAGCTTTGGCAACGGCAAACGAGAGTCTTGTCAGATTTCAATTAAGCGGATTTTAAATATTGAAGGGAAAATAATAAGGAAGCAAGTTAAATTACATTTTAATTTGACTTGATTATTAAAATGAGTTTTTGTTATAAAAACTTTTGTTTAACGATCATACTAGACTATTTATTTTAGCATTAATTATACGTTCGTTATTTTGTAGGTTTTTTTATTGTTGTTTGCGCTATTCGATAAAAGTAATACGTCGTTAAAGCTTTTAAGCTCTGCCTAATAAAAAGCAGGATTGCTCGTTCTCTCTTCGCTTATATGTTTACTACTGATAAAAAATTTAAGTATCCCTTGAGTTTTAACTCTCGCATTCTGACAACACATTTTATTAACGGAACCGTTTCTAGAAGTGAGTGGAGAGACGTAACGTTGAGTAAGTTTAACAAGCAGGAATTTAGGGGTAATCACGATTCAAACATCAGTCTAAGTGAATAATAAACTTTTGGAAATTATGGAACATCAAAATGGCTACGAGTTGAGTTAGGAATTATGTAATCCTTAATGAATATCAGCAACTGTGTCAGATTGCAAACTACTTCCGTTGTATACAAAATTTTGTATGATAATTTTCGTGCACCAGAAGTTTGTTTGTTTGTACCACTGTACATCTACATAGACAACTTCTGACACTTTGATTATGTAACGTCATTTTGTATTATGGCCACTTCATGATTGGTTGCTAGTATAGTGATTATCACGAATTAAAGCAAAAAGTACATTTTCGAAAAACTTCATTATGAACATCAATTTGGGGATAGGCCATTTTAAAAGTAGTATTAAAAAAATTCTACACCTACTACGTTGCCAACGGCCAAATTCAATTTTAATTTCTCTTATGGGCGCCAGATTGAATTTTTGCATTTTTAAAATTCTCATTAGAAATGCTCTTCAACCATGCATAGTATAATAATGTGTATGTTCGGTCAAGATAAATAATGAAAAATAACAAAATTAAGATTTCGTGGTAGTAGGCTTAGATATTTTTATTTAGTTTTACTTTAAATTAGCAAAAAACGAATTATTGGGTTGTACAAACCTTTAAACGCTCTTTATTCATACAACCAACATTGAAAATAAAGGAACCACAGCATTTTAGGTTTAAAGTAAGTGTTTATAACGGGAGGTCCAACAAGATTGCAACGTTTGATTCCTTAATAAAATACAATTTTTTAAACAATTGTAAAATTTTTTATTTCAACATATTACATAGGTTCCAGTTAAGTACGAAATAAAATATCCGTTAAATGGCCGCCACGACTTTGTTGGCACATTCTTGCTCTTTTGATGAAATTACCGAGAACAATTTCGCACTTTTGCTGATCAATTTCTCCAATGACGCGTCGAATTTCATCTTTAACCATTAAGGATGTTTTTTTTTTGTCAAAATAGTGTTTTTTTTAATTGTTTCCCCTATCCTTAGTTAATATAAAATAATCAAAAACAATGAAATAAGCAACGCTAGGCCTTATGACGACCTAAACAACACAAAATTCGAAACAGTTCTAAAATCGGCTATGAAAATTTACATTGCACTTTTTACACATACCAACATTACATTTTATGCAATAGGTTCTTACAATAGATGTGCACGTTTCACCAGCGCATCGCCACCTTTTATTATTTTCTATACTATCTAAAATGTGACTTCTGTTCTCGTACCGGGTATCATCACCTATTCTACTTGATGATCGACTGGACTTACCGCGTCAAACTGACTTATGGACGACCACCTTGACGCGGTAAGGTTTGATATGATGTTAAATACGTTTTTACTATTTTTCTTCTAAACTGCATCTGTGTTAATTTATTTCCCGAACGTTTGTGTAAGATCTATGCGTTTTGAATTGCTGTATCCACCAACCAGGTAAATACGTTCCACCACCACTTTTTGCCTATCATGCCTATTCTATGCCTTGAGGTACTTTCGTTCATTAGGTCGGTACCACCCATAGAAGAATTATACTTGCTAACAGCTACTGGTCGTTCAATATGTATATTCCTTTTTCTGCCTGGGAGAACCTTCTTACTTGGCTTATTGGATGTATACCGTATTGTGTTGATGTAACTGTTACAATATTGTTATCATTCCATCTAATCAATATTGATCCGTGAGTTTTGTCTATCACAGCTGCATATTCACCCCTTTTCTTCTTTTTCATTATATTTTTTGGAGGAAGATGACAGCTCGAAGGAATGCGATTTTCCCTAATGGTTCCTGTGACATCGTAACCACGATTTTTCAAATAATACACTACGTTTCAAATGAAATGCACCACTTAGAAATAATAATGCTATGATTCTGAAATTCTGGCAAAATAATGTTTCAGTATCATATAGAAAACGATGGAAGTTTCAATGAAAAAGAACAAGTCATTATGTACTTTGCACCACTGTTAACATCAATTATCAACAATTTTTATTTATACATTTTAAGAAATCTAGTCGCTTAGTGTCAATTTTTTGTTGTTTAACTGACACTTTTATTCTGAAAAAATGCCCCCAGTAACACAACGAGGAGAACGTCGAAATGTAGAGTTTGTTGAAATTCCTGGTTTGGGGCGCCATACGTTTTGGTGGAAGATCTCCTCTTGTGTTAATTCTAGGTACATTACGTGCTCACTGTTACATTGATAATGTTTTGAAGCCAGTGGTAGTACCGTTAATGCAGGCGTTGCTAAATGGTATTTTGCAACAAGATAATGCTAGACCACATACCGCACATGTTACAAGGTTTCTGGATCAAGTGCAGCTACCAGTATTGCCGTGGCCTGCGCGATCGCCAGATCTTTCGCGTATTGAACATGTATGGGACATGATGGGTCGAATACTAAGGCAACTACCAGGGCCCCCAAACAACTTGGATGAATTGTGACACCATCTCCAGGTAGCCTGGGATGAAATGCCTCTGGAGCATTATTTTACCATACTTTCAAGATCGTAGATTATTATTTCTAAGTGGTGTATTTCATTTGAAACGTAGTGTATAATAAATTTAAGCTTTTGAAAAGATTGTTGAAGTGGAATTTATATATCAGATTTCCTTTATGACATGTATTTAACTCGTCAATCATTTTCAACAAAGGAGCAACAGGCTTACCAAATACCTTTTGGTAATCTGTAGGAATTGTAAGATCAGTACCTTGGTATGGAACAAAGTTCATCAAATATCCACTTTTCGTAGTTAAACTCCAAATTTTGTAACCGAACCTTATCGGCTTACCTCTTATAAACTGTTTGCAGGAATGGCGTCAAAAATATTTTATCATGGTTTCATTAAAATTTAGATCTTGTTCCGGAATAAAGTATTGCATAAACTTTTCTTTTAATGTTACCATTAGTGGTCTAACTTTAAAGAACTTTTCTGATAAATTGAGATCGTTGTTATTAGAACAGTGAAGATAACGGCAGAGTGTAATAAACTGATCGCGTCTTATAGCTGCTTTCACCATTTTTTTACCCATATCTTCGCTATTTTCCCAGTAGAATTTTTTCCCAGGCGAAATGTTGTAACCGGATAGTTTAACTATGCCCAGGTAACATTTTATTTGACTTGCATCTATTGATAAATTACTGTCATTTTTTTGTCTGCTGTATCTCTCTGTTTCGGTAACTAATAATGATATAATTTCATCGTCAAAAAATAACTCAAACATCTCAGTAGGAGTAAAACATTTAAAATGTTCATAATTCTTCATATGGAAACTGCACTGGAGTGCAAAAAATATCACCATTTATCCATGAAATATCCTTATAATCAATTTTTGTAATTAAGCCATCATGTTCTTCTGAAAGGCTAACGGAATGTAAAACTTCCTCTTCCTCTTCATCTGCATCATCTTGTTGGCGCGTAAATAATTCAGCTGGAGCTCGTAATTAATTGCGGATAAATTATCAATGAAACCACCTTCGTCCTCTTCGGCGGAGTCTTCATCTGTCATTTGGGAAGGATCTGGAGGCTCAGTATATATATATATATATATACATATATATATATATATATATATATATATATATATATATATATATATATAACAAATAGTGTGATTACACCACTGCAAAAGTAAATTCAAAAGTAAAAAACTCGGCAGGGGCAAGGGCTAGCTTTGCGTTTTTGCAACGCTCTTAAAACCGAATATGCTTACCAAAATTTATCAAAAGCTTTACGTCAAAAATATTACTAAAAGCAAACTACGTCCTTTTGGATTATATCTACAAATTTTAAACTTACATAATCTTTAAAGGATAGTTAAAATATTACTTACACTAATTTGATGTCCATCCTGAAATGACGAACTTTCAAACACTTTTTTTAAAACCAGCACTATTCACTGACAATTGTTAATTCTAAAGTAATCAACCGCTTTGTAGTTAAAAACAATACCTACCTTTTCTATCGACGTTACGTTTCTGCAACGCTAGGCGTTAATGGGTTAAGGTCATTTATTATTGTCGGATCATCAGATTATGCGCAAGACTTCACAAAAGACCACCAACAAAAGTTGCATGGCGTGAGAGCACACGATTTCGGTGGCCAATTCTGATTGCCATTGCGTGAGATAATACGGCCCGGAAATCTTTCTTGCAACAACTGGATTGTTTCTTCTGCAGTGTGACAGGTTGCTCCGACATGCTGGAACCACGTGTTGTTCAGATCCATACCGACCAATGCAGGCCTCAGAAACTCTCGTACCATGTTTCGATAACGGTCCCCATTCACAATAACTGCATTGCCGCCTTCGTTCTCGAAGAAATATGGCCTAATCACTACTCCATCCCAAAATCCACACCAAATAGTGACTTTTTGTGGGTGCATTTTTTTCTCATGAACTAGCCGAGGATTCTGAGCAGCCCAGATGCGACAGTTCTGTGTGGTCACATACACGTGTAAGTGGAAGTGCGCTTCATCGCTAAACATGATTTTATTCCAAAAATCAACGTCCACTTCTTGATTTTGCAATATTCAGTTGACGAATATACGGCGCTGCGCATGACCTGCTGACTTAATTTCTTGAGTTAGCTGGACCTTATAAGGACGAAAATGAAGATCTTTTTTTAAAATTCGAAGTAAAATGGTTTTTAACATTCCCAACTCTTGTGAACGCCGGCGAGTGGAGTCTGACCTGGTCCTAGATTTTCAATGATACCTCTTACTCTATCAATATTTCCTTCTGTTCTTGCTGTTCTTTTTCGTCCACGCTGTTGTTTGATTTCGATTGAGCCATTGGTTTCTCTTAAACGAGCGTGAAATTTTGAAACTGTTCTTACTCGCCAATTTTTTTGCGGAAACATACGTACTAATTTTCACCATAATTGAAGGACTCCCTTAATGATTTAATTGGAATATTATATTTACGAGTTAATAAAACAATAATGACATCTTAATTTGACAACAATACTTTGAATGTCATGAATATTGTTTATTTGCCAATTGAGACGTTGTTACTTCATTAATACTAAATGCGTCACTTTTAAAAAAGGTCGCTATTTCCTATTCACCCTGTTTATATCAAAACTGTATTTTGGTTTAAAAATATCCGTTTTATCACGGTACCGAAAATTGATGAATTCGGTTAATAAATAAAATAATTAATTACAAAGATTTAAAAATATTGAAACTTTAATTTGCCCCACAGGGAAAAAATATTTCTCGATTCCTAATTTCTTTTTCGCAGTTTCGCTTTAGCATGTGTATTTCCGGTAGGTGTAGTTATCCAAAAAACGTATCAGATCCAATTTGAGTAAAATAGATTTCGCAGAACGACGCAGCATTTTAGAAAGTCACGTAAGTCCGGTACTGTCTGAAACTTTTTGGTCAAAACTGGATATCCTATGATAACATACCAGCCTACCTGTCCTCCAAAAACTAATTAAAAAGTGTGGAACTTTGATTTGGCCCAAAGGGTAAAATACAGTTTATATCAGTGTCACAATTTTGAAAGATTACTGATTATAATGGACATAGTAACGTAAATTACATAATTACTGTTGATTGTTGTTTTTATTTAACTATATTTGCCGCTCTCGTTTTAATTTTGAGTATAATCAGGTTATTCATGTCTTAGTACCTATTAAATAACTTAAAGGCTAAATAATGAATAACATCCGGAGATTTTTTCGTTTCATTCATTCTTAAATTATATCCTTGAAGCGACAAATACTAATAACGTTAATCTGTTCCTTAATTATATAAGTTATTTCTGACCATCACGAAGAATACAGCGGTTGCTTTTACACGCATTCGAAATTAGGAATTGTTCCGTGCTTTTAGAATAATTTTCTTTCTACATTCACTAGCAATTTAGAGCTTTCATTTTGAAGATATTCACTTTGCAGAGGATGTTGCGAATATGTCTTCTAAATTGAATTGAAAGCATGTACGTTGACGAACATCGTCTTTAATGCTATCATTTATTCATGTCTCTTATGCCGCTAGCACTCCATCCCTATTCTTCCTACTATTAATAACCCACTTTTCGCTTCACCTGCCGTAGACAGAGTAAAAGGAAATAAAGACATCCATAAAATGCACTCGCGTTTTTACATACATACCATACATACATACATTCGTGCGCTTGACGTCTTACGAATTCACAAAGAAAAGAAAATCTTTGATGTAAACAAGATTATACGATATATTTTATTGTAAATTCTTTAAAAGTTTTTGATCGTAATGTCCTGTTGGAAGAGGGATCACCAATGTTTGCTTATAAGCTATGATATCAAACTTGGAAAATGTCCCCTCCGATCCGGTTGAGCAGATACTCGCTCTTGCGAATGAATAAATAATAAATAGCGTATCAAATATTCATGTTTTGGCAATGTTATGGTGTATAGATGTATCGGATGTCTCCTGAAAAATTTATTTTTTCTAAAAAATAAGAAAGAACATTTCTTAAATATGTGTTGTTTAAGAATGAACTAAATTTCAATTTTAATGCGATATCTAAATTTTTTTGGCTTCTTTTTATTGGTATAGATAGGATGGTGCGATGGCCTTTTATAGCCATCTAAATTACCCGCCTAGACTCAATAGATTTTGATCTTGGAAACTATTTTGAAGTTGAAAATATTAGTCGACCCTAATAAAGCAAATCCCTATCGAAAGTTAATGTTTGAGTTGAGTAAGTTAATTACTTCACCTTTTGCTGTATTATTAATGATTAATTATAGCTTTATAATGTAGTTTACGAAAAGGAAAAACTCTTGTCATGTATGATTTCATCAGCAATTGCTTTTATGAAACATTCAGATGGATAGGTATTTACGTCTACTCTTTTGTTAAATTTAACACTTTACTGAACATTGTTCAAAATGTGAAATAGGTTGACATTATGAAATATTTGTGACATATTTGTAACTTATAAATAGATGTAGGCAAATGTCATGATTGCATGGCATTAAATAATTACGAGATAAGTTACAGTAGGCAATTTTTTGTCGAAACTATTTTGTGTAAATGTTGATTATTTTCCAAAACTAATAGTGGATATTGTATAACTTAATAGAAGTACAAGCACAATTTACACGTAAAGATATTATAACAGTTTGGGCTTAAAATTAAAGTTAACTTGACTACACTTTATTTTGTAGAAGTGGTAAATTGAATATTTTGATAATAATTCATAAAAAACTGTATCACTTCACTTTACATTTTATATAAATATATCCAAAGTATTGCATTTAGTAGTCACCTTTTTTTTTACAAATTGAAGGATAATCGTATTACAACTGAGATTAACCTGGAAAAAAACCGAAGTCGATTCCACTAACTCTTGAATGAGAAATAAATGATGTAACGGGCACCGTTGCCTCGTTTGTCTGCAAGGAAACTATATTTGCTATTAATGTTATTACCTACGTTTCACTGAAATTACTGTAATTTCTACATTACATAAGATTAGAAATATTTTAATTTGCAATCATTAAAATTACTAACGAAATTAACGTAACTGGAAATTTTCATAACACCAATTAGAAACAAATCAACAATTTTTATATAGTTTATATGTATAGTTTGAAGGCATTTATGCCAAATCATTTGAAAATGAATACTATTAAGTGGATGTAAATCGATTGAAAAAACAGCAAAAGTTTCATAATGTGCCATGACGTGCTAATTGGATTTCAATAATTGGACCCATATTTCGTACTTAGAGAGTCGATAACGTTTCTCTTAGTCATTAAATTTAAGAAATAAATATGAACAAACTTATTTATTTACTAAATTGCATAACCAACGCAATATAAATACATAGTTTACAGTCATTGCTTGTTAGTTGCTTTTTTTTGCTTTTATGGCGATAAATTAAGCTGGAATTACATTATGCTATTTTCGTCTAGAAACTTGGAAAAAATTTCAAAACTACATGTACCGGGTGGCCAACTAAGAACGGCCGTCGGCCATGTCTCAGGAATGGATTATAGCACAGGTTTTAAAAAGCAAAATTTTTCAAAATTTACTCATTTAAGGAGCATATTAAATATTATAATCAGATTCCTTGACAAATTCTGCATATTTTTTATTTGACAAGTTTTAATCTATCTCTTCAAATAAGGGGTGGAGGTCTTTAAAAGTAGACTAAATTAGTAATAAAACAGTGAAAACTGCAAGTCGATATCTTTTTCCTATCCTGAGATATCGTAAGAAACAGGTAAATGGCGGGAATTGTTCTTCCAACGTCTAGTAGGCTAGTTCGCGTTAACGGAAATTATTAAATTTCGCCTGGATGAAAAGATCTTACATTGGTCTGCAGTAATTTAAACTGTTATCATACTAATGTTATGGTTGCCGCTAGATTACCTAAATGTAACGCTGTCGCTACTAACAATGAGAACAAATTATAAAATAATAATGTGATAAATCTAACATTTTTTTAATTATATAAGAATGTTATATTTGTTTTCAAGCGATGTGTTAGTAAATCAAAAGCATAAAATATCAATAAAAACCGATATTCGCCGAGCAACAACAAATACAGTTCAAAATATGAATTACGATTTACTGATAACAACAAAATTAGTAAAGAGGACCATGTAAGATATAAAATAAATTCCCTGTTGAAAACAAGTAAGCTATGGTTTTCACGAATGTGTCAAAAACTATTCATCGTGTTGCATTTAATAGACTTTCTTTATCTTTTCGTACCAAAATGATTCTTACAAATGAAGAAGCATTTGATATGATGGCAGTTTATTTTGAATGTATGAGAAATGCAACCGTTGCTGCTAGAGTGTATGCACTGCAGTACCCATACAGACGGCATCACAGCAGAAGAGTTTTTCTCCGACTCGCACACCGTGTGCGTACTACTGGAAATGTGAATCTTCCTGTGTACCGAAGACAACGCAGAGGTAGAACAGAGGAAAATTTTATTGATGTTTTAGCTTATGTGAATGTTAACCCTCATTCAAGCACCAGAACTATGGCTAGAGACTTGGGTATATGTCGAACCACCGTCCAAAATATTTTAAGAGAACACAGTTGACTACTTATTTATTATCAATGCATGTTTTATTCGGTATTATAATGATAAAAATGTTTTAATTGTTTTCGTTTGTCGTTATATGTTTCTCATTTTTATCATACCGAAAATGTCATTACATCAAAGTTAACATTACGAGAGTTAATGCATTTAAAGTCCTTTTTCGTTTACTAACAACGAAGGACTTCAATGTGTCTTATTGATCTGATTACTTTATAATATATACTATTTTAGATTGCACCCATAACACATGGACCTACACCATAGTTTGAATGCTCAAGATTTCGATACCAGGTTGGATTTTTGCAACTGGCTCTCAAATATGATACACGACGATCCTGAAATACTTTCACGAATTATGTGGACAGATGAGGCTACTTTTCATAGTGATGGTAGTGTAAATCGACATAATATGCACTACTGGTCTGAAACGAATCCCCACTGGATGCAGGAGGTCCAACAACAGGGTCGTTGGTCTGTAAATGTCTGGTGCGGGATTCTACGTGGAGAAATAATTGGGCCTTTTTTTTAATGAGACTGTTAATGGAGAAAGATATTTAGATTTTTTAAGCAACGAATTGCCACTTATTTTAGAAGACGTACCCTTGGCCATTCGTCGTGACATGTTCTTGCAACATGATGGGTGCCCGGCACATTATTCTAGAGATGTTCGGAATTTCTTAGATCAATCATACCCTGAAAGGTGGATAGGACGTGGAAGTTTATTTATTTGGCCACCAAGGTCTCCAGACATAACTTGTTTAGATTTTTATTTGTGGGGGCGAATAAAAGATCTGGTTTATGCCGATAGACCCACGACAAGAGCTGACATGATTGAAAGAATACGACAGACAATACGAAGTATTTCAAGGGCAGAAATTGAAACTGCTGTTCTCTCTACCCGTCAGCGATTGATTTCATGCATTGGAAATGATGGACGACATTTCGATCATCTAGGGCGACACTAATTACATAGTTATTTATTTAAGGTTTTAATTGTTAGATTTATCACATTATTATTTTATAATTTGTTCTCATTGTTAGTAGCGACAGCATTACATTTAGGTAATCTGGCGGCAACCATAACATTAGTATAAAGTATAAAGCATAACAGTTTAAATTACTGCAGACCAATGTAAGATCTTTTCATCCAGGCTAAATTTAATAATTTCCGTTAACGCGAACTAGCCTACTAGACGTTGGAAGAACAATTCCTGCCATTTACCTGTTTCTTACGATATCTCAGGATAGGAAAAAGATATCGACTTGCAGTTTTCACTGTTTTATTACTAATTTAGTCTACTTTTTAAAGACCTACTTAAATTTTTATGCTGGCACACATTTAAATTTCTCCAGTTGCACAACCACCCTCTCACCGTACTTTGTTGATATGATATCCAGATTGAATATCTTGTATTCCACCCCTGTCTCTAAATCCTTGACGTTTTCAAAACGTTTAAAACATGTTGATGCATTTAGAATAGATAAATCCATATCTGTAATTATAACATAACATAACATTGTACATTTAAAATTGTAAAGAGAAAACACAATATTAAAAAAATATTAAACAGCGTCCTCTAGCATTTATGTTATTAATCAGATTGCTTCAAATTTACAAATTTTCTATTGTTTAACAAAAGCTCTTTCAAACATCAAGTTTATTAAAATCAAGCAGAACCTGAATTAAAGGCGTTTTCTCGTAACAAGGTTCCCACTCTCCCCCACCCCTTATTTGAAGAGATAGACTAAAACTTGTCAAATAAAAAAATATGCAGAATTTGTGAGGAATCTGATTATAATATTTAATATGCCCCTTAATTGAGTAAATTTTGAAAAATTTTGCTTTTAAAATTTTAACTGTCAAATACGCCCTCTAGCGGTGGACCTACAATTCTGAAAATAATTTCCAGGCGTTTCTCGAGGCCACTTTTGTTATAAAAATTTTTTTCCTGAACCTGTGATATAATCCATTCCTGAGATATGGCCGACGGCCGTTCTTAGTTTGCCACCCGGTACTTGTAGAAACTTTGATAATGTAATCTAGAAATATTCCATCCACGTTTCCAAACTCGAAACTAGTTTACAAACTAGAGTCGAACCTATTTTCTTTCCAAGTTTCAAAACTAGACTTGCGCATTGACACGGATGGCCTGAGGGTAGGCTATGTCCCATGTTTCTGATCCGTGACGGTCATTTATATTTTGTCAGCCATTATTGTTTTGGCGACCATTTTGTGGACGTGTCTTGGTGGCCATTTTTGTTTTGGAGGTTATTGATTGGAGGCCTAAGACTCTACATTCTGGTTGGTTGGTTTTGTTTCTGACGTCATCTAGTGGCACATTTTAAAAGCAAATGAACGTTTTGTGTAATAGAGGTTAATCGTGGCTCCATCTAGTATTAGTATATTTTAAAAGTAGATTTAACCGTTATGGCGGGGAATTGATAATATGGTGCCCGCATAAAGACTATGAACTCTTGGTTGGTCGTAGAAGACCTGTGTCTTGTTTTTGTATCTAGGTTGTTTTGCCTATTGGTCCTAAATAATGCATTGAAACATCTTTACTCGTCAACCGCTCGTTAAATTTTTGTATGCGATGGTCCTCAGACTTGAAAAACCTATGATAACACTCGGGTAGCACACATTTAAATTTCTCCAGTTCTACCACCACCCTCTCACCGCACTTTGTTGATATGATGTCCAGATTGAATATCTTGTATTGTACCCCTGTCTCTAAATCCTTAACGTTTTCAAAACGTTTAAAACATGTTGATGCATTTAGAATAGATAAATCCATATCTGTAATTATAACATAACATAACATTAAAAATCTGTACAAGTAATTAAATAAAGTAAATAAAATAAGGGATAAGGGTTAAAACCAAAAAGGATCACTTACCAGTGGTTGATAATCGTATTGAAAGAACTTCTTGACTGGTTGACACGAGCGTGTATAACTGCTTCTTGTGCTTGATTGATTTTTCCAACATGGATACTGCCACAGACATAATAACAGTTTTATTTGAATTAAAAGATGCTCTAATAGGATGTCTGTCTTAAATTGTACGTCAGCGTACACCTTATAATTTGGGGTATCTTTAAATAAAACATTTTTAATCTGAAAACCATATTTTCTAATATCTTCACGAGAACGAAACATTCTTAGGGGCGTCCAATCCATGTATCTTCAAAGTAATTCACCATGTGTTGTGCTTCTTGTGGAATGACTGTTTCTTCACACAGTTACTCGAAGTCCTTGACAACATTTACGGTAGACAGAAATGCCAGAGCAGAAAGCATTCGCATTGTTACTGCAAGTTCAGGGTCCATTTCATAACGACGCTGAAGTCCTTCTGTTCGGAAGTGACGGAAAATATTCTGGGAAAAATGAAAAAAGCATCCGTTGAGCCGTGTTTTCGGAAAAGCATCCTGTACTGCGCTCATCATGGCCATTCCAAAATCCATAAGTATGCTTCTTGGCGATGCGGTTGGTTCAAGACCTTTTATGGCTGCAAGCAACCGAATATATGTTGCTTCAATCTTATCTGGTAGCAGGGCATGTACTAACGGTATAACATTGTTGTATTGCAATCCATGTATCGTATACAATTGAAAAAATAGGTGTGACACAGTTTTAAACGTATCATCCACGTATCAATGCGTAGGCTGTGCCAATACTCGCACATCTTTCTTGTTGAAAAGATTAATATTCGGTTGTCATCTGACCCCGAATCAAATAGCAAAAACGTCTCTATTTTTTGTAATTTGAAAATTATCTGGGATGACAAGATCTCTTCGATTTCCAGGGAGGGCCGGAGCAGCCTCATGGCGTGTTCGCAGGTTTCGGATAGTTCGCTTTATGTTCGAAATTGTTGGTAGTTTTGACGATGCTGTACTGTTATGACCCGATCACAACGCTTACACCTCTTACAAAGTTCACATCCACAATATATCTTTTTATCAATTTGTTTGTTCTTCATATGTAAATGACCGTTTAACAAGAATTTGAGATTACCCTTTTCACTTTCTAGATACTGTAGTTCCATGTTCAACGTAAGTTACAACCACATTAAGCGTAATTAATTACACCTTTGACAAAATTATACCTAATGGAGAAAGTGAAGACACGTAATAATAATAATAAACCTTTCGGAAAATTGACTTTAGGTAAATTGATTTTCGGTAAATTGCTGCTTCGACCAGTTGTCCTTTAGATCAATTGATTTTTCGGTAAACTAGTTCGGTCAATTGACCTAGAACCAGAAAATGTATCCTCAAAAGGTACTACTTTTGGTGTTACGGTAAAGTTTCATCTTTATCAAGTGAAAAGTAAAAAAAAAAAACCTAATTTCAATACTTCTAATGTGTAATAACATGTTCAATTTCCTTCTCATAAAGGACTGAAATAAGCAATAGTAGACAATCTGCGGCTTTGTGGGGTAATAAAGATTTTTTAGCATAGTTTATTATTAAGAAACAATAGATATTTACATAACAGCCAGGAAATGTTAAATTAGGATGAAGATGTTCTATAAATATCTGGTAGTGCGCTTCATCACTGCTCTGGTTACTGTGGCGATAAAGCAGCAGTATCTGCGAATCAAATAGCGATTTTGAAGGTTCTCTTTACGTTCCACCTGACGTTAGTGATACTGGAAAGGCTGCCATACAGGATTTGCTAACTGACAAATCTAAAGGGGGATACGACAAAGCGTTCACAACATTCGAATATTGGTGTAATTACAAAATAGTTAAAGGAATTACACAGGATATTCGTCTTCCATATTTTTCTGAGAAGAGTAATCAGTATAAATCATCGACTATGTGGAGTATGTTAAGATCTACATTGATGCTGAAAAAGGTCGACATTAAAAAATTCTCCAAGTTAACAGCATATTAAAAAAAATCTATAGGATACCAAGCTCCTGATTCAAAGTTCACCAATTTCTTTCTCAAGCTCCTGATCAAGACTTTTTATTGATTAATGTAAGGAAAAGATATACTACTAGTATTTGTTTTTACCGATTTATTTTTTATTTGTCACGTTATGCTAATAATTGCATTGGCTATGTTGATTGACGTCGATGACAGAGGTGATGTTTTTGTGATTTAAATTCCTGACTCGAAACGCACAAGATATTTTGTTGTCATTAATTGAGAGGATAACGACAGTATTGCTTTATACAGAAAATATATAGCGTTGAGACCGTCTCACACAACACGTCGTACATTTTTTAATAAATACTTGAATTTACCCAACCCAAAGACTACAGCGGTCATTCCCTGCGCCGTAGCTCGGCGACTCTGTTAGTGTATACAGGAGCAGATTTAACAACACTCAAGAGACACGGGGGGTGGCAGAGTAATAGCGAAGAGGAGAGGTACATAGCCGATTCAATGGAAAACAAATTCGAAATTGCAAAAAAAAAAAATATATGGAAGAACAACAGTGGAACCATGAAAATGTGAACTTTCACCATTATTACACATAATTCAAATACTTATCTTTTGGGTTTTTAATGGTGTATATGTTTTCGACTAAGGGATTAATTGGACATTACACGTAAGGCCGGGCATTTTGCAAAATGCGCGCCATTTCCCGAAGCTGAGGATGACAGGAATCAATGGAGAAAAGTCTGTATTGTTTTTAGTTATATATATATATATATATATATATATATATACCGTTGATCTAATGTAATGGACAATCTTTATTTCAATATATTCTTCATGTTATTAATTATTAGTGTTGGCAAGATCTCCGGTCAATGGCCAAAAAAGACAAAGGTGGCAGGTTAAAACATACAAATGGCACAGGTGGAGGTCCTCCTTTGATTCCTGATATCAAACCACCAGCAGACGAAGCTATTGTGGAGTTAATCAACCCCATAAGTTGCAGTTACACGTCCAAACTGCACTAGGCGTCGTGTATGCTTACCGAATTATGCGGGTTGCCAAGACAGCTACAGCGAAAATACCTGTACATTTATATTTCTAATTGTTATAAAAATTTGATTACATAAATATTCCCAATTTAAAAAATTCTAAATAAAATAAACGAAATCGGTTTAACAATGAATTGTTATCTCAACAAAATGTTCGTTGATTGCTGAATAATTCAGACATAGAGCGGTTATTGCTGGTATCATCAATAATATCGTTATATTTTATTAATACTTTATCTTTAAAATGCTATTTAGCCATTCATTAGTAGGTTTAAACTTTAATACTTCAAAACTGTAATTTATGCTGAATAAAAAAATAATAAGTGCTTTGTTAGTAGTGTTCTGCATTAATATTTCAAAGCTAAAATGAAATTTTGTGATCGATCTGGCTCATTACGCAATTTCCAATCGATCCTTAAATTCGAAAATATGCAAAGACTAATTTCACTTATGGTGTAACCAGTTAGGCACAACATTTGATATACACAACGGCGTGGTTTAAAGAACCCACCATACACATCAATAGGTTAAGGCTAAAATTCCCCAATTGCTAACACTAAAAACAACAAAATAACTAAAGTTTGATTACCTTTTTTTCTTTGAATGAACCGTAATTAACGCAACAAGAACAAAAAAATAATGTACTTAAAAGATAATCGAACTTGTCTTGGTTCAATAAAATGTAAATCTAATTCTTACGTATTACATTAATTAATCCTTTTTCGGTGCGGTAGTTGTAGTCCATATGATCTGCTTTCGGTAATCCTTTTTAAATTTTTAGATGCATTATGCACAAAACCCAAGAGGTACGCACTCGGCTGTAGTACTCACTAACGCAGTGTCTATGGTTTGTTCACTCGCATGTCTGGTATAGGGGCACTTTAGCTTAACATCACATCACCTTATGCTGTAATGTTTAACGTTCAAAACGTTTATCACAATGAAAAATGGTTCTTTTCACAGACATATTAAAGTTCTTATTTGCTTTTATACAGTCAATTTGGTATTGCTAACGATTCTACACATTCAATGTCAATGATGATTACCAATATCTTAACTAAATTTTACAAACTTTTATTTCGGTCACTAAAATGGTTACCATCGGTTTTCTTTGTAATAATATTAGGTCACGCTTTCCTCAATTGAACACTAATAACGAAATATTTGTTGTGTTATCTTCTAATCTGCCTAAGCACTTTATATTTTTTGAAGAAAATCACTAATGTTTTCCTTCAACTCACAATATATTAAATTATTTATTTGTGAATGTCTATACTATTCATCCCCTTCTGGGTTAATGCCGTCGCTATACATGCTCTGCTAAAACTATAATTTTCACAAATAAACTTCCACACTAACCATTCTAATGGTTATCCAACGCGCGCGCGACCCTTACTCAAGCTCTGCTTGAACTATCTAAAACATCTAATCAACTAACTAACTCACTCCTCAAATTTGACACTCGCTTATATACCTTCTGCCCGCCATATTGCCAATACGTCACGCGCTAAGATCAAAATTCACCTATTTGGGATAGGTGTATTTCGTGAGTTTCTTTGCCGCGCCGAAGGTTCCAACGTGGACGAAGACGTGAACGATGCGCAATAAACGTAGCCATCTTGAATTACTTGTAAATTCACTAAAAACTTTCCGTAGAAATCATCAAATGCAATTACATTCACACTGTAAATCAACCAGATTGTCCCTCAACTTTCTATGCAAATCTCACATGTGGGCGAATCCTATTTCCGCAGAATCTAGCGAACTCCCTCACATTATATCAACTTCATTCTTGAATATGCATCGATTTACCATTATTGTACCATATTACAAAATTTCTACAAACAAAAATATGCATCCCTATTCCTTACTGCATGTTAATAAATTATATTCATACACAGTAGCAAAAAGACCAGTAGGTTTACATGTGCCGTATCAATTAAAATTTACTCAAAACATTATTTCTCAACCAAATTTAACGCGAAAATCTTTCTACAGCATTCAAATATTCCTTCACGCGATAACCAATGCCTCACTAAATTCTAGTGGCATATCAATTACACCAACTTACATTACGCATACACAAAAAAATTCTTTTCATGCAAACTCGCTTCAGCTATATTCAAAACACGTTACATACGTTATCAAAATACTACTCACACACGGTGCATAAAAATAACCTTACAACATTCCATTCCAAACCTTTGGTAAATAATATTGGTGTATTCTCATATACTTTAAATTGTAACCCATAGTTCTTACCATAAATTTACAGACCATGAGTACCATTCACACATCCCGGAAGCATCTGAGGTACCTACCATAGAGCCACGTAATGATTCTGTCAGTGAAACACCCCAGACATACATTATGGAGCAAACTGTAGTTACCCCCAAAGTGAAAATAAAAAAAACTTCTACAATCTGGTAAGAAATTTTAATTTGTATTAAAGAAATATTACAAATTCTGTTACATAAGAACATACATTTTTTAAATATATTTAGTACATGTACAAAAGATACAGGTACCTACACTTAAAGATTCAATTTAACTACAGGTACATCTAAGAAGGAATCTGTGAAACGGCTTCAAAATGCAGTTTCGGCAGCCGAAACATTAGCCGAACAAGGAGTTACAAAATTAAAAATGAAGGAAGAGTACTACAAAGAAAAACTATCAATTATGGGACAACGTGAGGAACGTGAAGCAAATTTTCAACAGTTACTTTTATTAAAAAATCTATCTGAATCATTAATTTACTAAAAATAAATAAATTTTCACAGAACTTAATAAGCTTGTATTAATTATTGTTAGAAAAGTAGTTATGCGCCAATCTTCGTTGGATTCTACGAGCCTGTAATAGGTTTTGATGGACCCTCCGATCATTTATTGCCGCCTATACAATCAGTGGCTCATTAATAAATATGCCATAATCTATGTCACCATCATCCTTTTCATTACCTGGTTCAGGAACATTGTTGTCAACACATATATTGTGCATTGATTATTTTAGAAGCATAATCTGTTGAGTAATGTAGGACTCCATGTCTTAATAGACAATGGAAGCGCATTTTTAATAACCCACTAGATCTTTCAATAATTGATCGAGTATGCTTATGGCTATTATTATATACCCCTTCTGGTAAATGTGGTTCAAGTTGTTGATCTAGTGGTGTTAAAAGGCAACGCCTAAGAGGACAACCACTGTCTCCTAAAAAATGATTCATATTTTGAGTTCTAAATCCATTTGTCACCGAGTAAATAAAAAGAAGTCTGACCACGTTCATGCAACTGCTCCATTAATATTTGGAATGGAATTATTCCATTTGTACTTCCAAGATAACGTGCGTTTACATTTATTATCTTCATTGCACTGTCACATATCTGTAGCAGAAATTAAACCAGACTATAACTTTAAATACTTAGTAGCTGAACATTAATCGAATAATAATTTTTTCTATTAATATATAAGTGTTCCACAAAATTGGGAGGATGGTTCTGCGGTGGTATAATCGCAGCATGTGTGCAATCAATGCATCCAATAACACCAGGAAAACTATGGATTAAATAATAGACAAGTGAAATGTGTTTGTATTATATTACTTAAACGTACACACCTTTCACGTTTGAGAGACATTTCTTTTACTGTGCTTGGAAATTTTACCCATTTGTTAAATGTCTCAGGTTCGTTCAAAGCAGTTACAACCCCACAGATGCATCTGGACACAGATGGTTGACTTAATGCTGCGTAAATATTAATACCATTGTCCAACCGGTAACTACCACTGGTAATTAATAATAGAAGCATAATAATTAATAAATTAGCAATTAAAAATTATTATTAATTTTGTTAAATACATAAATAAAAAGTTTAATTCGTGTAGGATTTGAACCTACGACTTGTACTTTGCTAGAGTACCGCGCTAACCAACTGCGCTATCGAGATTCAAGCCCCTATCGCTGTAAATTTTGTCTTTATGTATCTAGAACAGTTCTACATACATAAAGACAAAAGTTTTAACATCTAATGCTGATGATCTTGTTGGAGCTGGAATAAAATCTGACACTATATTAATAAGATCCCGAACAAAACTTTTTGTCAATCTAAATATTTTAACAAATTTCTGATCACTTACATTAAAGGCATCACTGCGGGTATGAAATTGTCTATATTAGTGCACAGCACCTTGAGCATTTTCCACTACTTCAACCACGGCTAGCATTACTTGCTGTTCAAAATTTGCCATAATTCTCAATTTTAAGTTGATGTCAGTTTTAAGGTTAGTTAAAACAAGAAATAATGTCAGATAATAAACTTGTAATGTAATGCGCATGTATCGAATACAGGATGTATTTAAGAGCGGTAAATTTCCAATCGATGACCGAGCTGGTAGCGTAGTGGTGACACGACCTGCTTAGCATTCGGGAGGTAATGGGTTCGATTCCCGTTACCGTCTACCTTGTATGAGGTTTTTCAGAGGGTTTTCCTCATACACATGTAGCGGCATGGTCACTGCCTATATGCACACCATGTGCGGCTACTTAGGCGAATGCTGGGGTAGTATTTTCCCCCTCAGAACCCTAACTCCGTTCCTTCCGATCCTATCCTGACCACACCCATCCTTAATCCCACCAATGTATGTATGTATGCTGGGAATCCATGATTGTGGCTGAAGGAGCTTGGAAAGCTCGAGCAGCCCGCCCTCCCCCTTGTGGAGGGAATGAAATACGTGGCCTTTTCCTTTTCCAATCGATGTCTATCCTTCGAGAAATAACGAATGCAACATGTTAAGAATAAAAAATTTTGTTAATATTATGTTATTAATTTTGATTTTAGAACTGTAAAATTCTGTATTGGTCGTGTAGAAAAAATCATTCTGATATAAAATACAATACTTAAGATACTCCTTAATTGTGAACAAATTGAAATTGTCGTGGTTCAGATATGTTGTAATAATCGCAAATCGTATTGTAATTTCAACCTTTTTACATGCAGTTTTATTTCTGAAATTTAAAATTCGTATAGTTATATATAAAGATCGTATATAATTATATTTGCAAATTTTGAAAGTACTTATAGTTGAGTGTAAAACAGAGAGAAAGTATAAAGAAAAATCTCCAGAACTTTTATACATATAGATATCAAGTGTTAAGGATCAAAAATTCGATTGAGTCGTTTGTTTTAAAAAACTTGGCATTTTTCATAAAAACATGATTACACGTTTATTTTTTATAGACACCTCGAATTCCAGATATCGTGTGCCAACCGTCGCTTGTGGTGTTTGAAACGTGTCAGGGGAACGATATACTCCGTTTCTTTATTACTATACATTGCTGCTATGATCGTTTGCATGCACTTTTAGTCTCCAGCGACATCTTATCTCGTAATGGGATAAAAGATGCTTGCCTCATGCCGCATATGAAAAATTATTTAAACTTTGCCTCCAAACTTTTTCAAAACATAAACTAATCCTGTTCTAGGGTTGCATTAAAAAAATCTTGATACTTCGTATTAATCTCTGTTCTATACTTTAATTGTATACTTAAGGCTGGCAAAAATCTAAAGTATTAGCTTTAAATGGCATTTAAGTTGGGATAAAATCTGAATTCCTTTTCCTTAAAGGAAACTAATGGCAGGAGTTATCCGGACAGATCGAATTTAAAGTTGGAACTTGACGAGCCGCTTGTGTTTTTTTACAGGGTAACTAAAAAGAAATCGACACGCATGTGTTTTTAATACTCCACGTCACGATTTGGATTTACATAATGTTGGAATAACGACTCGATATCGTAACTGTGCGTTGTAACGTTGCGGCTGCCGAATTCCTTACGTATCATGATACAATATGAGGTCTTTATAATGCCCCAATTTGCACGAAATGCTATTAAATAAAAAATTCTGTCATTTCGAACGAATTTTTGTTCTATCACGATTAAATTTGACGGCTTTATTATACTAATAATTTCTTACGACTGAATAAATTAGATTTTTTGTTTCTTTTTTATTTTCTAAAAGTTAACCCGATAAGGTAATTTTTCAAGGGGAAAGGTAAATCGGCTTGAGATTCTAGATAGATCTTTACGTCTTAAAGTCGTCTGAATTTGAAATTCTATCTGTTAGGGTATTCGCTTGATGTACGTCAGTTTAGCAAAAAAATTACCAGCGTTATACCCTTTAGAGAAAAGTTTAAAATTTGACCAAAATGGTTCGGGGTTTTAAAGTTCGTAATTTCCATATTTTAGATGGTTTTTAGATAACTTGATTTATAACAAGTAAGGTAAAGCATTAAGATGTAACAGTTACATTTTTGATTAGCTTCGAGTAATTCATTTTCATTAAAATTAAATACTTATTACAGTGATTCATGAACTGTAAAAATTTAATGTTTAAAATTATAGTTATTTCATGGTCACCACAGTTCAAATTCCATTTCAGGAAGGTTGAAAAATTATAACAATGGTTGTGATTAACACATATTGATGTTCTTATTTTACGTACGTTTCAGGAATATTAGCTGACAGTACTTATTTCCTTCTTCAGAAATTTAAAAGATTAGAACATTATTTTCTTAACAAAACATAAGAGTATATCTTCTAAAACTAAATTAAGCATAGTTCTATTATCTAGATTGCTGTATATAGCTTACCGTAAAAATTATGCATTATGGTTGAAATATAAAAATTGGTTTAAAAGAAAACATTAATAGTAACTATTGTACAGAATAATTATACAAAACGGAAGACCAAACTAATTGTTGATAGCTCGACGTTACTACCCTAAAAATAATGTAAAGAATTTTCACTTTATTGTCACTGCAAATAAACATTTTTTTTTAATTACCGTAAAAACGGATGAAAAAAAACAACCCCATACTCGAAAGAACTGGAAACTATTAAAGAATACATTTTAACCAATTTGCCTGATAACATATCTGTGTCTGTAAAGTATGGAACAAATTAATTTTTAGCTAAACAGAGCATTTTAAGTAATAATCCTGAAACACGACGATTTTTGATTTTAATTTACCGTATTTTAAAATAATAATCTAATATACAGGGTGAATTACTTTTGAGTAATGACGTCACCGCCATTTTTTTTTAAATGGAACACCCCCATTTTGTTTCAATTTTCGGATTGCTCTAGCTGAGCTGATTCCAAAAATGTATCACATGTTCGCGATCTGTCTCCATACCCAATCATCATAAGTATTTCAATTTTTTGTTTTACACTTAAGTTCATTTCTACTTTAAATTAAATCCAAGTAATAATTAAAACATTCACCAATACCATAAATATTGTAGTACTAAACTGTCACTGAACATCAATAAATTACCAAACAAATAATGACATTTCACAAAAAACTAGACGACTAAGTTTTTTTTAAATTGATAAGAATTAATTTCTTTCATATTCTGTCTGCTAGACCACATGTACCAAACATGTTTGAAAACAGCTCATTTTTATTAATCTAATAATGTAACAAAACATTACAAACTACATTTAAACCAATTGCCGCTAGACAACAAGTATTTTTGAAAATATTGTTAATTTAACTAATAAAGAATGTTATGCGTTACTTTATGAGCACACACAAAACTATTGTATTTTTGTCCACCCTGTACCAATTGGAATCAACATGTGATACATTTTTGGAATCAACTCAGCTAGAGCAATCCGAAAATTGAAACAAAATGGGGGTGTTCCATTTAAAAAAAATGGCGGTGACGTCATTACTCGAAAGTAATTCACCCTGTATATTAGATTATTATTTTAAAATACGGTAAATTAAAATCAAAAATCGAAGTGTTTCAGGATTTTTTCTTAAAATGGTCTGTTTAGCTAAAAATTAATTTGTTCCATACTTTACGGACACAGTGTATACCTATGCTTTAGTTGATAGTGCGATTATTTTATCTCATCCACAATTTAGACCAGACAACCTCTATAAAGTTAAGAATGCTTTAATTAAAAATAATTTTCCACTACAGTTTATTAATAAACACATAAAAAAATAAATACATTGGATTCACAATAGACACAAATTTAATAGTAAAAATAATAAAGACTCAAAGAAATATTTTGTTTCATCACTACTAAAATTAGAAAATTATCCTCGATAAAACACAGCATAAAACTCAATTACTTTCAAAAATTACAATACTGTTAATTGCTTTCATTCTAAGCTTAAAACTAGTGTTCCATTGGACGATAAGTCTAACTTAATATATAAAATTGATTGCAAAAACTGTCACAATTTATTAAAGAACGTATGTCACAGCATCTTTATTTTATTAAAAACAAACGTAATGATACTGCGCTCAGTAACCACCACCTTCAATTTAGCCATTCTTTTGGTTTTAATAATAAAAAAATTTTAACGCATGAGAACAATTTTTATAAAAGATCATTTATTGAAATGTACATCCAAAATACAACACTGTTAATCACAAAACTGATATCAATAATCTAAGGGCCGATCTATTCACCTCCCGTTAAAGTTCCAGGTAAAGTTAACTACCCAATAAATAAAATTTGGGTATATTCATCTACCAATAGTACTAAACTGGCAAGTAACTTTAGTTACGGGCGACTTAAACTTGTACGGATCTCGAAGTAGCATATAGAACGTTACGGGCGAGTTTATAACATCAAAGTTGTGTTTCCCTCTGTTTGTTTACGTTTGACATTAATGCGTTGTAGTAGATATATTATGGATATATTTGAAGACATTGATATTCTTGAAGAGCTAGAAGTATTAGAGGAAATTGAACCAGAAAGAAGGCCATACAATACTCGAAATCGATACGAGCACAAAGATAATTAAAATGACTGGAACGATTTAGATTTCAAACGCCGTTTTCGCGTATCAAAGCACAGTGTCTTAAATATAACTAATCCTATAGAACAGCAGCCAATATCTCTTTCCAACAGGTAATTACATATTTGATAGTGATAAGAGGGTAGTATAATCTTTTCTATATACAAATAATCCAATACCTGCACCGCAACAAGTACTTATTACACTGCGGTTCTACGCTACTGGTAGTTTCTATGTAACAATTGGTGATTTTGCTAATGTGCATAAAAGTACTGCTGCAAAAATTATAAATAAGGTAACAGTAGCTATGTCTCAGTTGAGCAACATATTTACCAAGTTTCCGACAACCGAAGAAGAAAGAAGTGAGGTACAAATTGAATTTAACAATATTGCTCGATTTCCAAGAGTTATTGGTGCTATTGACTGCACTCACATACGTATGCAATCACCTGGTAAACTATAAAAATGTAATAAGCTTAATGTTGAGTAATTTTTAAATGTAGGTGGTCCCAATGCAGAATTATATAGAAACCGAAAGGATTATTTTTCTTTAAACGTGCAAGTTATCTGTGATGCAAATTATGTGATAAGAAACATAGTAGCTCGATGGCCTGAGTCTTCACATGATGCTAATATTTTTGATAACTCAAGAATTCGCATGAAATTTGAGAATAATGAGATGGGAAATGGATTTTTATTAGGTAAATTAATTCATAATAAAGTTGTCCATTATTTTAATGTCTAACCGTAGGTGACAGTGCATATCCTTTACGTACATATCTAATAACTCCGCTACAAAACCCCAGAGATGAAGGGGAAAACTTATTCAATGAATCCCAAATCCGAACAAGAGGTGTCATCGAAACGACTTTTGGGATTTGGAAACGAAGGTTTCCAGTTTTATCGCAAGGTGTGAGGTGCACAGTGGAATTATCCCAGAACGTCGTTGTAGCTACAGCATTTCTACATAACATTGCCCACAAAGATTTAGATGAATTACCAGACATGGATATTGAAGTAGATCTAGGATTAATCGCTGCCCCCATAGAAAATCGTGTACCTCAAAATAATAACGTGCAAAGAGAATTAATAGATTACTTCAGAAATCTCTAAAGAAATAATTAAAAGTTTCTGATTTAAATAAAGAAAATGAATTAATTTAAGTATTTTTTTAATAAATTTTGTTTTTCTATTTCTAACAATTCTATTTTTTTTTTTACATGCATTTCACGAAATAGCTGAATTTCTAAATTATGCCTTTCTTCTTGTAGTTTTAACAATCTCTCTTTATATTCAAGATCACTTTTAGCTGCTAACAGTTGCAATTCTAAAAGATCATTTCTTTTATCCGCTAACTTATATTTTTCTTTAATTTCATGATGACTTTTTTATTTATGCGATGGAGTGGTTCGCAGTTTTTTAGGGTTCCATGTATCCCATGATGGATCTCCAGCACTATTATCAGAGTTTGATGGCTGTGGTTCTAGTTGTTCAACATCTATAACAGTATAGAGTTTTTATTTAAAAAACGTTATTTACAAATTGTAGAAAGATCAAGTAAACACAACGGAGGATTAAAGTTGATTTTTTTTATAATATTACCTATAACAATTGGTGAATCGTCAAAACTGTCTTCATCCCTCTCTTGTGGCAATATTTCAATTAACTCGAGAGGGTTCGTTTTTGTTTTGGTAACGTCTGTCACATTTTCTATAGTAACAGGAGCAACTGCGATTGCATCTGGAATTCAAAACGTATGATGAAAAGATATTAAAACGAAATTCGGTTTTTTACCTCCATCACTATCGTTGCAACTTGGAAGCCCTTCTATAGAAATGGTTAAAATGTGCAGGAGTTTTTCCTCATAATCCGTTAATGGAGTTATGTCAGCTTGACCACCTCCAGTTTTTACAGCTCCATTTTATTTTTGTTGCATTTTTGTTTTAATGCACGTTTAATGCCTTCGTACTTAGTTCGTAGCTGATTGACAATCCTATATGCAGTACTGCTTTTAGCATTAAACGCAGTACACAATTTGTTCCACGCCTCCTCTTTGGATTTCCATGTCGCTGCATCCGTTTCTTTATTTTCCACCACCTTAATATTCTTTAGTACCTCTTCGGCAAGTAAACGAGTCTCCTATTGAGTAAAATTTGTAGCCCTAGGCCGTTTCCTTTTTTCTAGAGTAATTATTTATTAATTTACATTACTACCTAACAAATACATAGTTTCACCTGATTCATTATTTATAGAAGTCATTTTTTAAACTTTCAAATTGTAAATAAACTTGACAACTGTTTCATGTGAACACCACGCTCTAATTATGAACATAACCTTTAAGTGGTATTTATCTCCTACTCTTTCTAACGCACGCAAACATTATCACCTATTTTTGTCTTCGGTAGCATGTAAACAAGGTGAAAAGTATCACCTTTATAAAAACATTCGACAACTTCTCGTTATTTACTTGGGAGCTTTAAAAAACTACCGAAAGCAAGTGACAGGTCACATGTAACTTTACGTCGTACTTAGTTACTCAACAGTTTATGGGAATATGAATAGATCGGTCCTAAGTAATATATACCTTAATTTAATTAAAAATAAGTATCTTAAATAGTTAGATATTACCACAATGGAATGTTACTAAGTTGGTAACTGTTTCCTCATAGTTAAGTTGGTATATTTTGTAAAAAGAATTTTCACTTTTACGTTTGACATCACTTCAAATAGACACGTTTTCAAGCAAATTGGTTAAAATTTATTCTTTAATAGTTTCCAGTTGTTTTGAATATGGGGGTTGTTATTTCACCCGTTTTTACGGTAATATAAAAAAAGAAATTTATTTGCAATGACAAAAAAGTGAAAATTCTTTAAATTATTTTTTAGGGGTGCAAAACAATTAGTTTGGTTTTCCGTTGTGTACAATTATTCTGTACAATAACTACTATTAATGTTTTCTTTAAACCAATTTTTATATTTCAATCATAATGCATGGTTTTTACGGTAAGCTATAAACAACAATCTAGATAATATAACTATGCTTAATTTAGTTTTAGAGGATATATATATGTATATATATATATATATATATATATATATATATATATATATTAATATAAAGTTATTTGACGAATATTTAAAAAATTTTTTTCTCCTCTTTCTTCACTATGGTACGTGTGTCAATAAAACGAACTACAAACTTCAACATTTTCCATATATTTCGAATACGGTTGTATTCATCATCAGTGAATTTAACAACAAAGGAACTAAAATTAATATTAAAATTGACAATTATGACAAATAATGTACAAGGTTACTATTTAAATTTTCCAACATATTATTATAATTTATGGGTAAGCTTTCTAAATCTTTTTTACTGTTACAAGAAATTTTGTTATTAATTTTATATGTAACATTTCTAAAATTAACGTTTTTTAAATTTGATTCTACATCTAAAATTTTTGTGTTATCATATTGAAAGATGTGTCCTAAATCGTTTGAATGTTTAGCCAAAACAGTACTTTTAGGTTTAACACGAACATCAGATTTATGTTGTGTTAATCAATTTTTTAAAGGTTGTAAAGATGTTCCTATGTAAACTTTATCACAAGAACCACAAGGAATTTGGAAAGTAGTGTTAGTTATGTTATTTTTCGAAATTTTTGATTTTAATTTAGACATTAAATTTATACATCTGTTATTAATTGAAAATACCGGATTTAATTTAAATTTTTAAGTGATTTATATATTAAGCATTTTTATTGTTATAAGGAAGGGTATAAAAGTAATTTTGTCATTTTCCTTAGGTTCCTTATTCGTAGAAAAATTATTATAAAAATATGAATTTGTTGTTTAATTATTTTCAAAATTAATGATTTTGGATAATTATTTTCAGTAAATGCTTTAATAATATTTTGATATGTTTAGAACGGAAATTTGGATCTGCGATTTTCAAACATCTTCCAATAGTATTGATAATGGTATTAATTTTGTAGCCTAAAGGATGGTTAGAATAAAATTTAAATACCTCCAGCTATTGTAGTTTTGGAACCAATCGATTAAGATTTGGTTATTTTTCGAATGACCAACGTGTCTAAAAATGGTATTTGGTTATCTTTTTGAATTTCAACAGTAAATTGTAATTTAGAATTAAAATTATTAAATATATCTAAAACTTCCTGAATCCTGTTTTTGGTATACTCATTAAAATATCATCATATCTAAAATAAAATAAATGTGAAACTTAATTTGTCCAAACATATATCTTCAAATATTTCTGAAGAAGGGAATCAGTGCTGTCAGCTAATAATATTCCTGAAACGTACGTAAAATAAAAACATCAATATGTGTTAATCACAACCATTGTTGTAATTTGCAACCTTCCTGAATTGTAATTTGAACTGTGGTGATCATGAAATAACTACAATTTTAAACATAAAACTAAATACTTGATTTCAAGATAATCAAGGTTAGGTTGTTCGAATTGTAATTATTTTTTTAACCTTTAGATTAAATAAAATCAAGAGAACTTAAAACAACAAAATAGTAATTTATCACACAAAACGATAAATTTTAACGTTTAGTCACAGATGTTAATTCGCGAATAGCATTGACCATGTTCGAAAAATCTCTATTGAGATGATTATTTTTTGACGTTTATAAAAACCAATAAACAGTATCAATTTTTAATCACGTGGATACGTTGAAGCCAATCACAACATTATTATACTGAGAATTTTCTCTTGTGTTATTTTCGCGAAAATAATATGGTATATGTCATTTCAGAATTTAAATATTTTTAATTGTCATTTAATGTCAATCAATACTCGTAAAAATGAGTTCCAAAAGGCTTAGCTCCACATCAGAAACAGAAATAAATGAAGAGATTGGGAAAAATATGTCAAAAAATACGAAAATAAGCAATACATCAGTTTGGAAACAATTTGAAACGTTCTATTGTGAAAAAGGTTATACGCTTGAAGAAAGTACTTCTGTTGTAAAATTAGCTTGCATTTTGAAAGATTGGGCATACAACATGAAGCGATGTAATGGAACCGATTATAAGGAAAGTGTTATTAAAACTATGTGGAACATAGTCGGTATGCACGGAATACGAAACGAAACATTTTACAAAGAAGACCTGAAAAACAGAAGCAAAGTGCAATAACGTTAACTAAGGAACAAATAATTCTTTTAGATATCAATCAAAATGCATTTATGTCAATCACAAGGTTCATTAAACGTCAAAAAATAATCTGTCGAATATCACTCGAGAGTTCAATAAATTTGAAAATAATTCTCCAAGATATTTCTCAAACTTGTAAATAGGCAATAGCCACTCGAGCCCTATGGGCTCTCGTGGCTATTGCCAGACAACAAGTTATCGAAATATCTGTCGAATTATTTTCAATTTATTTTCACTCTCTTATGATAATTTTCCGTTATCGTAACGTATAGTATTCTATTATATTTTTTCTAATTCGGTGTATCTAAGGACTCTTAAACGCATCATTTGTAGTGGATTGAGAAGCAGCGTTTCTAGTAACTTTTCTGGCGTCTTTTCTGGAGTAATAATATTTTGACATATCAGTTGATTAGATCTAGGTTAGATATTTAAACAATTGTAACATGCATAAACTTTGACAGAAAGTTAAAAAGATAAAGTTATGAGCGTTATTATTTTAAGGAAATCTATTAAATTTAAGAAAAATACATGTTTATAAATATTTAAGTACCTAAGAAAGTACATTTTCAAGAATAAAATTACTATGTATACATAGGTATGGTACCAGTTTTTTTCAGATAATAGTTTAGGAGAATATATAATTAAGTAATATTTTGCAAAAGTATGCAATATGTTTTCACCTTTTATAAGATAACTCAATGGGATACAACTACATTATTATCTGATGGACGTATTCTTTGATACTTGAATGACTTGAATTATGAACCCAATATAATAAGAAACTGTTAGGGTGCGTTGTACCATCTCGAGTTAATGTAGGGTTACTGCTAATCTTGAATTATGTAGGAAACATGCATTGTATAAAAGTTAATCTACGATTACTTGGAGGTAACCCAACGTTACATAATACCGCCAAATATTTTGGGTTAGCCCAGGGTTAAGTATTTGTCACCTTACTTTTTCTTCACCTGTCCAATTGATGGTTTTGTGTTTATAAGAAAAATTGTGTAGTAAAAGTATTATAATTATTTACATGTAAAAATGGCTTTGGTGGATGTTAATGGTATAGAGGAATTAACAAAGATGAAGATTTTCTTGAATTGATCGCGGTTTTGGTAAGAGCTGATCCGAACTGTAATGAAAGGGTAGATCATTTTGAAAATGGAATGATTTGGATTTCAAACTAAGATTTCGTTTGTCAAAGGTGGTTGTACGTTATATAATTGACAAAATTGTGTTACAAATTACTCCACATACTAATAGGTACTGTGTATAGGCATCTTCATTATATTTTAATATAATGGACATCATGAATTTCCTCCAGATGATATGGTTCTGATAATACTTTTCTGGCTACTGGAACATTGTTAACAGTTGGGGAGAATTCAGTGGAGTGGACAAAGCGACAACTTCAAGAGTTATAGTTACTGTTGTGGAATCTCTGGCTCGTCTACGGTTGAAATGCCAACTACTCAAAAGAAATAACTAGCGTACGACAGGGTTTTTGTAATATTGCCAAACCAGGTGTGTTGGAGCCCTGGTCTATACCCATGAATTTCAACATAAAATATCATCATATCTAAAATAAAATAAATTAAACAATTTGTCAAACTTATTTAAACTATTCTATAGGTTACTAGTACAAATCATATCTTAAATATTTGTTATTAAAATCATTTACAATTAAATACGTAGAATGTAAAATATTTACTCCAAATATAATTGATGTTAATTTGGTGTCATTTTAAAATTTGTTATTAAATTCCGATGAAATTAGATATTCAAATTAATTGATAAATTCGTTATTTGAAAACTAGTTGAAGAAAAAAAAATTTTTATATATATATATATATATATATATATATATATCTTAGGTATTGTTAAAAAGCAATGTTCTAATCTTTTAAATTTCTGAAGAGAATCAGTGCTGTCAGCTAATAATATTCCTAAACGATACGTAAAATAAAAACATCAATATGTGTTAATCACAACCATTGTTGTAATTTGCAACCTTCCTGAATTGTAATTTGAACTGTGGTGATCATGAAATAACTACAATTTTAAACATAAAACTAAATACTTGATTTCAAGATAATCAAGGTTAGGTTGTTCAATTGTAATTATTTTTTAACCTTTAGATTAAATAAAATCAAGAGAACTTAAAACAACAAAATAGTAATTTATCACACAAAACGATAAATTTTAACGTTTAGTCACAGATGTTAATTCGCGAATAGCATTGACCATGTTCGAAAAATCTCTATTGAGATGATTATTTTTGACGTTTATAAAACCAATAAACAGTATCAATTTTTAATCACGTGGATACGTTGAAGCCAATCACAACATTATTATACTGAGAATTTTCTCTGTGTTATTTTCATGAAAATAATATGGTATATGTCATTTCAGAATTTAAATATTTTTAATTGTCATTTAATGTCAATCAATACTCGTAAAATGAGTTCCAAAAGCTTAGCTCCACATCAGAAACAGAAATAAATGAAGAGATTGGGAAAAATATGTCAAAAATACGAAAATAAGCAATACATCAGTTTGGAAACAATTTGAAACGTTCTATTGTGAAAAAGGTTATACGCTTGAAGAAAGTACTTCTATTGTAAAATTAGCTTGCATTTTGAAAGATTGGGCATACAACATGAAGCGATGTAATGGAACCGATTATAAGGAAAGTGTTATTAAAACTATGTGGAAGATAGTCGGTATGCGGAATACGAAACGAAACATTTTACAAAGAAGACCTGAAAAACAGAAGCAAAGTGCAATAACGTTAACTAAGGAACAAATAATTCTTTTAGATATCAATCAAAATGCATTTATGTCAATCACAAGGTTCATTAAACGTCAAAAAATAATCTGTCGAATATCACTCGAGAGTTCAATAAATTTGAAATAATTCTCAAGATATTTCTCAAACTTGTAAATAGGCAATAGCCACTCGAGCCCTACGGGCTCTCGTGGCTATTGCCAGACAACAAGTTATCGAAATATCTGTCGAATTATTTTCAATTTATTTTCACTCTCTTATGATAATTTTCCGTTATCGTAACGTATAGTATTCTATTATATTTTTTCTAATTCGGTGTATCTAAGGACTCTTAAACGCATCATTTGTAGTGGATTGAGAAGCAGCGTTTCTAGTAACTTTTCTGGCGTCTTTTCTGGAGTAATAATATTTTGACATATCAGTTGATTAGATCTAGGTTAGATATTTAAACAATTGTAACATGCATAAACTTTGACAGAAAGTTAAAAGATAAAGTTATGAGCGTTATTATTTTAAGGAAATCTATTAAATTTAAGAAAAATACATGTTTATAAATATTTAAGTACCTAAGAAAGTACATTTTCAAGAATAAAATTACTATGTATACATAGGTATGGTACCAGTTTTTTTCAGATAATAGTTTAGCAGAATATATAATTAAGTAATATTTTGCAAAAGTATGCAATATGTTTTCACCTTTTATAAGATAACTCAATGGGATACAACTACATTATTATCTGATGGACGTATTCTTTGATACTTGAATGACTTGAATTATGAACCCAATTTAATAAGAAACTGTTAGGGTGCGTTGTACCATCTCGAGTTAATGTAGAGTTACTGCTAACCTCGAATTATGTAGGAAAAATGCATTGTGTAAAATTTAATCTACGATTACTTGGAGGTAACCCAACGTTACATAATACCGCCAAATATTTTGGGTTAGCCCAGGGTTAAGTATTTGTCACCTTACTTTTTCTTCACCTGTCCAATTGATGGTTTTTGTGTTTATAAGAAAAATTGTGTAGTAAAAGTATTATAATTATTTACATGTAAAAATGGCTTTGGTGGATGTTAATGGTATAGAGGAATCAACAGAAGATGAAGATTTTCTTGAATTGGTGGAGATTGTGTTAAGAGATCCTCGAAACTTTAGTGAAAGGGTAAATCATTTTGAAAAATGGAATGATTTGGAGTTCAAACAAAGATTTCGTTTGTCAAAATTGGTTGTGCGTTGTATAATTGACAAAATTACGTTACAAATTACTCCACATACTAATAGGTACTGTGTATAGGCATCTTCATTATATTTTAATATAATGGACATCATGAATTTCCTCCAGATGATATGGTTCTGATAATACTTTTCTGGCTACTGGAACATTGTTAACAGTTGTGGGAGAATTCAGTGGAGTGGACAAAGCGACAACTTCAAGAGTTATAGTTACTGTTGTGGAATCTCTGGCTCGTCTACGGTTGAAATGCCAACTACTCAGAAGAAATAACTAGCGTACGACAGGGTTTTTGTAATATTGCCAAATTACCTAGGTGTGTTGGAGCCCTGGTCTATACCCATGCACGTTTTCAATCACCTGGAGGGGAAGATGCTGAACGATTCCGCGATAGAAAGGGGTATCTTTCGTATAATGTACAGGCTATGTGCGACAGTAATGTAATAATTAGAAATATCGTTTGTCGTTGAAGTGGGCTCGTCACATGACTACAATATTTAATAATTTCTCCTTGAGAATAAGATTGGAAAATGAAGATTTTGGGGGTGGTAGCTTGGTTGTTTGAGAGAGTGGTTATGCAATTAAAAAATATTTAATAACTCCATTGGAAAATCCTGTAACGCCAGCAGAGGATTTACTTAATGAAGCTCAAATAAAGACCCGAAATCCGATCGAAAGGTGCTTTGGAGCTTTAAAAAGAAAATTTCTTTGTTTGGCATATGGAATCAGGCTTCATCGTAGCAAAGTTGAACCAATTGTGGTAGCATCAGCAGTGTTACATAATATCGCAGTTACAATGAATCATGCTACACCACAATTAACGAGAGGAGGCTGTAGAACTTACAATGAATGTTAATGAATATGCAGCTGAACAAGGCAATTTTGAAAATAATATTACACGGCATATATTAATTACTAACCATTTTGCGAAACTGTTGTAAATGTAACCATCATTTATTTGTATTGTTTTGATACTGTATTTTAATTATTGATAAACCAAATTACACTAATCACTTTATTCGGCATAAATGATAAAAATTAATTCATAATTGTTTTCTTAATATTTGCATTTCCACATCGTGTTTTTCTCGCTTCATAGCCTCCAAATCCAATGTTTGGTTTGCCGAACAGGCTTCGTGTTTTTCACGCATCAATTGGAACTTTAAATTATGCTGTTCCAAATAACATTGTTTTTGCAAATCTGCAAGCTCTGTTTTGGTTGCTTCCCGTTTACTTAATTTATCCCGCAGCGGCTTCTGCTTTTCAGTTTCACCTAAGAATTAATATGAGTCATTTGTAATCAAATTATTAATTGTATGCCTACCATGTGTCATTGTTTGGGACGGCAATGGTTTTGAACTAGGTGTTTTTAATTTTGCAGGAGTATAGGTCTTCTAACTAGGTCCTGTAATACCATCATCACGACTAATTATAGGTTCGTGCACTACCTCAATATCAGGTGACGGCTCTGATACAATTAGCACCATGTCATCATTAGGTGATGCTCTTAATGCAAAATTAAACCATTATATAGTTTACATTACAGATGTTTTTAAAAAAACACCATTAGAGTTTGTTAAAACAGTTACTTACTTGGCCAAGGAATGGACTGAGAGTTTTCAATTGTTGCCATAGTCTCGTCATCGTCAAAGCGTGGCCCTAAAATATCTTTAATAGTCTTATGGACTTCAGTATCTTCAAAATGAATAGGAGGTCCACCACCAGTACCAGCAGCATGTTTTTTAATTTCTGAATACCTCTTGCAGGTACTTTTTTTAAATTGTGGTACCTGTTTTTCAGGGTGTTTACAGTCCGCGCGGCCAAAGAATGCCTCGTGTCGCGCATGGATGTTCGTGCATTCGGCCGCACTCGTTCACGCAATAGCGACTGAAAGCATTACCAGTGGCGTCGGTGTCGCGTTTTCAATTATTCGTCACCAAACCACAAGAAATTTTAAAATATTTTATTTATATGAATTACATATGAACCACTTATTACTTGGCCACTTTTTCCCAATGTAGAACTCGTATTTCTACACTCGCTTTTAAATCACAGTTGAAAACAAACTAACTAATAAAAACAATTTTGAATATTTGCTAATCTGTTGTTAATGATACTAAGGAATGTCAACTATTAGGATTTCTTGAATGAGCATTTAAGCAAATGTCATTAGCATTACATGCGCCCCAAAACTACTTATTTATTTTACTATGTATTGTGAAAGTATTTGTTGTTTATACATATTTGTCTAATAAATTTGAGTATTATGAGCTTTAAAATTCACATAGGACAGAAAATGGTTCACTGTCGTTTTGTTGCAATAATTTTAATAAAGTTAAATTAACAAGTACGTATGTAAATTAATAATAGAAATAAATAATTAATTAGTGTAATACATGATAATAAACGGAACGCGCTTTTGGTGGCGACGCCACAGACATGCCGCGCTTAAGAGACTTGCAGTTGGACGAATGCGCATCCAACGTTCAGGCATTCTTTGGCCGCGCGGACTGTACATCTCTATAAATTTCACTGCCTTGGTTGTATAATGCAGATACTTTCTTACATGCGGCACCTTTTATTTTATTGTTATCTGCATCTGTTTATTTACTTTCAATAGCAGGCGCTTATTGAGAAACAAGCCCTAAGAGTGAAGAGCGGGAAATTTTGAAGTACCCAATTTTATCAGAAAATTTTTATTATCAAAACTTTTTTTGCAGGTTTGAGTAGAGGAAAGTATGCGATTTTATGTCTTAAAAATAATTCCGCTCAAATGAGAGCCATTTTTGTGTAAACACTCTTCTAATCTAGATTGGAAATTTTCCAATAACTCGGCGGAGCAGGACAGGTTGAATTTGCTCAATTTCTTGTGTAATGTTTATTGCTAATTCCGGTAAGGTTTGTGGTCTATTACTGTATACCCTGCTCTTCAGAAACCTTACCGGAATTAGCATCGAACATCAAACAAGAAATTGAGCGAATTTAATCTGTCCTGCGTCGTCGAATAACCGAAAATTTTCAATCTAAGTTAGAAGAGTGTTTACAAAGACATGGTTCCCATTTGAGCGGAATTATTTTTAAGACATAAAATGGCATACTTTCCTCTACTCAAACCTGTAAAAAAGTTTGTTTTGAAAATAAACATTTTCTGAAAAAATTGGGTACTTCAGAATTTCCCGTTTCACTGTCGTAGCCTTTATAACTGTACAATATGAAACTTCTAAATTTTATATAAAAACTTAATAATAAAGAATTGGCACACTACAGTCACAAATATATCTTTGCTGAATCATCTAAAACCATCTGCCAAAATAAAGACTAAAATCAAAACTATACACCAATCTGAAGTTTCATTTCACCCAACCTTCTAAAATAGGAGGTTAGTTAATTGTGACTTATTTGTGGCTCATACAACGTATGTGGTGTTTTATCCCAGGTTAAATTTAATTTTCGATTAGGAAACTTTCAAGTTAACTCTAGTTGATACAACGCACCCTTAATGAGTACAAGTGTATTGATCGGTGTTATTCGATTAAATGATTCAATTTATACTGTTAACATAAATAAACCTATAATGACATTATTACATGACATTTGAGTATTACCAACCCAAACATGTCAAAAAAACTATTCAATGAATTTAGTCATTTTTGATGCAAGTTTTGTTGACCTTTTTAAATAATTTTCCTCAATAGAAAAAATAGCGTAAAACACACGTTTCATAAGTCACTTTGCGCACTTATTCCGCTGGATGCGTGCGCCAATAGAATAACTTATGATACTTGTGTTTTAATGTACTAGTGTGCTAGTACGTAAATAATTAAAGATTTCGACTTGTCAAGTGTTTCGTAAACATCAAAGTTAACGGGTCATGATAATTTGAATTACATAAAAGAATAGGTAAAATTCAGTTTATCTACGCTGTGAATAAAGTGTAACCTTCGTATCGTACTTCAGTGTATAAAATTGTATTTTAACCCAAGCACAATATAAATAAAATAATTTAAAAAATATTTTTCAACAAATGAATATTGTAAAACGTTAAAGGCGCAGTGAAGTCAAAAAATTACGTACAGTTAAAAGTTTGACATGTTAGGAATGCGAGTCGCTAAGTAATATCTTATTAATGAGTTTGGTGTCGCAGTTATCGCTGTCACAAATAACACAAGTCGCACGGTCGTACATATGCTAACCCATTGAATCTTAGTAATCTGCTCGATTTATGTGCTTGGGTTGAAATTATGTCGGACGTGAAACCATATTTGTAGGAACCACGCTATTCTCAACTAAATATCCAAAAGACCGATGGGTATGAGGATAAAAGAGAAAAATTTAAAAACAGAATGGGTGACATGTATTGGTGTACATGTGACAATTGCATTGAAATATCAAATTATTTTGAATGTGTGTGTTTCAAAGAATCAGAACAATTAGCGAAGTGATGGGAGGCCTAGATTGAATGAATCATTTGAAAGTGTTATTTTGAACATCGACTGCCTAAAAGCTTCCCGATATCAAATGTTTCTACGAGCTGACAAAGAATGCAGAAAAAAATTAAATAATGAAACAAATGAACTTTCGAGCCATCTTGGATATAAAGATTTCATTTACTGGTTCAACGGTTGGGTACCATTAGACATCGGTAAAAGAAAAGTAATTCCTGCTTATGTAATCAATAAAATGGGACAGAATTATCTTGAGGAAAAGGAATTTATAAAGGATTCATTTCAGTGGAAAGTAATGATCCGGTTGAATTTGATTAGTGATTCGATTTGTTATTACAGTTGTATTTATATAACTTAAGAACACAAAAATCATTTATTTTTAGAATTAACATGTATCATGTAACATGTAGGAATAAATATGCCAACTTTTTAAACCCAAGAAATTATAATATTATAATACCATACCAAGTAAAAGTATAAAGTAACAAAAAGAAACAAAGAAACCTGTAAAAATGCATTTTCTGGTTTTCCTCCAAAGCAGGTTTTGCTGTAGGAGCAACATTCATTCCAGCAAAATCATCTTAGCGGTTCACAGTTATCGTATCATCTCCACTAACTAAATCACAAATTGTTCTTAACAGTTCCTCGCACCATTTATTACATTTTTGCTTGTATATAGGAACATATATCCATTTTTTTTGTGATTTAGAAAATGCTTGTTGTTCACTAATTTTTTCTTCCAACGTTGTGATTTTGGTCTAAAATCGCTAGCATACCGGGTACAATCATCCTATCATATAAGAAATGATTTCGCTTTCCAGTAGGACAATAATGTTGATTTTGTGGGGATTAATTTTTTCTTTTTATTTTAAGCATCCACAGTTTATGCCGTTCTGAAGATTTTTCTCGTGAAGGAAATTGATGAACACCCACCGAACCTGCATTTTCCTTCAATTCCTCAAAAATTAAAAATACCGAACGCGTTTTAATAACTAAAGTATCATCATCATCATCATCAGCGATGGACGAAAATTTTTGCTGTTTTTCTGTTCTTACTTTTTAATGTAAGACAGCTATAGTACGCCGTATTTTATTTTACCCAATGTTCATCATCATTACACAACCATAATAATAATTACATAATACTGTCTAAACCTGTTGTAAACCTTCACGCGATCAACACACACTTGTTATACCTTAAACCGTACATCTATAGTATGTAATTGTTATTATGGTTGTGTAATGATGATGTACATTGGGTGAAATAAAACACGGCGTCCTATAGCTATCTTACGAGATGAAATCGATGTTAGTTTCAAATCAGCATCTTAGGCTTGAATTTTAAATCTTGTTTCTCTCAATCAAATTCATAAACAAAAAAGCAAATTCAAGATGCAAGTCTAAGATGTTGATTTGAAGTCAGCTTCTGTCAAAGTTATTTGACCTGGTATATTGCTTGTTTTTCTACAATTCTACTTTGATATATAAAAGAATTTTAGTACTTTAGTGGTTTTAATTAAGACTTAGGGTGACTGTAACGTGTGATTCTAGGTTGAAACTTGTTTTAGCTAGAGGCACCTAGATACAGAAACAAGATGAAGTCTGATATTGATTTGAAAACAGTTTCTACGAACAACCAAGGGTTGAGAATCCCTATGTGGTCACCTACCTGCAATTACAGTTTCTCAAAATAAAGATGATAAAAAAGATGAAGTGTATTATCAAAATTGGAAATGAAAGTCGACTTGTTTGTCTTTTATATAATTAGTGTTTTTGTCCAAACACGTAAGAGGTATTTGAGCCTTGAATAGTGAAAGGATGTTATTGTTGGTTACATAACTGGGAAATTCCCACGCCGTACTCACAAAAGAACGTGGAACATCATAATTGTATTTTCAAGGTCTGTTTGCGTTTTATGTAATTAGCTAATTAGTGTGTTTTCCTAAACATGTTAGAGGTATTTGAATAGTGAAAGGATGTTGTTGTAGTTACATTACTGGGGAAATTCAGAAAATAATTACTTTATGTTAATGATTCGGGAAACCGTTAAGTACTTTATGTTAAGATTGAGATTGATTTGATTGATTTGATTGATTTGATTGATTTGATTGATTTGATTGATTTGATTGATTTGATTGATTTGATTGATTTGATTGATTTGATTGATTTGATTGATTTGATTGATTTGATTGATTTGATTGATATTGATTGATTTGATTGATTTGATTGATTTGATTGATTTGATTGATTTGATTGATTTGATTGATTTGATTGATTTGATTGATTTGATTGATTTGATTGATTTGATTGATTTGATTGATTTGATTGATTTGATTGATTTGATTGATTTGATTGATTTGATTGATTTGATTGATTTGATTGATTTGATTGATTTGATTGATTTGATTGATTTGATTGATTTGATTGATTTGATTGATTTGATTGATTTGATTGATTTGATTTATTTGTTTGTTTTTTTTGATTTGATTGATTTGATTGATTTGATTGATTTGATTGTATTGATTTGATTGATTTGATTGATTTGATTGATTTGATTGATTTGATTGATTTGATTGATTGATGATTGATTGATTTGATTGATTTGATTGATTGATTGATTGATGATTGATTGATTTGATTGATTTGATTGATTTGATTGATTTGATTGATTTGATTGATTTGATTGATTTGATTGATTTGATTGATTTGATTGATGTTGATTGATTTGATTGATTTGATTGATTTGATTGATTTGATGATTTGATTGATTTGATTGATTTGATTGATTTGATTGATGTTGATTGATGATTGATTTGATTGATTTGATTGATTTGATTGATTTGATTGATTTGATTGATTTGATTGATTTGATTGGATTTGATTGATTTGATTGATTTGATTGATTTGATTGATTTGATTGATTTGATTGATTTGATTGATTTGATTGATTTGATTGATTTGATTGATTTGATTGATTTGATTGATGATTGATTGATTTGATTGTTGATTGATTTGATTGATTTGATTGATTTGATTGATTTGATTGGATTTGATTGATTTGATTGATTTGATTGATTTGATTGATTTGATTGATTTGATTGATTTGATTGATTTGATTGATTTGATTGATTTGATTGATTTGATTGATTTGATTGGATTTGATTGATTTGATTGATTTGATTGATTTGATTGATTTGATTGATTTGATTGATTTGATTGATTTGATTGATTTGATTGATTTGATTGATTTGATTGATTTGATTGATTTGATTGATTTGATTGATTTGATTGATTGATTGATTTGATTGATTGATTGATTTGATTGATTTGATTGATTTGATTGATTTGGATTGATTTGATTGATTTGATTGATTTGATTGATTTGATTTGATTGATTATTGATTGATTTGATTGATTTGATTGATTTGATTGATTTGATTGATTTGATTGATTTGATTGATTTGATTGATTTGATTGTTTGATTTGATTGATTTGATTGATTTGATTGATTTGATTGATTTGATTGATTTGATTGATTTGATTGATTTGATTGATTTGATTGATTTGATTGATTTGATTGATTTGATTGATTTGATTGATTTGATTGATTTGATTGATATGATCGATTTATTTGATTAATTGACTTGATTTGACTGATCGATTTGATTCAGATTAATCCCATTGAGATTGATCTGATTGATTGATTTGGATCAATCTCTATTACAGAAAACATTTATTAGTTTTAAAAATACAGCAGTCACAGTCAGGGTGGCATGATAAAGAGCGAAGGTCTATAGTTGTCTTATGAGATAGTATGCTGATCACTGATTAGAATACTATTTCAAATTTCAAGTTTTCCCGACAAGGGGTCGAAAATCCTAGAACAAGTTCCGGAATACTATGCCTGTCTTATGAGATAGTATGAGGGCCCCCTTATTAGAATACTATTTCAAATTTCCCGCAATAACAATTACAAAAATGACCGACAAAACAAAAATGGCCAACAAGATAGCTGCCAAAACGGTCTACAAGCAACGCCGGCAAAATTATCGACAAGATGGCCGACAAAACAAAAATGGCCGCCACCAATTAGAAACCAGAGGACGGATCTGGGCGGAGTCTATGGAGCCGTCAAAAAACCAGGGGGCGTGGCCTACCCTCAGGCCCTCCAATCTGATCGCTGTACACGGGTGCATCACCAATCTGGGCGACTGAGGTTACCTACCCTCCAGGAGACGGACTGCCAAAAAACGCTCTTAATACGGTCAAAAAGACCCTGATTAAGCGGGTAACGACAATAAATACGTCATCAAGAGGTTGAAAATGGTGCCGAAAAAAAGGAGCGGGAAATAGGTGTGACCAACCAGAGCACTGAGGCTGGATGCTGAGCGGGGGTGTATAGACCAATAAGAAATCAGGGATGTGACCTGTCTTCAGGCCCTCCAATCAGAGCATACAGTCTCAGGCACAAAAAAGTTGTGAGAGGAAAGTCGCCCCATTCTACTGATCTAAAGGTCTTCCACGTGGTAAGGAATCGTAGAGTAACTTCTAACCTGCAATTAATAATATGAATGCTATGGTACATGTACTAAAGCGTATGAATATAATACTTACCTACTTCTAGCAGGAATACATTCTCTCAATTGTGTATCTTGCTTAGTTATTTCACCTTCCACTAGTGAAAATAAATGTTCAAACTGATCACTACCTAAACGAAGAAAATTTTTGTAAGAAGTAGGATCTCTTAGCAGGAGCTCATTTAACATATTTAAAATAAGTACCTCTGCCGTTGTTTAGGCGTTGTAGCCACACTAATCGCACTGCCGCAAAAAGAATTTTCCTTACAAAATTTAGTAAAGATATACGTTTTTTAATTCAATTTTTTTAATAAAATTTTGAATCATATTTAGTTTATAAATTTCGTGCCAAATTTAGTTAACGTCAGACGGCATTTACACACAAATACATGGTGATTCAGATAAAGCATGTTTGATGAAAAAAATTTGATAACCGTTTAAAGTAAGGCGAGGAAACTTTTTAGTTTAATCGTAGGTTTTTCGAAATGCATAAGCGTTGATTTTTTTATCGGATACATACATTTTTTCTTTAAACGTCAAAAAAAAAACAATTATTAGCTCATTTCATGATATAGAAGTTGTACATTTTAGACGGCTGTGCGTTGCTGTTAGCAGCAGAGGTATCTGATGCTAGGGGAGACAGAAAATGTACGACGGTATATAATTAATAAAAAAAATGTATTTATTAATACAACGCTTTTTTAATGGTGAAATTTTAATCTTTATTTTGTATAACTATTCGGCGTTTGAAGAAAAAATAGTAGGTTTTATTCGAAGCAACTTCTTGTGATTCGTCGGTACTGACTCATAACAAAAGTTTTACTTTTACTCCTAATAAAACAATGTATCAGGTATGTATATCAGGAAATATCTTTGTCGTGGCAATTAGATCTAGAGCCAATGAAATGCAAAAAGTCGCCAGAACTTGCTCGAGCCATTTTTTGAATTTCCCTAGATTTTTGAGTGAATTGCCCAAACAAACAAAAATATTGACTGCTATTAAAAATGCATTTATCCACGATACACCTACAGACGGTATGCCGATGCGCACTGGATGCGTCTTGTATCTCGGTCTGCTGACGTCATCTGCAAACTCAAGCGCTTGTGTATGTATAAAGCATGCAAATTTTGGACGTAAAGTGGGAATTGTGAAGATTTAGCTTGAGCAATTACATTTATTATTAAAGTAATTACTTTTTGGCTAGGTATTTACACAAAATATCAATCAGAAATTTAAAAGAAATCAAATTTTATGAAAATGGTAATATAAAATCGCCGTTTTTGATTTTATTTAATAAACGAATATAAAAATGAAATTTAATAGAAAAATAAAAAACATAAATGTTTAGCAGGTATTTTAAGCAAAAAGGTGTAGATTCGACAGCTGACTTTTTAAAATCTTCCTTCTTGTAGTCCACTTGCTGAAAATTTTGGAAAAACTAATATCCTAATTTGTTTTATTTGTTATAACTTTTTTGTTACTTAAGATATTGAGATGCGGTTTGAACTAATTTGCATGGTAATTTAAATACTTTTATACTTTTCGTTGACAATTTTGAAAAGTAATTTGTCGGTTTAATTCCCTTAATCTAATATATGTCCTCGTCCTACTTAGGCAGAGAATCACTTGAAATGGAATTTGTGTCTCCCCCAATTTACACATCGTTTTCTGCGCCAGTTGTAGAAAAATATTTTTTTCATCACATAATGAGCTACCATGCATATACAGAAACTCAGCATCAAGTTTTTGAGCTGCTTCATATAATTCCTTACTTGGCTCCATTAAATATCCTCTTGAAATTGTTTGCAACCAGTCGGGTATATTATTAGGTAACTGACAGCTATTGGTAGCGACTCCCAAAGAATATTTATCTTTGAATTTATAAGCAACATAGCCTGCTATATATTTGAGAGATTCACTGTTCACCTTCCCTTTTACTTCCACTCGCGAGAACTCGTCGTCAATAGCAGCGTCCAAAGCTTCTTCATCTAAGTATTGCGGATGCGCAAATGAACTAGATGAAATGACATCCTCTACACAGTCATTTTGCTGATCTAAATTTGATTCACTTCCACGTATATTAGAAAGCAAGTTTTGTGTTAAACACATATCTTTTATTGGTTCTCGAGATATACTAAGCAAGCATTCTTCAGAATTCTCTTCAGTGTTTCTATTTTCCGTAAAAATAGCTGTAGAATGTTTCCCAAGTATAAACCACCTCATTCGATACTTAAAATCAAGTGGAGAGGGATGGTCATTTGCTGCGCCCATGCCCCGAATATAAGCAAAAAAATTTTCAAGAACATCTTGCTTCAGACGCGATGTTAAAATGTACTCGACACCATATTTATCGTGCAAATAATAAAACATTTCTGACAATGATGAGTTTGTTAGTAATATTCCTTTCTGAAAAGGTATAATTTGTTTATACTTTCCAATTCTCATTACACTTGCAATCTTTGTCATTTCATTTAAAACTTCTTTTTGATTCTCAATGTCAGTTCCAAATGCATTCCTTCCAGGACAACTTCCACTATATTTGGATCTTGAATTTAACAAATCAAACCAATTGTTGAATAATTGTACAACTTCAGCAGCCTTTTCCCAGTGACTATGTTTAGGCATCAATCCCAGTTTTCCACAGTACTTAATTGCTGTAGCGACAGTGTTTGATAAAAGTTCAGCAGCAAGTCGAACTCTTTGCCTCATCGAGCCTTTAATATCAAGATGTTGTCGTGTTATTTTATGTGCGAAAGTTAGTTCCGAAGTGGAGATATTTATTAAACTATCAAAATAATCTCTGTTTACTACACAATTCTCTAAAACAAAGCCATGATCAATTAGGTGATTTCTTGCAAGTTTCAAAAGATGAGGCACGTCTGCGTATACAAAAATTTTTCGGGATGTGGAAAAAAGCAATTTTTGTGATAGCCCACATTTAACTGGGGCCACAATTTTGTATTTCCAGTGCCCATGTCACTAATTATGGCTACAACAGTAAAATTTGATCTGTACAATTCTGAAATTAATGAATAATAGTTTTTCATTATCGGTTGATCAAACTGGTAATATATTGGTTGTTTCCAATGTGAAGTAAGACCTCGTACCATAACGGTCTGACAAGACTTGTGTGAACCTACTTTCTGCTGTTCTTTTTTATCAATCTCCATTTTGTTGGAGACATAAACTTCATCAAATGATAAAACACGGAGCCTTACCATATCATTAAATTCAGAAGATTTATTTTCCATTAATGTGAGAACGTTTTTTGAAACACCTGGGTTAACATTAAAATTTGAAACCCATTTTTGCAGAGTAGACATAGCCGGTAATGGATAATTATGTGCTCGCAGGTAACGATATGCTTTTGGACTTAACACTTCGTAATGAAATAGCAGATGCAATATCATCTGGAGACCAATGACCTTTTTTTGTTTTGTCCAAGCATAATAGTTTTTTTATTTGCCCCTGAGTAAAAACAGTGGATAGGACATCATCATAATGTTTAATTTTGTTTTCCAGTTGAGTTTTGTCATCCTCTGCAGCCGTCAATGCTTCTTTAAGCTGTTCAATTTCAACTTGTGCTCTGAAACCAATGTAAAAATTTAGTATAACTTGAAAAACTTATACCTAAAGACTGCATCAGTAGAGGAGACCGGATTTGGCAGTCAACGATTTTTTTTAAACTTCCGAATTGTCAAAATAAATAAATATATATATATATATATATATATATATATATATATATATATATACAATCTGTCCCTTTTACAAAACCGCCCCCCAAAACACAAATCATTAACTACCCAAAAATTCCACAAGACCCTTTCGTTCAGTTAAAAAAAATAATTTGTTGAAAGTCTAACAACTGGCCTCGCTCTCCCTTGTTATATTATTAACAAAGATTACCTTTTTAACTCAGAAGTTGAATCCACTTGAAGAAGTTCCACATTGGTTGCAATACTCTTAGAATTTTCAACTGTTATATTTTCATAGTTTCGATTACAAGATACCGAACTCTCAGCTTTTAATATTTCATTAACCTCCTTTCTGCGTATTCTTTTGGAAATTCTATCTGATCTTTTTTGTATTTTTCGTTTATTTTCTTGTTTGTGATGACTAACTGGAAGATTCAATGTAGGTATTGCATCAGGTTTTAAATGTCGACTGTTTTTAAATGTATAATTTAGAAGTCGTTCCTTTAGAGGTATCTCAAAGCTCCCAGCATCAAAATGTTCTGAACAAAGACATGCTAAAATAGTAGTAATACATAATATAGGTTTAATAGCTTCTTACATTATATTAAGAACATACCATTTTTCAAGTTTATTTTATCCTCATGACGGCAAGCAACAATCCATTTCTTAGAAAGTTCATTGTCTTTAGGAAATCTAAAGTATTTGATTTCGGTCCCTTTTGTTTTTCTGTTGCTATTGCCGTACTTTGCCACGGCACAAGTAGGCATTTTCGGTTAGGTACAAGAGTGAAGTGTTAACAAGTAACCTTAATCGCTAATGTTTGTCCAAATAATAAAAAAAAATATTCAAGCAACTGTAGAACACACAAACGCCGCGTATACCACGTAATGAGGCAGTGCAGTGCACCCAGTGAACGCACCGAACCACGATACACTGTATCGTGTACCGAACGCAGTTGCATCTCAGGTGACGTCATGCGCAAAGCGAACGCCTTTGAGACAAATAATTATCATACCGTCTGTAGGTATATCGTGCATTTATCCTAAGTAAAAAATTTCCACGAATGTGTATTAGGAAGATTAAAACAACGTTACACATAATAAACATCCAACTAAAAATTAATTAAACAATTGGAAGGACAATAATATGACAGTGATCCAATAACCTATTATCTGCATTTGTATAAAAGAGATATTAGTATTAGCTCAGCTGCTGGTATAAAATGGCAGTGCAATGGAATAACAGGTAAAATTGGGGTTTTACTCGACTGCTCACTGGTTGTGGGGGGGGGGGGTTACTCAGTTTTGCGCTCAATAGGACTGCTTACCATAAATAAGTCAAAATAGTGGTTGGGATTGAAATAAAAACCGGAAAGGGCGCCAGAGTATTTGAAGTGACACAATCGGGGTTGAAATGCCTAACTACGCGAGTTCACAGCTCTCTTGAATACTCAAATAACTCGCTTACCTGAACGTAATCGCAGGTGGTACTGGGACCAGCAGATCTTCGCTATACCATAAAGGCTACAAATAATATCGCACACTTGTCTAAAATTAATTGCCTGCCGCAAAAATCAATCACTAATCGGATCAAAAACAACGATTCTGTTGTAACGTTACTTTGTTTAATAAATCTGAATTTCTATGTAATTTTACTTACACGAAAAGAAATCACTTTACATTCGTTTGAAATTATATCAATATATAAAATATGCTCAAATTCATGAAAACTAATGCATTAACGCATCTTTCGTTAAATGTTATGTTATACCTAAAAAAATCAACTATATCTTCCGAACGAAATTACTTTACTTGACATAAACACAAAATGTTGACGTTAATTCAATGATCTAATTCTAAAAAAAACACTTAATATGTGCGTAATTTCGTTAACCTAAAGATTGTGTATTATAAAATCACCATCCTCGAAATTGTTACACACAATTGTTACATTCATTTGTAGTGTTTTGGTTCTGAGACCCTCAGGATCGGGGTTTAAACGACGTCACTATTTTGTGAACAATTAATTACTTTGAACCAGACTGGTTGTAAACGTTTTTATTATTCAAAGTAGTATAAAATAAATAAAATCATATGTAAGAAATGAAATAAATTTACACAGGTGGTTACAACAGGTGAGTGAATTTGCTATTATTGTAATTCGGTAGGAAGTTGTGGTTATGATAAGCACCATGTGGTTTTGAAATTGGGTGCTTCTGAACTGGTATATTTCATTAGTTTGGGATTAATTAGGTATGTCTGAATGAAGTATAATGTAGTTAGGTGTAGTGGGAAGGGAATATCAGCTTTACTTATAATGATACTTAGGTAGTCGTGATAATTAGGTAATGGGTGGATACGTGAGGATGCACTTAAGGATTAGGGTTACGACCAAACGTTGATGGAGTGTAATTAAGGACAGGGGAAGTCGTATTCGGAGCCTTAACTGCCGGCAACGTTTAGAGGGGATTTTCAGTTTCAATGGGGTTGGTACGAGTCGAGGTAGTTAGATGTTCGGGACAGTGCCTCTGACGAAATAACTACTTCTTACGGAATAATTCAAAAGCCTACCTCGGTGTAAAGTACAGCCATGATGTTGGTTTGAATTATAATACTTTTCTCTTTTGTTGAGGGTGGTGGTTCGCAATACTTAGTAATACGGGGCATCGCCTCCGGCAAACTAATTACAACGTACCTTAGGAACATTTGTGTACAGGACTCGGTGCTAATAGCAGCCAAGAGCGTTTTACACAAATGTGTCTCCGACAAGGGAGGTTATAATAATGTGGGATTAAGGAAGGTAAGTGGTGGATGTTTGAAGTGTGTAAAAGGGGTGGTTGGTTATTTAGTTTGGGATACTGGTATGTTCTGGCAGGACAGGTAAATTAGATTTAGGTCCAATTAAGGATTCAGGTCTGGTATGAATGCAAAACTATATCTGATAAGGTACAGAGAAGTAGAGAGGTAATAATATGCGAGATGGTCAGGTATTTATAGTAGAATTGTGGGGAGTGGGAACACGAATGAACAACTGATATCATTTATAAATAATGATAATCCAGTTGTGGAAATAAGGTTTGATAGGACTTATTTACTAGGATAGGAGATTTATGTAGAGGATCCTCAGGATCATTACAAACTATTCTTCCAGGTTAAATCATTTAGTGTACTTAATAGACGGTGATACTAGCTAGTTTCAACGTCGGCCTTTACTAAAATTACTGTAATACTATTCTTATACGTAACATAACAAATGGTTATAACAAATAAATTAAGTTCTCCTTGTAACGCACTCGATACAGATAATTTCGATACAAATTCGTCAGTAGAATAAATTAAAAAACAGTCAAATACTTTTGGATTATAACACGGATGAATACGATTGTATTAAAATTTAAGCGATAAAATAACAGGCCGTTAATCCTAAAAGACAGCGTATTCACCCGTTAGTACATACAAAAAAAAAAAATAAAGTACACACAAATATTTATTAAACTTTGTCAACCACATCAAAAAAAATGCACAGATATAATTACCTTTACTTCCTACAGCCCTTTTTGTTGCACCTGGTGGAACCCACAGGATGAACTCTGCGGCGGCTTCAGCAATGTGACGGCGCCCGAAACTCAAAATATGGCCCAACTCGTGAATGTTTCGGTTCCAAATTGCGTTTGGATTAAAATTACAATTGATTGTACTACGTACACTAGTATTTATACTTCCACGTTGCTTGTTAACTTTACTGTGATTATATACAAGTTCTGAATAACACTTATTTTTAAAAGAAAGACAAGCTTGCTTAATTACAGCGAGTTATTTGTTATCGGCGAACTGTAAAATTGATGTCTAGAAATTAGGAACGAACGTTTGGTTTCTTACGCATAAAAGTGATAATTTCTCCATAGAATCAGGGAAAGCACTAGGTGAAAACGCTTAACACCTCCTTCAATTTTCGACAAAGTTCCTTTGGACAAACTGCACTTAACGATAAATCAATCTCGTGCTGGTTTAACGACACAATAAGATCTCCTCAAGGGTTGTTTGGGGATACTGCCTCTACTAAGGGAAGTTTTTTCAACACTGATTATGGGTAACGACGTTACGCGGTAATTCACTCTCTGCCGTAACGGTAGCTTTTTAACGCCACTGTGTCTATACTAGATCTGACTCTCGTGAATAATCCATTAGGTGCCACGTTGGATTTTTATATCCCTGCTACTTAATTAGCCAACCAAAAAAAAAAAGATTACTTACAACACGAATCAAACTCGAAGGCCGTTGGAAAAATTGCATCACCAAAAAAAAAACACTTCGGACCTTATTAGTATATATATTTTGTAAATTGAAATTTTGATAACGACGCTAGATCTTAATGCCTCGTACCAAAAATCTTTATCGAAATATTCCGACAAACTGTCGCCTACAACGTTTTAATAAAATGTGACCTATTCTTTTCTACGCTATATTTAAATAAAAAGTAACAATTTCAATGTGTTCTGTAATTTCCCACCGGCGCAATTTTTAACGGCAATATTTAACGGTATCTATAAAATTACAAACAAAACTAATTACGTCCCAACCAAATTAGTAAAAAGAATCTCACAAATAATCGATACCAATACGTAAATCACATTTTCATTTTAAACTTTCATCTCAATTTAATAAACAACAAAGAACTCTAAATGCGATCGCTATTTGTAAAAATTTCGAATACCTTCCAAATACGTACAGAAAAAAACATAAAACGTAACAATCGAAAGCTTTCCAAAAATTTATGCGTTATCAAATTCAATTGCATGAATTCATACTACATTTCAGATGTACGGAACTGACAAATAATTTTGTAATCTCATAATTACCGGTAAATATGTGATAAAATCACGGCTACGTGACATGGTATACAGGTATACTTTAAAAAAAGCGTCTATCGTGTAGCCTATTTAACATTTTACACGCTTACTTTTAGTTTAGCAATTTCAGGTGTGAAATGGAACACTGTCATTATGACAGCCGTGGTTTTGTGACCTATTGAAAAGTGCAGCTAACTTTCATCGCTTATTGACATTGTTTAACCGACATTTCGTTTGTGACTAAAAAAATGTAGTTGAAGTAGTGAAATGGGTTTACTGAATCTACACATTAATAGATTTCACTCAAGAGATCGTAATTTTGTATTTTCTAATACGACTTCTGTTTCAATGATATGACTACAAAGGCGAGTTAGTATATACAGATCTTAATTAGATTCTTCTTTGCCGTCAATACTATCTTGGTTCTTAATATTTAATTACTAAACAATTGAGTGTGTTCAGAGGGCTGTACGTATTTGCTATGTGAAATTACTTTTCTCTTTAGGGGCAAAATTTGTTCTCTATATGCGCATTTAAATTACACATACAACCAAAAAGTATCCACTGTGTGAATAGAACAAGTTGAATTAATTTCTCGAGAGTAAATACTAGAACTGGGTGGCAGTAGACTACAAAATGACATTCTGCAACTCAAATACCGCCTATGTTAACAGAACGTGTTACTTTGAGAATATTAAATATATTAATGTATTTAAATATTTGGTCAAAGCAACTGAAACTGAAATGGTTTTATTTTTGTATGAACGATCCAGAAAATAGAATATTAAAAGCTTATCAATTTTGCGTTTATTAAACTAGCTTTGATCTCTTTTTTTTAAATTTAATGAAAGGCTTTGAAGTTGCTACAAGTATATTATATTACTTAGAACTATTTATAATAAAAAAAGTAACAAAAATTACATTCATTACTCTAATGTAATTAAAATGATATTAGGAGTGTGTTCCTGTGAATATATGGTTTTAATTCTGTTCTAAACTAAAATGCAATTAAATGGGATTATGGATACACTAATAAAACACATTCATTTCACAAGATTTATATTACTATTGTTTGGAGTGCAGCTTATTTCATTATACCATTCATATGTGTTATCTTTATACTTCATTTTTTTGTCGACTTCTATTCAATGCACATATACTGTCACCTATTTGGTGCACTGCTCACTCAGGAAGTACAGAGCTATTCATCACAATGTATTGAATTCTTTCACATTCGTTGTAGCTTGAAATGATCAATAATGTACAAAACAGCATTGAAATTGTTTCTAGTTTTGGTTTCTGCTATTGAAATGTATGCTGATTGGTTCAATAGGTGGACTATATTATAAGAATTTTTTATTGAAAAACAATTGCTATACAGTAATTATTTCTAGTTCTAATTAAAGTACTCAGCTTTTGGATTTTTAAATGATAAATGTATACATTGAGATAACAATTACAGTTATCGTTCTCACTAAATGGTAATACGAGGGCCACTATTTATATTTTGAGCCTTGGCAACACTAATTGTAGTTAGGCGCCGTAGGAACGTCTGACATTGTTGACAATAACATACTTCAAATTTTTGTCAATAGCGTTATTTGTGTTGCTTACGGTTACTTGAAGATAGCGTGTCAGCAAAGAAATGGAATTAAGTCGCGAAAATTTTGGTGCGATGATTTATTACGATTTTCGACATGGGTTATCAAGACAGGTGCATCGATCAACTTACTTCCACATTTGAGGATGAAGCTTCATCCGTTGCCACTATCAAACGCTGGTATAACGATTTTAATAGTGACCGCCTGACGAAATTCGCGAAGGTCGTCCAAAACCAGTTGTTATTCAAGAAAACATCGATGCTGTGCAAAAACTAATAATGCAAGATCGCCATGCGACACACAGTGTGTTATATATAAGTTAAGTAGTTTAGGGATAGGAGACACGGCCGCATATTTGTATGTAGCCGACGCAAGCTACCATCGGATACGATCGGAAAATGCCGAAGTGTAATTTGTATGTAAGAGACGTATTACAACTGCAACTGGTAACAGTCTCTTACATACACAACGTTTAAATGGTGCATAAAGCAAGCCTAAGCGATAAAAAATCGTTTTGTAATCTTAGAATAACAAAAAACACATGGATGTTTAGTAAAAAATAGTTACTAATTTAATAACATTTCTTGCTAAATGATTTGTGATCGTTGAAAACATTGATTTTTATAAAGAAAGATAATGGCTAATTTATTAACCTTACTAATAACCACAAATTAATATAAACGCGATTATAGGCACTATTTTCTGAACTTATTACCACCAAGCCCTACGTTTTTTTCTACGCAAATTTGTAATCAGTATGGTGCCTTTTTTTCCCACTGTCTCCAAAAGATTTTCTTCCAGAAAAAGTGTTTTTTCCTCCCATTTTTCTTCTTGCCACTGACGTTGGCTGAATAGGAATTTTATTTCCTTTGCGACGAGTTGCTGTGACAGAAGTCCTATTTTTTGAAGAAATTCCTTTATATTTGAATGCAGTATGCGTTCCACTGAGTAATGCAGAAGTGGTGGTTCTACATTATTTAAATAGGATTGAATAGCAGTATAAAATTGTTGAGGATCTTGTTCAAGTTTAGTGACTATATCATTAGACTACGATATCCATTTAGCTTTTAATTCTACAATTTCAATTTCTGAAAGCAAGCACGTTTCGTTATTAAGCTGCAGTATTCCATTTCTAGATGAAGTTATTTCATTTTTGTGTGACGTACTCTCGGACGTACTAGCTGATGATGGTAAAGCACACTTCAAAGTAGGTTCTGTTATTTCTGTATTTTGTAGTGGAAGAAATATTCTTTCAGGTGCATTATTGTCGGTTGCAATTTCGTACAACTTTAGTTTAGCGTTTATGGAGAGGTTATTTATAGCCGATAAAATATTATAATTTCTAACCACTAATGCTTGATGCATAACATATCAACCTTGTAATTTAGTTCATTATTTGTTTCACTCTGGACGATAAACTACATCTGCTCCATATTTGCTGACATCACTTTACAGTTCGTGTTATAGTGTTTTAGGTACCTAGAGGTAACAACTTTTGACTCTCGACCAAAAATTAAATCCAGAATCCTTTGTTTATAGTATGATTCAAAGCTTGTAACAATAAAATCTGCTAATTGTGTTACGTTGAAGGCCTTTGTGCGTTCGAGTGGAATATCTTTCAATTAGCGAAACATAACTTCTGTATAGTTAGTTGTATCCGTACCTCTTAATGGAAGGTCTTGCCGATAGAAAACTGCCCACTCCTGAATTCTTGTCAGCATATTCTCAACATATTTTTTAAAGTTTTCATGATCACAGTTGTCAAAAAAGTGTTGCTTTGAATATTCGAGGTCGCTACTAGTTTTAGAATATAAAATATTTTTAAACATGACATAGTATTTCTGTGTTTTTTCTTTTGGTATAGAATTTTTTGCCATTATTAGCCAACGCCAACATGCTTTTAGGACATGGAATGTACATAATAATTAATAACAAATTTGAGGATGGCCAATATTTACGTAATACGTTTCTTTCCGCTAAATCATCATCGGTAAGAATGATTTTAGGATTTATTTTAATTTTAAGGATTTTAAAAAGGCCTTCCAACACCCAATTCAAAAACATCTGATTTTTGGCTACTACTGATAATACAGCCTATTGGCAAACCTCCAGCCACAGACTGGTTGTCGCAATTTCCTGTTGCATTAACAAACATTATTTCAGAACATTGAGGCAATGCAAGTGTTCTTTGCATTATTGGCGTACTAAAGTGCAATCGCATATTCCTCATTTTTCTCCGATATTTTAAAACGAACTGAACTATTTTTTTCATGAAATTTTAGCAACTCCTCAAGCTTAAGTAACATATTGGGACCTATATAATCGCCATAGTGTTTTTTAAAATTTAATTTCCATAGTGTAGACACATCATTTTTTTTTAGGAAAATAATGTCTATCAAAAACAAAATTTTCATAACTATCTTCTAACTCTTCCATTTTCATACAACAATAAGTATGGTAAGCAGACGAGACTGAATGGCCCCTTTCGAATAATTCAATTATTTTTGCTTTTACGTCAGGTCCTACAGGTCTTTGTCGAAGCGCTTCAGTAACGTCCAGCCTATGGTTGTGTTTATTACGAAATTCAACGATACAAGGATATTGTTGATCTATAGCTGATGCTTTATTGCTCTTAATAAATCGGTGCATTGTTATAAATAATTGTGCAGGGAAATCGATATTTTTAGATCGCTTGTTTCGAACTCCTTTTGTGACTTTCCGTGTAGTCGTCTTAAAATGGGAGTGATATATCCCTTTAAATACATTTCTGGGCCGATCAGAGGCTACTTTAAAAGTTTTTGAAATTGACCAAGATTCTTTACTATTTTTTTGGTGTTCTTCCACCGATTTCTAAAACAGAAGAAAAGCGGAATTTATTTACCACAAAAATGCGATATTGGCTTTTAAAAAATATAAACTTTTGTCTCTAGATACTGCCTAAACTGCCAACGCTGTAAACAATTGAAAAACATTTTCATTCTTTTTTAAAATTAAAAAAAGGAATCGATTTATCACAAAAAAATGCGTTGTTGTCTAAAAAAACAATTTTTTTCTCTTATACCCAAACTGGCAACGCTGCAAATCTACTTATCAACGAAAAAAAAATATAAATTACAGTTTAAAACCCAAGAAACGCGCTTTTAATACATTAAAAAATATAAAATAATCTTGCTGCTCTCCATGCTCCTCAAAGGAACGTTGCCAAAAAGAGCCCCATGCTTTTATACTTATCAGTGGTTAAACATAACCTAGAAATTTTGTTTACCTACCTCTACATCTTCTTTTGTTTTTATTCTCAATTCGTAAGAATTCATTAACCAACTTCCAATCATACAGCTTCGGAATCCAAATTTCACTTATTTTATTCATATTTATTAAGTTATATTTTCTTCAGCCGGATAAAAATCTTTGGCATGAACCTCTACGAAATACAAATTGACAATGATGCAGCGCTTTGGTTTACTTTTTTATGCCAATCAATCACGCGTATGTAGGAGACGTGTTAGCAGTTTTAGTTATATGACGTCTCTTACATACAAATTGCACTTCGGCATTTCCCAATATTATCTTGCGTCCACTACATACAAATATGCAGCCGGGGTACCTCAGGAGAACGTTTTGGGGCCGGTTTTGTACCTACTATACACAAGTGACATCCCTGAATTAGAAAATAACATCACCGCAACCTTCGCTGATGATACTACTACTCTAGCAGTAAGTAGCAGTAATGAGGAAGCGATACAGAAACTACCAACCTCCGTTACCCAAATCCAACGTTGGGCTAACAAGTGACGTATAAAACTCAACGAGACTAAATCAGTACATATTACCTTCACTAATCGACGAATAGGATATATCCCGATAATTATCAACCAGATTGTACCTTATGCTGACACAGCAAAGTAGCTGGGTATGACTCTCTAAGATGGAAAACTCAGATCAAAAAGAAAAGACAAGAGTTGGACCTAAGATATAGAGAAATGTACTGGCTAATCGGAAGTAACCCCGTCTTGTCAATACACAATAAGCTTTTACTTTACAGGCAAATTTTGAAACCGGTCTGGGCATATGGTGGTCAACTCTGGGGTTGTAACATACAGACTAATCTAAACATGAAGATAGACTACACATATGACAACGTGGAAGTTGTCCATCTCCTAGACAACGCAACAAAAATGTGTCCGTCTAATTCGTCAAAACCTAAAAAACTTGTGTAATTAGTACTTAAAAACGCATAACCAGTGCTAGTATGTGTGCCTTTTTCTAATTAGTGTATTAAGTTAGAATAAGATTACTCATTAGTCAGTATGACTAGATTGTAATTGTATGCAGTGCTTATTTATAGTGCGTCATTAAAAAAAAATATCTTCATACACGTCCGATAGATGAATGACAGGTTTAATAAATGTTGTAGTTCAGTATTTTTTGTATATGGCAATAATACAATATAAAAATATTATAATTAAATAAAATCTGAGATGTGTTGAATATTATTAAATTATTATTAATTCACGACTAGTTTGAAAATATTAAATTTGGATAACAATGTAATCCGTTCAAATATTAACGAGAATAGTAGTTACAGATGCAAATAACACTTGTGTAAATCATATAACACATGGAAAATACCGCTCGTAATTAATAATTACGAACAATGCATATTTTTGAGATTATGTTTTTATAAATGATGACTTAAACCCTTTTTTTTACTGTTAAAATGTATGTGGAATGTGGGAGTCAACATTATTTTCCACATTCAAATTAAGGAAAGCAAAAAACAACCTCTATTCGCTACTGAGTAATGCATGTAAGTTATTCTGTATGATTTGAAAATAACATAAAACCATGATATGATTCCTACTTTAGCAAATTTCGAGAACAGTTAAATATATCGGTGTTTAGTCGGGATATTGAAAATCCGTTTGCATTATATAAAAATAAATCAATACTGTAACCAGGATTTTCTATTCAAAATTGGATCTTTGGAAAAGCTTCTGCCGAAAATCTCATTGTACACAAATACGACATCGAATATGGCATAGACAAACTTCCAACATTTTGTTTTATATCCAACATATTTTTAGCTTAGTGTTTCGTTTTTTCTTGTTCCAAAACAAAATGCAAATAGAAATTGATGGATTCATTTTGATTTAAATTAATTGCCGAATCCTTGCAAATCAAAACCTCAATATTTACTCAACATTATTGGCATTGCATAACGATTTTCATTTCGTTTACTTTAGCTGATGAAATTATTTTTAAATAATGTACGTTGTGCTCATTCAACGTCTTTACGAAATTGTAGGGTGTATATTAGCACTTTTACTTTGGAAAGATTGCTGCACTTTTGTTATAGGATGTGCGTAGAAATATATTCTGTTAGAAATATTGGATTGTCATTTTCTTCATTCTTCTGAAAGAAAATGTGCATTCTGTATAATCTTGATAATAAATGGTCTCATAAAGGGATTTTCATATTACTTTTTTTTAACATAATTTACTTTCTGCATTGGTTTTGATACGTGCCTTATTTATTGTTCGTAAACGAAATAGGAAAAAAATAATATGGTTTGTTCTACTAAAAATTTTGATGAATATTTAAACTGTGTTTTTGAAGTTTCTGGGTTAAAAGAGGATTATGTCGACCGGTATAAAAGGATTTATGAATTGTAATTGTCATGTTAAAATTACAACACGCGATTAATACTTTTAAATGTTGAATTTAATGACAGCCTTTTTATTATGAATTTATTATACCATATGTTTTCAATAGCGACTACCCGTGTTTATATAAAAACTAATTGCTTGCAGTCAACTTATTACATGAAACATTTTAAATTAATTTTATTGTCCCAGACCGTTATATTTCTAATGAATATTTATTAAATTTTGTTAAATTGCAAAACTCTCGGGGAAAGTACGTCTAAGAATATCAGAGAGTAATAAATCATGTTATTAGTGAAATAGTGTCGTTTTTTGCACGTAAGCGGCAAACAGAAATCAGTAGCAAACCGGGCTAGTTTAAACGAAGGTGTGCCGCTTGCAAAATATTATGCTAAATAAAGACGATTCAGGTAAACGGCAAACAAAAGACAACACTTTGAAATTCGACTGAAGATCAAGAGGGTTGGGATTACAGTGTATTAAAAATTGTAGATTAATTATCAAACAATTGAAAGGCGTAAAAGTATTAAAACATTTGTTTTAGATGTGGTTATTCCAAAATGCTGATGCTTTGATTAATATAAAATAATTATAAATGTAGTTCACATGAATTTTTTACGTTCCAACCTACATATACGCAATTGATATTACGTCTGCTTTCATTTTTCGCACGTCTAGAAATCCTAACCGCGATCATTATCAACCGACAAAGGCACAACTATCCGCCCTCCGTATCATGTACCTTACTAATTGTCGGTCAACTTCCAATCTCGCAGTCTTTAGAAGTGTAATGATCCTGCTTGAATCCTTACAAATTTTCCATTCCTAGAAATAATTCATATCAATCCTTATTTCCAAATTGTTTCCCCAACTGTATTATCATCGTTTAAAAATGATATCAGTTGTTATCCTGTTTCCCACTCTCCAATTTCCCCTATATATACCAGATCCCCAGCCACACAAACACACTTATTTTCATACATTTATTTTGACGTTACCATTACTATTAGTTGTACTTAACTCTGCCCGTACCTGACCTCTTAGTATTTACTAACATTATACCTAACCTGATACAAAACACATTAGACATCCCCTATAATTGTTATTGCCAGCCTCACCATCCAAATGACTACCAGTCCAGTTACCAGATACTGTAAATCCCTCTCATACTTCGAACTACCCTAGTCGTAGACATATTGATATCCAATGTACTTGGCTGCTACCGCACCGAGCTCGGGATAGAAAATTGTCTAAAGCACTTAGTAGGCGAATTGCCGGATGTACTACTCCGTATTTTCACATACTGCGTCCCTTGATACCTGCTGTATAATTATATCCTTTCACTACAAAAGCGAAAGCGCGCCACAAGAGCGAAAAACAGTTTAAACCAATTTTATAATGTGAACTGGCATTGTTGGCTGTTTTACACCGACTTGGAAGTTTAAAATATAAGTACAGAAGTGGCTATTCCGCCGGAGGTTCAGGCCCCAAATAAATAGTCACTCCTGATTCAATTAGTCTCCACCCTAAACTACCTCAACATCCCTACAACAAGTAAACGGAGGTTTCGACCCCGAATACACAATTTCATATTCCTACGGTCCCCAAAATCATTTTCTATGCTCTATTATCAACTCCTTAACCATCCTTGATTGTTTACTACCTCCTCTCACACATCCCCGAGTTTTACAAATTCAAATTTGTAGAAACACATGGTTGGTGATCACACACATTTATTACCAAAAGTGAAAATCATTGATTATACTCACCTAATATAACAGACTATATATCCCACTAACACTTCACTATAATTTGAATACACCAGACGGATCATTAGTAGAATAATTAACATTTTTCACAATTTCACTGATAACCAAAATCACTCAATTACTAATCAATACTTTACAGCATCCTCCAGAGAGTCCACCAGAATTGTTGTTTTAGTTTTTTTCTTAATTAATTATTTACTGAAATACCTGAGATTTTTTTGTTTATTTTTAATAGTATACAGAATTCCGTTTATTTTAGATTCAGAGTATTGAATAAAACTTAAGAAATCCGATTGTGTTCGAATAAGATTATATCCACAAAATAGAAAGGTGGTTTGATCCGCTCCTGAAGGTCTCATTGCTTACTCACGAGCTACCATAAATTTGCTTTGTTGACGAACGTCATAAAGTTATAATACAAAAACGCACGTTAGTAATGGAAAGGGAAGTCGGTTTCGATAGTAAGTCGCGTGTGCATTAGAAACAAATATTCAAAATAAATTTAGTTGTAGGTCGATATAAATTACTTGTAGTGAAAAGTGAAATATAAATTGTATATAAGTGTAAATATCAATTACGTTAAATAAATGAAGAAGATCTTGTGAAATTGAAGTTACGCTAGAGTACTAAGGTAACAGACTATTCCCACTTATAAAAAAATGATGAAGCGTAAACAAGTCTCCGGCGCACAATACAAAAAGAGGAGGGTGGCTTGTGAAAATTGAAGAATCGATACCGTCTATGAGTCACGATAGTAGTGCTACCTTTCAAGTAAGTATGAGTAATGTCAGTAGTGAGGAAGTATGTGAGGTAAAAGATAATGTTACATCAAATACTATTCATGATGCCTGCACAGATTGTGCGGACGTCGTTTACCCTCTACTTATTTCACAAACTCTCTTAAGTGACGATTACCTGAATCCTGACCAGAGACGCTTTCACATGTAGAAATACAGCTTTTGGTTGAAAATGGTTTTATTCAAGTTAATGCATACCCATATCAAAAAGATGAGAAGGGCAGAAAATTCACATTTTTATTCGCACACTTTGGTAAACGGTGAACCATGCGAAAGGAAGTGGCTTTTGTATCCAGTGTCTAAAGATTGGGGGTTTATCTTTATTTACAACAAAAAACAATAGTTTCGCGGAAACAGGTACAAATGACTAGCAACACTTATCTCTCTTGTTAGCGCACCATGAAAAAAACTGAACATGCAATAATAGTTCTAAAACATTTGCAAATCTGGCACTTGCCTTAAAGAGTGAAACCACCATTAATAATCTCTTATGATGTAATACTGCGAATTCTGTATGTTGCGCAGTATCTGGCTAGGCAAAATTTAGCTTTTCGTGGAGGACCAAATCAGTTGTTTGAACAAAACAAAGAATTTTTTTAAAAGCAATAGAACGATATCAAATTTTGAAGCAACACAATGGGCTCCAAAAAAAAAGAGCGTTTTCTGTCCCATTCGCATTCCACAGTGTACAGTTGGTCGTATATGATACAGCTAGTATAAGTTTCTAAACTGTTGACTTTTTTTGGTATCGTTCTCTTGAACTTCACATATTTTTTGCATCTTCAACTCAACGTTGGGATGTTGAAGAACCATCTCAATAACTTCACATCAAAACCATTATCCGACACACGATGGGTGAGCAGGACAGATTCGACACGCCTCTTAAGACACGATTTAAAAAAAAATTGTGATGTATAGTCACGATCTCAGATGACAACGACAAATACTCGTCACCAGGATGCATGTTTGCAAAAAATAGAAACTTTTAAATTTATATGTTCTATAGTAATATGGTGTGACATGCTGTTGCAGATTAATATCTTAAGTAAGCCGTTTCCAAAAATATCTCATAATACTACGAAACTGTTAGACCTCGAAAGAAAAAGGTTGATTTTAATTATGAACATGAAGATGAGGTGGAAAATGACCTAAAAGAGAATTTTAAACGTAATTTTTATTTCGCTATTAACTCACTGCAAGAACGATTTGGTACAACACTTGCGGTGTTCACACAGCATACTGAAATTAAAAAAATTCTGAATTAGGTTCGAGGAAACACTGTCTAGACTTAGAAGTAATATTAACTGACAAGAAGGAGGAAGATATGGATGGAATAGAGCTATTCGACGAAATAAATTCCCTTTTTAGGTATATTTTAGAAAATAACAGTGGGCCGTTTGAAGTTCTACGTTATTTGGGACAACACGATCTACACAGTTAGTTTCCTAATACACTAATTGCACTAAGAATAATTTTGACGCTACCTGTTTAGCTGACTGTTCTAATTTTACTTTCGAAGCGAATAGACGGGTCAATCGCCGCTAAGAGTGCAAGAAAGTTAAGTGATAATAATATCGCGCGATAAACGCCAGGCTAATAGCCTATCATGTTTATATTTTATTCTATTTTATTATAAATAAAAGTGCAGTGCATCTACATATAAACAACCAAATATCGCCAGCGTGTAACGGACCCGGATTAGGTAACGTTCATGTTACTCAACAAATGTATCAGATGCCTAATAATACACAGTGGCAGCCAAATCTTACCAATGTCGCAGACGTCCCAATTAATACCAAGTAAATACCTACAGAATTGACGTAAAGTACTTACGCCATACAGTAAACACAACAGACATAGAAGAAGAACTATCTCAGTTAGGGCAGAAAGTCCGCCACATAATGAACGCCAAGAAACGAGTAACCAAGGAACCGTTTAATCTTGTAGACCTGGAATCCGCATCCAACAATGAAGAAGTATACAAGATTAATAAACTTCAAAATAAACAGGTAGCAATAGAACATCCTATAAATCTAAAAATATAATCCAATGTACGAGATGCCAGCTCTATGGTCAAGAAGTCTATAATAGACCGTACTAAATGCGGAGATCCACAAACAAATCATCAAGAAACCAAATCAATACGGTTGTCAAATGCAGCTCTATGGTCACACGAGCTAATTATAAAGACTGTACTTTATTATAATAGCGGACATACCACAAGATCAATCAATAATCACACAAGCAACAACCTATAACCTCAACCAGGTCATCGAGACAACATTTGCTCAGGTTAAATAATTTAACAAACAGAAGAACACTACGTTGATAAAATTCCTTAATGAATTTAAAATTATGTTTAACCAACTAATGCAACAGAATAGCATGGTGCTCACCTTCTTACAACACTGATCAATAAATTGGCTTCCTAATGGCTGAATTCCTGAGGGTGGGACTTTCGAGTACAAGTGGCCTAGTCCAAAGAAAAGACGAGATAATACTCTTTTTAAAACAAAATTATATTTTTCAACTTTGACAAAAATGTTTCAACATCTCTAACAATTTTAATAAGTAATATTACTACTAACGAAGATAACTGTAAGTGTTATCGAAACGTTTAGAATTTTAGATTGTATAATTTAACATACACCATTAAAAAAACCCAAAAAAGATAAGTATTTTATTACATATAAAAAGGTTGTTAGTGAACACATCTGTATCTGTAATGTAAAGTAAATCAATTAGTCCCAAATTTTGTGTGATATTTTGTTGGTTGTTTATCAAAATTTAATAATGTTAACTTAATCTGATACTTTCTTATACAATACTTTGTTATTTAATGTGATATTTGTCATAATTTTTGTTTGCTGATTGTTACAATGTGTAATTTTCTCATGCTTGTAAGTTGTATTATTTCTTCTTCCATTATTTTATGTAAGATCTACTATTATTTTACTCTGTAACTGAATACACTAATCTGTAGAGTAAATAAACATTATTATTATTATTATCTGTTCCACATAAAGTACCGGACCTCTTAGACTTTTTTATACTATGGGACTATCCACAACATACACTGATATCATCGCAGGCTACGACTTAACCTCAGATGATTCTCCGGTAATCGCCACTATAGTCTGTTATTAAGAACGAACCCTCTCCTAAACTTCATAATTCTCGAACAAATTGGGAAGAATATAGACGCTTCATAACCGATAGCGTTAACTTAAACGTAAGGTTAAAAGAGACAGGCGAGCTAGATACGACAACAGTTGTATTCATCAATATTCTGCAACAAGCCGCCAAACAAGCTAGTACTCAAGAACCTCAGCAAGCTATAACTAATATTCCCTTAAGAATGAAAAAATTAGGAGCAGAAAAAAGAAAAGCGAGGGCTACATGGCAGCATAGCCACATACCTGCCGACAAAACTAAATACAATCAATTAGCCAACAAACTGAAGCTATAACTCAAAAAGATGCGAGGCGCATCATTTCAAGAGTATACTCGCAATCTTAGTAGGTTCGATCACTCCGTATGGAAGCCCATACGTCACGCCAAGAAACCGAAGTTCTCTTGTCCTCCAATAAGAACGCCTGAGTCAACTGTCGGGCCATGGGCACGAAGCGACCAAGAGAAGGCTGACCTGTTTGCACAACATCTGTCGGCCGTCTTTACTCCGCACAGAATTAATCTCGATTACGCAATAGACCTATTAGCTCCAGTTGAAACACCACAATCTCTCCGACAAACTTCGCCAAATGAAACCCGCAAAGAGATCAGCTCGTTGAACCACAAGAAATCACCAGCACTAGACTTGGTAACAGTACAAATGTTGTCCGAACTTCCCAAAAAAGGCATTGCAATACTGACATATCTCTTCAATGCTGTACTGAGACTGGGATACTGACCTCAAGCACTCGCAAATAATTATGATAGCAAAACCCGGCAAAACCCCGACCGACGTCACATCGTATCGCTCAATAAGCTTATTACCGGTTCTGTCCAAACTATTTGAAAAGCTTTTGTTACACAGAATCAAAGAGGACCTCGACACAAATGAATAGATCCCACGCCATAAATTTGGTTTCCGCGAAGCACATTCTACGGTGCAACAAATACATCGTATAACCAATGTGGTCAATAAATTCCTGGAGGCAAAACAATACTGTTCTGCAGTGTTCCTAGATATAACCCAAGCGTTTGACAGAGTATGGCACCCGGGCCTTCTCTGTAAAATCAAACAGATACTTCCGTCTCCGTCTCTTCAACTGTTCAAATCCTATTTGACCGATCGTAAATTTCAGACAAAAGAAACTGGTAGCTCACGTTCTCATTCAATTCATGCTGGAGTGCCACAAGGCAGTGTCCCTGGTCCACTCTTGTACCTGTTGTACACGTCCGAGATACCTACAACAGCAACTACAACTACCGGTACATTTGCAGACGACAGCCATTTTTTCAAGCCAGGAAAGTTCAGTTATGGCGGCAAAACCACTTCACTATTCTTGAAGAATAGTTTCACAGATGACGCATTAAAATCAACGAATTTAATCCAATCATATAACCTTGACTCTTCGAAAACGTAACACACCTACTGTACATATCAATAATGTGGTAGTACCTCAAACAAATGAACTAAAGTATCTGGGAGTTACACTTGACCGCAAAATGACCTGGAAACAATACATTAAGAAAAATGATAACAACTTCACTTGCGCGCTAAAGGCTTGAATTGGTTAATAGGTAGGCACTCGAAATTATCTCTCGGCAATAAAATACTAGTATATAAGACCATACTAATACCAATCTGGACTTAGGGACTAGATTTGTGGGGTTGCAAGTCTAACATCTCAACAATCCAGCGCTGCCAATCCAAAACTCTCCGGATGATGACAAATGCCACGTGGAACGTTTCTAATGAAACACTGCATAGAGACCTCAAGATACGATATGTCCAACATGTCATCCATGACAGTAGTACTCAGCACCACGCTAAACTGGAAGTGCATACTAACCCCCTGATGGATTACTTAATACTGCCAGATCAAAATAGAAGACTCAAACGCCAATGGCCAATTGATCTGAAGTGAAATAAGCGAAGTTCGTCGATGGACGTTATCTTCTTCATGACATATTGTATTGTGTTAAACCATTAGCTTATAGAATGTTTTACTTTGATTGCTGATTTCTAAATTAAACAAAAAATAAAAAAAATAAAAAAAAACCTGTTTCAGCAGCTTCAGCTCATAGATCAAGAACCACCTTAGAACTGCAATGCTTCAAGAAATACTGGATGCATTAAATATTCATAGTATTGTCCAAGACTTTTCTGAAATTTAAGCTCGGCGTGTAAAACGTGTATAAATCGTGTTCCTTATTACGATAAATAATCATTGTCCTTCTTTATGTTAACATTTATTTAATTGTTAGTTACCTTTAAATTGTAGAAATTGTTTTGATATTATATTTACTAATGTTAATACATTTTTTTTCTCCAACCACCTAAATAAGACGCTACATTGTGATAGTATTTCGTACCAAAACCGGCTGATTTCGGGATTGTTCGGTGGCAACTGTAAAAAAAGTTATTGGACCTTCACTAAACATCAATTTCGTGTTAATGACGTTCATGCGATGTCATTACTTCAATAAATACAATTTTAAAATTTTCGTATGTTCATTACAAACGACGTTTTCAGTCATAAGTAAGTATAGATATTTAATGTAAATTTGCTTTTTACTTTTTTTTAAAGCAAAAGTGTGTTTGTATGTTTAGAGTGAATATCTTCTATGAACAGATGTCGACATTTGCTGTCACCGGTGGCACCATCTATCTTCACATTATTTCACTAACATCCTTCATGTTTGAATTAAATTTCTAGAGGTAACATCCAATGAATATTAATGAAAAACTACACGGTAAATTTTTTTTCAGTAAAAAGTAGTGTAATACTCATTCGGTATACAATCAGCGACATTCCCAAAAACATAGCGAACTGCGAATAAATGACTGAATATAAAGATAAATTGGCTGGAAAAAATATTTTATGTTCCATTCGTACAAAAAATGCATTTTCGGGACTGTTCAGCACCGAAAATAACACAAATAACTATTTATTAACCTACAAGCTTGATACAGACGGCACAATATAGTTTTATTCAAATAAAGTTGGATATGACTCATTCTTAAAATTACACGAACTAAAATTTAGGTAACGCAAGTCTTCATTAAATCAGCAAAGTATCTGTTAGTTAATATTTTTATCGGCAGATGTCTCCACATAAATTTCCACAAAATGTCAAAGAAAGTTGAAAATTATTGAATATTTTTTATATTGTAAACTAGAAAAATTATCCATTATATCCACTTATTTTATTGATAAGAGTCAAAAATATTTTGTGTGACAGTGAATTGTTATAATTTAGGACATGGTTTGAGTATAATTACATACCATCGGAATACATAACCTATATATTTGTAAGTAACCAAATACTTTTTTTTGTTTATTATAAAAAAAGTTGCAATTAGTTTGTTATTCTCAAGATTTTTCTAGAAACATAAAATTATTGCTTTGTAATCGACATAACTCTTGTAGATACTTTGCGATGACATAAATATCGATACATTTGTGATTATTTCATTCTTGTAGAAGAAAGTGTGTACAGTGTAATGTAGTTCGAAGTTAAACGAAATTATAGATATTTAATAGTTTAATTTAGCACATAGTTTAAATAGATTTCATATACCTCCAAGTTAAATGAAAAGCAATTTACATAAATTAGTGCATGTATTCAGTCCACCTATTGTAGAATTATCAATATGTTGTGTAAAAATTAGAATATTTATATTACATTGGAATTAAAACATTTAAATTATAAAAAATATTCACTATTTCAGAAGTGGAATCGTTACCAGATATAATTAATGGCTGCACAACCTCAAAATGTTTTTCGATTTCCCACCACTCTAATATAGACAGACACTTCGGCATATTTAATGCATTTCTGCCAATATGTCCCATCAATTCGTTGCAAGGATTCCATGGTCATCGTGAAATTTGGAATCGTGTCTTCGTATATTTTTGTTGTAGTGTACTTTGCAGTTTGTCCACACCAGTTCAATTGGATTAAATCGGCAGTGATATGGTGGTAACCGTAATACTCTGTGTCCACACTTGTGTATCTCATTATGTACAACTAATTGCAGTAATTCTTTTTTATCCATGTTAGGTTCATAAGCTAAGTTGTGCTTAATAGAAAATTACATATTTCTTCCTTCTTAGATGAATTCTTTGGATTTTTTTCTAGAAGTTTGCAATGATAACTCGCATTGTCCATTACAATTAAAGATGGTTCTTTTAAGTTTGCAATTAAATTATTTTCGAACCATTTTATAAACAACTCTGCACACATATCTTCATGATAGTCTGTAGAAAACAAAAGTGAAGCATCGGAAATAAATCCATCTTCATTAACTGCATGAAATCTAAAAAATACGGTTATTTTATTAGGAATTATAATGTAATATCTAAATTACAATAAACCTTTTTCCTTCGCCCATTGGATTCTTCTTCGCGCTTTCCTTAGATTTATCATGTCAGCTTCTTTTGCGCGACCCTCGACTGAAAATCCAAGTTTCATCTAACAATACAGGATTGTATAATTTTTCTTCTTTATTTATGTAATATTCTCTTAAGAATCGTATACAATTGGGAGCAATATGTGATTGTTCCAGTAAACCTCTCCTACTCTACTTTAGATGAAAAGTCAATGGAATGTAAGAGACGTCTTAAACTTGATTTACTGAAATCGAACACTTGACCATTGCTTAATTCTTTTTGTAATGATGCCAGTGTAACATGTATAGGTACCTACAAAAACAGGTATAGTACTAGACATGTTTGTATTTACATTTTGGTTGCATTTCATAAATTTTTCTCTTTACACCATCCTTCACATAGTCATCAACTTCGGTGGACTTAGATTTCGTACGTTTTCTCCGCTTAGCTGGTGACTGTGGAGGTTTATTTTCTTTTTGAGCTTCTACACCCTTTTTTTATAGCACTAACTGTATTTATAGTAACCCCACATGCTTCAGACATGCGATAAAAGTAATCCTTCCAAGTATCATATTTTACACAATAATATACTACATACCTGCATAACAGATTCGAATGGAACGAGTGCCCCTTGATTGTCACGTTCCCGTTCAAATTGATTACGTTCATAACTACGAGCTGCGCTTGAGATTTAAGGTGCTTATTACGTAGGATATCTAAAATTTTGTAAATTTTATATAAATTATGTAAAAATGTTACAAATTACCGATAATTCACTGTGTAAGTTGTAGAATCGAAAAAAACTATTTTTTATAAAAAGTAAAGTAAAAACGCATAAATATTTCAAAAATTGACAGGAGTGATTTATGTGTATATGGCCATCTTGTAATTTTATTATAGAGTTTTACATCGATTAGTCATACCCAACTCTATTTGATCAAACTTTACATTTTAGATACAGGCGGTCAGGCTGTTGGCGAGGCCCTGGATATATGTGTACCAAAAGATTACTGAACATCTTTAACTACAATGCTAATATTACAAATACAACAATAAACCTAATGCAAAAGTTCAAGAGCAATTTACAGGGACGGACTCAAAGAGTGAAAAATTGACTTTTCACTCTTTTACATAGAAAGTGATGGTTAAATGAAAGTTTTTAAGCATGCATCGTATTTTATAAATTTTATGCGAGTGAAGTGCTAACGAAAGAAGCAGTTATGAAAATATGAAATCGATAATTTTTAATTAATAGTGATTATACTAAATTAAATTTTGTGAATTACAGCACACCAGATTAAAGTTAATATGCAGTAAAGAACATTTTATATCGGTAACATTTTATCTAAAACTGTAACAATTTAACTTTCGAGTGCATTTTACTGCACCAACAAGTGTTTTATGTTAGTTTTAAAGCAAAATGTAAGTGATTAAATTGGTGGAAAAACGTCATAAAGTTAAATTGAAGAAAACCGAGGGTTAATAATGCAGAGGCGCATTGGTAAATTCATTGAGTTTACGTGCTCTTCCTTCACTTTCTTTTGTATTTATGAGTTTTGGCTCAAACAAAAGAGGAACGTCAATTTGTTGTTTACGGTTGTTTTGTCCTTATTGCAAATTTGGCCGGACAGAGTAGGCCAAGCGTAAAATTGCTTGGATACCTACTTTTATGTATTTTTTCAAGCACCTTAATCATTTTTATGGGATTTTGAATGCGAATTTGCATTATTCATGGACCGTTTATTCATAGATTTCACTTTTTAGCTTACAACGTTCTAACGTTGTTACCGATTTACGTTTGTTTATATTTTACCGTTAAAGAATCTAAAATCAAATATCGGATTATTTCTTAACACGTTCTTAATTTTATATTAGTTTACATAAATAATATCGACGGTAATCCATCGCAGTGTTTTGTCGGTAAATTTATTCTTACTAGCAATAATTTATTTTATGTATTAATCATTTTTGGTTGATTTGTACTAAACGACCATAATGTCTTGTATAAATGGGTCAAATAAAGGTTGGAATCGATTCTCACTTTCTTAATATCATACAGTAAATATTTACTCTATGTTAATATATAATGGTTTCACAGTTAGTCAGTAATATTACTTTGCAGATAAAGTTTATAAAATTTAAATTAATTAGTGTGCTCTTATTTAAGAAAATTTACATAAATGGTGAATAAGTGATACACATTTTGATATTGTTTAAAAAAATTATAAAATTGTTTTAATTTTTAGTATTATTTTTTTTCATCATTTAGGATTATATTAATTATATTTTATGTGCTTTAATGTTTTAATTACTGTTTTGTTTAGTTTTATTCTACCTATTGTAAACAGAAAAATGAATTCACTTGAATGCATATATTATATTATAACTTTTGTTACATAAAAATAGTTAATGTGTACGTTTGTGTCACGATGAGCACGTGTTAGGGCGTTTATTAAAACGTGTTAAGACAGATCTGAAATTTTGTCCAAAAGGCTTTTTGCAGAAATATAAATATTTTATTTTTAAGTTTATTAACTATATTAGTTATTTATGTTATATATTTTTTTTATTTGGCCATTTTCAAAGGACTTCACATTCTCAGTAATTTAATATTTAACACTTTTATGTTTATCTGTAGTCCGAAGCAGCAAACTTAATGAGTTTCTATTGTTCACGAACCAGTTGTCCGTTTGGGTGTGTAAAATGCAAAACTTTTTATTATAAATTTATCTTTTTCATACAGTTTGTTGAATGTCATAAATGTTTTTGCTCACAAAGAATTTTTAACCTTTAGGTATTGAACCCCATTGTTAGTGTTCAAATCTTCATAATAAATACAACCTCTATAATCCGGAAATTACTTTAATACTAATGTAAGGTATTTCCCATAACTCATGTCTCTGAAATATATTCTTATTCAAATTTCCAAAATCGTAACTCGCCTCACTGACTTTTATTATTATCAATTGTACTTAGTGCCTCCCACGTTCACCCTTCTTGATTCCAAAATATATTTTCAAACAGTAGTACTAATACATACTTCTTATTATTAACATCGCTTCGCTCTATCAGTCAAACTTAAATTTATCATAATATATTCTATAATCATGCAAATTGCATATTCGCTTAATTATACTATTTACTACAGTTATTCGGTCTTCGGTCAGATAATATTGTATTATAAGCAAAGAAAGTGTAATATATGTGTGTTAAACTATGTACAAGGTGTAGAGTAATTAATATAATTATTAAAATTATCTAACTCTCTTCTTATTGCAAGTATACCTGACTAATACGAAATAAAGCGAACTTATTTATTCAGGATAATTGTGGAATCACTACTAATTAATAGCCTTCCAATCAAATTCATTTGATATTCAAGGTCCAAACAAAACAAATGCATTATTATATTACAACTATTGCTACATAAAAATAATTAATGTGTACAGTGTGTGTGTGACCGTGAGCACGAGTTAAGGCCGTTTATGAGTAACGTTTTAAGACAGATTCGAAATTTTGTCCAAAACGCTTTTCGCAGATTCTGAATCGTTATATTGTGACAGTATTTCGTACCATAAGTGACTGATTTCGGGATTCTTCGGTGTGTCATGGCAACTGTACAAAAAGTAATTTGGCTTTCACTAAATATCAACTTCGTGTGAATGACGTTCATGGGATTTCATTACTTCAATAAATACAATTTTCGCATGTATATCACAAATTACGTTTTCAGTGATAAATAATTATTGATATTTAATATAATTTTGCTTTTTATTTTTACTTTACGTTTTAAGTAAGTATAAGTTTATTTATATGTTTTGAGTCAATATCTTTTATGAACAGATATCGACATTTGCTGTCGCCGCGCCGGTGGCACCGTCTATCTTCACATTATTTCAGTAACATCTGTTACATTTGAATTAAATTTTATAGAGGTAAAATCCAATGAATATTAACTAAAAACTACACTAAAAAGTATAATAATACTCAGTTTGTGTAAAATGAGTACCTATTATTGTCTGATACTGATAGCGACATAAATAAGCGGTTCCCAAAAACATAGAGAACTGCAAATAAATGACTAAATATAAAGATAAAAGTGGCTGCAGAAAAAAATTTGTTTTATTCAAAAAAGAAATGCATTTTTGGGATTCGGAAGTTTGCTGGACCCCGCTTCGCGCCGTCCAGCAACTTTCTTCCTCGTCCCGAAAATTGACATTTTTTGTACTAATGAAACAAATAACTATTTTTGTTATATGTTTTGATTATTCATAATATTTTTCACCAGATTTCATTAAGGTCTTCTATACGAAAATTTAGCCACTTTATTGAGATAATTAATATTCAAGATTTTTTAAGTTTGCAATATGATTTTGAAAAAAAAAACTGTAACTTGAGGATAATTAGACCGAGAGGGCTAATTTTTTTCCGATAAGCTACTAGCTTTAGTAGTAGTTCTCGCTTTCCCCACCAACGTTCGTCGAACAAGGATGCCAATTGAGTATCCACAGTTTTTGTATTGTGCGGTGGTATCCCATCCATCTGGTACCATGAACCTCCATTAGCCAGTGACAAATTTTCAAGAAATGTTTTACCACGTTTTGAATAATTTCTAAGGATCTTTTACTATTCAAATTTCCATCGTACATAACATAGCGTACCTCTTTCATTACCAGACCAAGCAAATTTATTCGAAGCTGCTTGATTTTCAACTTCGAGCACCATGCTCAAAAATATCGCCTATTGTAAACTACCTGCTCACAAAACCTTGCCTCATCAGTCCAAATAATGTTTTCTCACAATCTCTTGAATCTCTTACATCCTCGCAAAAGTTCTCATGGCTATTGTAAGGCATGTCTTGATTTTTATTGAATAAATCGATAGAGGTTGAAGTTAGGTATAGGGAATCTTTAAGTAACTCGTCCTAAAATTCAATTTTCTTTCGAATGGGATAAAAATATGGTAGATGTCATTTGAAAAATGGAGTTTTTGACAATTTTTGAATGCGACATGTATAAATCGCTTGCGTCCATACGGTACGAAATAGAACCATCGATGGGAAATCAAGGGTTAGCTTAGAGTACCAGCTAACTGCTCCACGAATTTGGTTACCTAACTTAAAACGGTTTGCGAGATACAATTTTTTCGTAAACTACTACGGCGATAATTTTTTATAGAAAAATCGACATAAATGTTAAAAAACTATGATAGATAAGTTAACATAACTTAAGTTAGCTGAGTTGATTGACCTATTTCCAGAGTTTTTGCTTTTATAGCGTGACGTTTCGGAAGCGCACTCTTCTTCCGTCATCAGGACTGTTTTCACACTTGAGGCGAATTCATATGCTATGATTTTTACCCAAGAACATGACTATTCTCAGATTCGAACTTTGGTACCTTTCACTTACAAGTCTGACACCTTTACCGCTGAGCCACTGAGTAATCCAATATATATTATATATTTTTTAATATATATTAAATTTTTGCGTGGTTGCGCAGTTGTTTATTGCGCATGTTTCGCTGTAACCTATTGCACAGATGTATTGCGCTTAAGCTCTTCGCGCATTATTGGAATCCATATGGGTTTCATTTCCACACTAGCTTGGTTTATTACATTTTGTGCTAGTGCGATGTGTGGGTTTCTTTGAGTTTCCGACGAGTTGTGTTCTCGTTCTTTGGCAATCTGTATGTTATCCCATTGGATGCGGTGGTCTTCGTTCCAGACATGTTCGACGATTGTTAATTTTTTGTTTCGCCCTTATGGACGTTGTTCTTATGTTCTGGTGTTCTAACTTTGAGTGGTCTACTGCTCTCTCCTATGTATGGTCTGCAGTAGCACTCAAAGTTAGAATACAGGAACATAAGAACAATGGAAGCAGAGTCCGCTTCCGAAACGTCGCGCTATAAAAGCAAAAACTGTGAAAATAGGCCGATCAACTCAACTAATATGGAACCACAGTTACAAAACACTTATAATACAGAATAACTTACACGGTCTACGTAAATCACCCTGTGTATTGATTTAAAAAGTTAATATTATTATAACAGTACAAGATTAATAGAAAATTTTGCTGCTGTATTGGTAATTGCTTTCACTACCTTAATTAGATCTACATGTACTTTATTTTTGATGTAAGCCTATATAAAAAATGTGTGAGGTCCCGTAAACGAGCTGACCAATTAGAGATGTTGTTATTACCCTTCCATATATCTTCAAATATTTCTACTAATTTCCGATATACCTCTTGTGTGGTGGACGGTGGTGATCCAGCCATTTGGTAATACCCATTAGCAGCTCTTTAGTGAGTGTATTATGCATAATAGCTGTCACTACATTCTACAGAATGCCGAGGTAAGCTTGATCATTTAAATTATGTATATTTTATCTATGTACTGTATCAGCAACACATTATTGGTGAGTCATGTATATGACTTGGGTATTGGGTCCATTAGCTCCTTACATTGGGCCATCATGGCAACCAAACCAAACTAAAAAAGAAAACTTAATAGTGAGGTCTTAACTCACTTCCACAGTATAACAAAGCATTAAGAGATACGACACTCTTACATTGTCACAGGATAATAAAACTCACGTCCTATCATAAACCACACAGAGTAGGGGAATCGACTGCTCTGAGACCAGGAGTACTCGACATCTCTACTGTATTCCATATTTGTGATTACAGTTCTTCTCCGTAAGTCATCCATCATTTCATAAGTTCCACGGAATACATTCCAGTACATAGAAAACATAATTTAGAACAATCTGGCCTTCTGCCTTCATGTATGATTGCATCTAGATTATTTGGGCCAATGTGATATTTCAGCAGCTCTTCTGTCGCGCTAGTAGTCAACGTTAAATTGAACGTGTTGTTGAGAATTTCGTCTTAATCAACTTAGTTTCTGTTAGTTAGTTGCCATGGTAGACAAGGAATTGAACTCCATCTTATAATAACGCTTCACTTAATCGTTTTCCTTGGATATGCCAACGGCGTTTAAAATGATTACTACTTCGATACTTGCAAATTCGTGAAACTTTTTAGACGTAAATGCTTTGGCCTTATGTATTACAATGCGTTTAAAAGCTTTGAATATTTTTAATTATTTCGGTCAGTTCATTATTGACGTATTAGGTGTATGTTATTATGACAGTTCTTATTAATCAAAATTCCGTAAATTATTCGCATGTACAATGTGAAGTGGACGTGAGATGTTGCATGTCGATGTCCTGGTTTTTTACCGGATGGCAGTTAGTATTACATGCAGTTTTACATAATCTTACGCATTTATTTACAAATTTTTGGGGGCTAAAATTTTTCACCCTTTCAAATTTTTACCAAATGAAGTGTTCCATGTGCTCGTGGTTCGGCTTCAATGTTCCTGGTGTGACCGGAGCGCCAGGAGTTGTTAGCAAAATGATTATTTGTTCGATAAGCTAGGATGCTTGCTTTGCGCATCCACATACTTTCCAGGTCTATGGCAATCTTAAGTTATTGAATTTCTAGTATCCAGCGATTGTTTTTCTTTGCATTTAACTTTTCTGAATAATAGCGCTTCTCACAACAGAGCAATTAGTAAATATTTTAAATTAAATGCCTAACAAATAAGGGCGGAACCGCTTCAGTGATTTGTGTCTGGCCAGTGCCTCCAATTGAAAGGTGTGGTATTGTTGTCTGTTGGAGTGTGCATGCTTGGAAATAGAGAAGCGTTCAATATCACTCATTATCAGCACGCTAGGCGTTAGTGTGTTATCCTGAATTGTATATCCCAGGTAATCAGTATACATAGTTAGAAATACACCATTTTCCAAATTTAAGCTTACACCATACGCAGCCAGCCGACCCAAAACCACGTTTAATTCTCTACGCCCTTTTCCACAGAATTTGAAGGCATCGCTATGTTTCCGAGGTGTAATATCACTGAATTGAAGTGTAAATCTCCTAAAATGTCCACCGACCGTTCAAATGCTTGTGGAAATTTTATTTTCCAAATTGAGCCGTTAGGGTGTGATACGTGCCTTGATTGGAATGAATTTTTTTGATAATTTAATCTAGTGGTATTTCGACTGAAGGCCTAACGCAAAGAAATACTTCTGACTAGACAGGCGAGGTTTACTATAATGGGCAAATGAGTTCTCTTTCACCACTTGTGTAATGAGATGGCGATAGTCAACACATAACCTATATAAGCAGATTACTTCTGCACTCGCATAAAGTGAATTTCATGGAGAATAGCTTCATTATCTATAGTTAATAAGTCTCCTCTGACACACGATACGACCATTGCATACTCAGTGACATGGAAATTGCAACACCAAGAAGGAGTAGGAATTTTTTGACCAAACTTGACAGAAACGTTTAACTACTAAAAGGTGGCAATTGATTAAAATTTCATTTATATGGATCAAGTGGTAATGGCTTTCGAACGATTTTGTCAAGTGTATATTGTGCGAGATTGTGTTCAGTTCTTTATTGTTTTCGCTTGTGATTGTTTGCTTTGAGGGTGTGATCACGCCTAGAGTGCGCCAATGTGGAAATTACCACGAATTCGACAGAGGTCGTATTGTTGGTTTGCGCGAAGGTGGTTTTTCCTTTAGAAAAATCGCAAATCGCCTTAACTGGAATCAAACTACCATCATGCGCTGCTATCAGGCATGGACTGGGAAGAGTCAGAAACGCCGCAGAAGAGGAACCGGGGGGCGAAGAAGAACAAATGAGGTACAGGACCGTCATCTTCAACTTACGGCAACAAGAGACCGATTCTCAAGTACCAGATCAATTGCCGATGAATGGTTAGCTAACGAAGGTCGTCCTGTAACGCTTCGAATGGTTTACTGCAGAGTCAGAGGTTTCGGCTTACAGTCCTCTCGGCCACATCTTGTGTTACCACTAACGGCTCAACATCGATTGCAACGTTTGGAGTGGTGTAGGTTGCGACTGCACTGGAACCAAGAGTGGCATAGGGTGGTGTTCACTGATAAATCCCGATTATGTTTGGGGATGCATGATGGCCGCAATAGGGTCAGACGAAGACTTGCGTAACGTCGAAATGTTGAATTTTCTGTTGCGAGGCATGTGCACCAACTGTAGGGATTATGATATGGGGTGCTATAATTTATGAGAGTATGTTTCGTTTCGTATTCATCCGAGGCAATATGAACGCCCAACCATATGTGGATGAGGTGGTAGAACCCCATATTCTTCCATTTCTTCAGCAGTTGGAAGACCCACTTTTGCAGCAGGGTAATGCCCATCCCCATATTGCAAGACGTTCTTTGGGCCGATTTGCAGAGGATAATGTTAATCTCTTGCCATTTCCACCCAGATCTCCCGACCTTTCGCTCATCGAGCGTGTTTGAGACATTATGGGGAGAAGGTTGAGAATCTTGCAGCATCCTCCGCAGACGCTACAAGCTCGACAGCACGAATTACAGGTTACTTGGGGCCCAATACCTCAAGAGAGCATCGACCGTGTGCTAGAACCGATGCCAAACGAATGGAGGAGCGTGTAACCAACAGGGGAGGACCAACCTATTACACAGTCCAACACATATTTTGGTGCAGGGGTTTTTGTAACTGTTTTTATGTAATGTTTGGGTGCAGAATCCAAAACTGCCGTCAGATTTTTTCTATCGGATCTAGTTTTTGAGATATGCTATATTGACCTTTTTTTTAGAAAGAAATCATCTTATTTTTTAACTCTTATACATTTTACATTATTACTATTATATTCTCGAACTGCCGGTTAAAAAAACAATCCAAAGTAAGGTATTTATTTCATGAAATAAATAAATATATATTTACATATCACTTAAAAATTTTCTTTTATAGGATTTTTTAGCATGGTGTTTACCAACACAGTCTCGCTGAAGACTCCAACAGTAGTCGGCCATCATGGGGCTACCCCATCCTCCTTGATATCGATCTTCCATAGTTTTAATGTCCTGATGGAATCTTTCCCCCTGTTCTTCACTCACATCCCCTAGGTTTTCTGGAAACCGATCTAAGTGGCTGTGGAGGTAGTGAACTTTTATGCTCATGTTACAACCGAGAGTATTAAAGTTCGAAAGCATATTTTCCACTAATTCTATATAATTCTTTGCCTTATGATTTCCAAGAAAATTTTGTACTACTTGAACAAATGAACACCAAGCGTTAGATTCAATCTCATTCATTGATGCCGTAAATTGTGGATCTTTAATAAGCTGCCTTATCTGAGGGCCATCGAATATTCCGGCTTTGAGTTTTTCCGTGCTAATCCCAGGAAATTTGTGTATCAAGTAGCCAAAACAAAGTCCATTTCGATTTAAAGCCTTCACAAATTGCTTCATAAGCCCCAACTTGATATGCAAGGGTGGAAATATGATTTTCTCTCTCGCAACCAAAGGTTCGTTGTTTACGTCTTGCTTTCCTTGAATCATAACATTTCTTAAAGGCCAATTTCGGTTAACCCAGTGCTGATCCTTAGCTCTGCTGTCCCAAAGACATAAAAAAAACAAGGATATTTTGTACATCCACTTTGCTGTCCAAGAAGGAAGTTTACCATTTTTAGGTCGACACAAATCATCCACTAATGTTCTTCATACTTAATTTTTTTCAGGACTAGTGATATTGCCTCATATTCCTCCTTCATGCTGGTAGAATGACCAATGGGCATTGAGCCATATTTATTACCATTATGTTTTTTTTTTTTATGATTGTGGACCTTAACAGGCTAAATAAGGCCTATCGTGCTAAAGCACTCAGGAACACTTAGGAGGATGGATAGAGGGATAATGAATTGCCAATAGATGCCTATGAACAGTTACCTTAAATTTTCTCATATCATAAGTGAGAGGAAAACAGGAACTAGGGAGATAATTCCAGAGTTTAGAAGCCGTGTAGAAAAATGTGGATTGCGCCCGTTTGGTACGACAAGTGGAGATTTGTACTGCATACTGATGATGTGAATGAGCGAACCGAGTGTTTCTCGCAAAGATAGCCGGAGATGGTATCAAAGAATGTAATTCACCAGCACAATAGCCGTTGTAATAACGATAATACAAAGAAAGAACTGAAACCATCCTTCTATGCTCAAGGGACTGTATGTGAGAAGTTAAAGACGGGTCATTTATAAGCCTAATCGCTCTCTTTTGAATACGATCAACGATATCGAGAGCGTATTGGGGAGCACTAACCCAAAGATGAGAATTATATTCCAGATGAGGCCGAATTTGGGCCTTATACAGCAAAAGGAGTTGTCGAGAGGTAAAGTACCGCTTAGATCTGTACAAAAAGCCTATTTTACGAGCAGCTGTTTTGGTAGCTGACAGAAGATGGTCAACCCATGAGAGATTTGAAGATACAGTCATACCCAACAGAGTAATAGAGTCTGAAAACTTAAGAACTGAGCCATTCATACTTACAACAGGAAATGATCGATCTTTTTTGGCGGACATAAGGCAACACTGAGTTTTGTTAGCATTAAATTTAACTAGATTATTGCTTCCTCATTCGGGAATACGTTGAATGTCTTTGTTGATTGAATTTGCCATTTCAGCTTTAATTTCTTGATTTGACATGGATGGTGGATTATCACTATGAGTAGACTGAGATGAACTACAGTGAAGAGTGCTATCGTCAGCAAAGCAATGGATGGGGTTAGTTATTGAAGAAATAAGGTCGTTTATGTACAGCAGAAAAAGTGTAGGCGCTATAACGGATCCCTGTGGTACGCCCGCGTTAATGCTAACTTCTTTTGAAAAAAAGCCATCAACTACGACACGTATTCGTCTTTCATCAAGGAAACTAGAAACCCAGTTGATGAGCGCATCATTTAACCCAAACGAGGTGAGTTTGGCAAGTAAACACTTATGCCAAACTTGGTCAAATGCCTTTGAGATATCTAAAGCGACTACAACTGTTTCACCGGACTGCTCTACTGTATTGTTCCAAACTTGGGTCACATATGAAAGAAGATCGCCTGTTGAACGACTTTGCCTAAACCCATATTGATGGTCACTAAGGAGTTTGTTAGTTTCAAGAAACGTGAGCAGTTGCTGATTGATGGCTTTTTCCATGATTTTAGACAAAATGGAAGTGATGGCAATTGGTCTGTAATTTGAGGGATCGGTCTTATCACCTTTTTGGGAATAGGTTGAACATTTGCTAACTTCCATGATGAAGGGAATTCCCAGAAGATATAGAGATCGTATAAAGCTTAGATAGGACTGGTACTAGTTCGGGGAACATTTCTTTAAGACAATAGCTGGGATACCGTCTGGGCCAGTGGCCTTATTGAGATCAAGCCTACTGATGATCGATTCCAAGAGCTTGTACCGAAAATGAATTGGTTTCATAACGTATGAAGAAAAGTTGACTAGGGGCACATCTTTTCCAGAATCATTGAGATACGAGTTTGATGCAAACAAATCCACAAAAACGTTGGCTTTGTCTACAGAATCAGCAACTACCGATCCGTCAATAGATGTCAGGGGGGGAAATAAAGATGTTCGAAAGTTTTTACTAATGGCTTTTGCTAAAGACCAAAATTTACGACTGCCTAAAGGAGATGTAGCTAGTTCATTGCATTTTCGTTGTTCGAACAACTTTTTAGTTTTAGTGATGACACTTTTGCAGATATTTCTAGCACACATTTCAAACTACGTCTTGAACTGTCAATAAAAAGGCGCCATTCGTTTGGTATGTATTCTGACAAACCCATTTTTTGTAAGAGTCCTCTTATATCGTTATAGAATACCAGGTTATTTTCCTCAGAGTAAAACGGCAGCAGCTCCTGATCTCTTTTACGATAAAATGTAATATTGGTATCTGGCTGAAGTAGATTCTTCTCATTTAATCTGGAGGCGAGTAATTCAGAAGACTCCTTTGAAAGGTTCAGGTCTCTAATGAGATCGTTCAGTTCTTGTTGACTGAAACGTTGGGGACTTCCTAAATTCGCTTCAAAATCACTGCCGTTTTCTGATTCTATACATTGCACTTCATCAAAGTTTGATGATTCTATATCTTCCGGGAGCCTAGGCAGACTGCTGAATGATGGAATGGGTATTTCATCACTATGCGGTACAGGCCTCTTAGCTGAGTCTTGATCAGGATATTTCCATTTCTGTCTATTGCTCCGATTGATGCCTTTGACGAAACAAAAATAGCAGTCATCGTGATGGTTTCTTGATTCCCTCCAAACCATTGGTACTCCAAACTTTAGGCACTTTCTTTTTCCTATTGTCCACTGACGCAAATGTTCAACGCATGTTTTACATACGAAATGTGGAACCCAAGATTTATCCTGGTCTCCCAAGGGAACGCCAAAATAGGCCAGATAACTTCTTTTCCCAAACTGAGAAATAGGTTTTCTACTTTCTTGAAAAGTGTACTCGCCACATACATAGCAAAAAACGTCTGATGATTCGCACAGCTACGTCTGCATTTTGATGCCATGATTTTAATTAAACGTTTTATCACTAAAGAATACCAAATGACACCACAACTTTACCTATGTAAATTAAATAGGAAACTGTACCACGTACAGCAGAGATACGAGGTAATATAGCCGGGTATTAATTAGTTTTTGAGGGGGTAGCTATAAGAATGTTGGATTTTACGCTAATGAATAAATACCAAGTAACTCAAACTGGCTAATTAGATTCTAATGTCTTCATATAAACTGTTTCTAGTAAAGCAGAGATATATACGAGGTAATATGGCGTACTGATTAGTTTTTGATAGGAGTATTGGAAAGTTGGGTTTTACACTAATGAATAAATAATACCAAATAAGTCAAACTAGTTAATTAGACTCTAATGATCTAGGTATGAAATTTCACTTTTGTCCTCCAAAGATGTCATAATTTCATTATTTTTGCGTTTTATCAGAACTAAGATCAATTAGCCCGTATCTCAAAAACTAGACCTGCTACAAAAAAATCCAGGTATTTTTGGAATCAGCACATCAAAAATATCCAAAATCAGTTCTTAGTTTTTCGGCACCAAGAAAAAAAATTTATTTTGTTGGGCTGTGTTATTAATAAAAATTATGTTTATATTTTGTTCTTTTTCTTTGAAATTTCAATCAATTCCTCCCTTTTAGTAGTTAAACGTTTCTGCCAAGTTTTTGTTAAAAATTCCTACCCCTTCTTGGTGTTTCAATTTCATGTCACTAAGTACATCATTGGAATTCAAAGTAAGGTTCATTTTGCTCCCTGTCACGGTACCAATTACATCTTGTTTGTGTGGGAAACATGTAGAAACATTTTCCACAATCTTGTTAGGTAACACGTCTATCGTCTACGTACACATTTATTACTCACTCAGACTTTGAAAATAACCTAATTTGTCGCGGGAATAGTACAAAAGTTTATGGCAACGCCAACACGCGAATTTTTTTTTATGATTGTGGACCTGAACAGGCTAAATTTGGCCTATCGTGCGAAAGCACTCAGAAACACTTAGGAGGATGGATAGAGGGATAATGAATTGCCAATAGATGCCTATGAACAGTTACCTTAAATTTTCTCATATCATAAGAGAGAGGAAAGCAGGAACTAGGGAGTTCATTCGAGAGTTTAGAAGCTGTGTAGAAAAATGTGGATTGCGCCCGTTTGGTACGACAAGTGGAGATTTGTACTGCATACTGATGATGTGAATGAGCGAACCGAGTGTTTCTGGCAAAGATATTCCGAGATGGTATCAAAGAATATAATTCAGCAGCACAATAGCCGTTGTAATAACGATAATACAAAGAAAAAACTGAAACCATCCTTCTATGCTCAAGGGACTGTATGCGAGAAGTTAAGGACGGGTCATTTATAAGCCTAATCGCTCTCTTTTGAATACGATCAACGATATCAAGAGCGTATTGGGGAGCACTAACCCTGAGGTGAGAATTATATTCCAGATGAGGCCGAATTTGGGCCTTATACAGCAGAAGGAGTTGTCGAGAGGTAAAGTACTGCTTAGATCTGTACAAAAAGCCTATTTTACGAGCAGCTGTTTTGGTAGCTGACAGAAGATGGTCAACACATGAGAGATTTGAAGATACAGTCATACCCAACAGAGTAATAGAGCCTGAAAAGAAGAACTGAGCCATTCATACTTACAACAGGAAATGATCGATCTTTTTTGGCGGACACAAGGTAACACTGAGTTTTGTTAGCATTAAATTTAACTAGATTATTGCTTCCCCATTCGAGAAGAAATAAGGTCATTTATGTACAGCAGAAAAAGTGTAGGCGGTATAACGGATCCCTGTGGTACGCCCGCGTTAATGCTAAGTTCTTTTGAAAAAAAGCCATCAACTACGACACGTATTCGTCTTTTATCAAGGAAACTAGAAACCCAGTTGATGAGCGTATCATTTAACCCAAACGAGGTGAGTTTGGCAAGCAAACACTTATGCCAAACTTGGTCAAGTCCCTTTGAGATATCTAAAGCGACTACAACTGTTTCACCAGACTGCTCTACTGTATTGTTCCAAACATGGGTCACATATGAAAGAAGATCACTTGTTGAACGACTTTGTCTAAACCCATATTGATGGTTACTAAGGAGTTTGTTAGTTTCAAGGAACGTGAGCAGTTGTTGATTGATGGCTTTTTCCGTGATTTTAGACAAAATGGATGTGATGGCAATTGGTCGGTAGTTTGAGGGATCGGCTTTATCGCCTTTTTTGGGAATAGGTTCAACATTTGCTAACTTCCATGATGAAGGGAATTCCCCAGAAGACATAGAGATCGTATAGCGCTTAGATAGGACTGGTACTGGTTCGGAGGAACATTTCTTTAAGACAATAGCTGGGATACCGTCTGGGCCAGTCGCCTTATTGAGATCAAGCCTACTGATGATCGATTCCAAGAGCTTGTACCGAAAATGAATTGGTTTCATAGCGTATGAAGAAGGGTTGACTAGGGGCAAATCTTTTCCAAAATCATTGACACACGAGTTTGATGCAAACAAATCCACAAAAACATTGGCTTTGTCTACAGAATCAGTAACTACCGATCCGTCAATAGATGTCAGGGGGGGGGATGAAGATGTTCCAAAGTTTTTACTAATGGCTTTAGCTAAAGACCAAAATTTACGACTGCCTAAAGGAGATGTAGCTAGTTCATTGCATTTTCGTTGTTCGAACAACTTTTTAGTTTTAGTGATAACACTTTTGCAAATATTTCTAGCACCAACGTATTCTACATGACTGTCGACCGATTTATTAGATTTCCATTTAATGTCATATTTATTTTTTAAAGATATTGCATCAGCACAAGCTTTATTGAACCAGCGTTGGGAACGTGAATGACCTATACGGTACTGTTTTTTGGGAATGTATGACTCCATTCCCATGAGGATGACTTCAGATACTGAAAGAGCGATGTCCGAAGAAGAGGACGACTTAAAACAATATTCACGCCATGGAAAGGTTGCAAAGAAATCCCGTAAATTAGTCCATCGAGCTGACTTAAAACACCACAAGGTTCTGTCGGTTTTGCGAACAACAGTGGAATTAGGTACAGTAGAAATGATTTCTATTACACAATTGTCGGAAAGACCTAAAGGCGAAAGAACGGAAGTTTTATAAACAAGAGGGTTTGATGTAAGAAAGAGATGTAGAAGATGTGGAGTATGGTTAGGGTTATCAGGGATGCTTGTGGGTTCAGAAGTCATTTCTGTGAGATCACATGAAATAGCAAATGTTTCTGCACTATGACCAGCAGGATTTGTAGTAGATGAAAACTGAAGCCAATTAGAGTTATGTACATTGAAATCGCCTACAATTGAAATATCGCAAGATGGAAACTGAGACAGGAGATAGTCAACTTTCATACTAAGGTAATCGAAGAAGTCTTGAAAGTTACTGTCATTAGGAGACCTAGAAATGCAACAGTAGAATTTCACAAAATTAGGACCAGAATGTTTAAACCAAATCACGTCAAAATTTTTATTTTCTAAGGAAGAAACCCTCTTGCAAGCAATTCTGTCCTTGATGTAGGCACATACGCCTCCTTTATATCGAAAGTTAGAGTGAAGGTGGTATTGAGGGAATTGCAAGTCGGGTGACTCGGAGCTTTCAGAGGAGACTTGTGTTTCAGATAGAAACAAAATATCAGGTTGTAATTGTTCCAGATGTTGGTGAATAGCATTAAGATTAGACCTGATACCGCGGATGTTGCAGTAGTGAATCAGAAAGTTGATACTTTGGATGACCGTGATCGCTTGGGCCCTGGCCTCCGGGACATCCGAATGCGGCAGGATTTTACGTCTGGAATTTATTACCCTAGAAACCACAGCCATCTTATTTTTTAATTTGGGACTTTTAATCCGATAGGAAGACAGTGAGGGCGAGAAGGAAGAATAAGGATGAGAATAGATTAAGGATGAAGGAACAGGTAATCGACAGCCCTTATCGAGCTCAGAAAATCGGAGACCCAATATTAAGGAGCCCATGGTAAGGGTGGTGGTACCTCCCGGCAGGCATGGAGTATACATGCCTACCACCTACTTATAAATATAATAAATTTGGAGTTTCAGTAAAATCCTGACCAATTCAAATCTCAATGTATAAACAATGCACTACTAGGATGGCAATATGTAACCGAATATTACCGATTAATAGATTACATAAGACCTTACTTGAGAAATACAGGCAATAGTCATCGAAACACGTCTGCCTTACTGCAGTTCCGTTAATATGCGATATGAGAGAACATTTGCTATCAAATGTGAAAATGTAAACTTTTTATATTACACAATTACATGAGATGTCAAAATTTATTTTGACATTCAAGTAATTTTTAAAGATATTACCATTTACTGAGGGCGATAACTGGAATTGTGATCGAAACGTATAGATTTATATAAAGATAAATCTAAAATACACGATTTAATACCTAAAAGATAAGTATTTTAGTTATTTGCTACCAAAATCTGCAAAACGTTGATCTAGGGGCCATTAATAGCAACGGCTTTAATAAACATATTTTCCTTATTTCGGTGTGACGCCAAAAATACTTTTTCGGTCACTGCTTACTCTGGAAGTAAGCATCTAAAAGGAGTAAGGTAGTTAGTTGACGCCTCTATTTCTGATACTATTGTAACACTGTTCTATAATATACCCTTCACACTATGAAAGAATGCAATGAAATTTTTAGTAGTTTAATTACTTGTGCCAAAGCACACTCTTATTAATACGTCCAAATTCAAAATTCGGTTGTTTATAGTTTAAAAACTGTGTAAACACAAATAAGACTCCAGTAAACTAGGCGGCGACTGTTGCCACTGTTACATGGAAACTTGTAAATTATACCATATGACACGTTTTCAAATGATTAATATTAATTAAAAATTTTGAAATGTTAGTTCCAAAAGACTATTGATCTTTAAAAGGTCAGTCTCTGCATTTTATTTTCTAACATAACTGAACGTTTTTATGCAAAAATGTGCAAGTTCCCTGGTATTTACCTCTAGTCTTTATCAACAGATAATGTGTCGGAGATTGTGATCAATATAATTTCCGAGAGGTTTGGACGCGATTCGTTTATGCTTTATAATACAAGACAAACAAAGTGCAACATTATTTTAGCTCATGTGCATTTAATTCATCCTCAACTAAATTTCCTTATCCTTCCTGTTCACCAGAAATAATCTCTGGGAAAAACTACATTTGAGGAATGACAAAAGACAAAGCCTTAACAGAATCGCCATACACTACATTACAGGAGCATTCTTTTGCAGGGACACACAATCCTGCCTCCAATTTAAGTGCCGTTTAATTATTCCTGTTTTAGGCGTAAGTATCACTATACACGACCTTTCACTTACCTTTACACAATATTTAGGATTAATAAAACACGGCAATTTCCAAATATTATTTTTGTCAGCAAGATTGTTTTCTATATTTTCAACATTTTTATCTAAATAATTTTTCAAAATGATACATACTATCGACCCTATTTAATGACGAGGGTCACCCTATATAACCTAAAATAAATATTTAGTTACTCGTAATTAACAGTATCTCGTGTACGCGTTAAACAGACAGGGTTTTATTAGCATGATTTAATCAGTAATTGCGGAAACGTTTTATTTGAGCATTTCGTTTCCGATTGGACATTTGGTTGTTAATACGGGTATATTATAACACCCCTTTTCGCATAAGGTCGTATAACCATGAAAACAATAAAGTTCATAATCTTGCGAGCTACAGTTTAATAACATTTAATTTAGTATCTTTGATTATCTTGCTACAGATTATTATAGTATTCAAACTTTGACAGTTCAGTAAATTTAGTACATTTAGGTTAATATTGAATTCTTCTGAATATTGATTTGTTTAAGAACATTTCCTGAACTTGTTTAGTTTGATTAAGTACTTATTACGAATGGTTTCTTATCGATATAGATACCTTGGTTATAACTCTCCAGGGTCTCTTAAATTATGGCAGGAATAAGGGCTGTTGTAGTTCTTAACCCACATTATGTAGGTTACCAAAGATGGATGATAATAAAGTACCAGACCGGTTGAAGTGATCTTATACGTTTCTTTTTTCTTTAACGACAATTGTTAAGTGTATTTTTACGTTGCTTTTGTTGTAATGGAACAATGGTGAGTACATTTACTTCTTGGAGACTCAGTCTGGATACAATAAAATAAAATTTCATAACTAAAAACGAGAAATTCCACGCTTTAATGGCACTGTACGTATGTAGTCCATATGTAATAATAGTTAAGCAGGAGGATACTGTATTTTCAAACACAAACAGAAACAATTTGCTCGCTTTAAGTTGAACAGATTTTTTATAATTGGAGAATGTGATTTTAATAATCTAAATTTTACTAAGATTGCTTGAGTTTAGGTTATGAATCGAAAATTGGTAACAAAAGACAAACCTTTACATCTGTCGAAATACACAATTTGAATTTGTATATTTATAGTAAATGTCCCGCGGTTCATTTGTGGCTTTCCTATTCCTTTTAACTTTCCTATCTTAAGGGAAGTTTTGTAATTAATAAATTGGGAGAACTTGTAATAAATCCAATAGTTTGGTTTAATATTATTCGACCTGCTCTGATAGAACATATCATTATCAAAGCTTTCAAAAGTAATAGAAATGATGACATTTGAAGGTTGTCATCGGTCAAGATATTCGAAATTGAATTTGAATCGGAAATATCCGGTTTGTACTGGGTCCAAACAATGGTTCTTATAAAATGTGTGAAATGTCCGTGTGTTATTTTTAGCGTAGAACACGTATTTGAAAGCGCTTAAGTCCTCTATTTTCCTTTGTGCTCTGCCCCTATACCACCTACCGACTTCGAATTTTTGCTATATTATTATTATTTTTTATAATTGTGCAAAGTACAAACCCTGTAGTCAGATTTTGCGTTTCTGATTTATTTCACGTGATTAATTTGAAAAAATCTAAATATGTTAGAAATATAATATGAATTACCATGGCTACAACCTGTAACACGTAAATTTCACATATCTAAATATTAAATAAATCGTAGCTGCTTCAGTGGTGGAATGGTTAGCGTGCTTGCCTTGCACCCGAGCAGCGTGAGTTCAAATCTGTCCGGGGTAGCCGTTTTTCTAAAACGGAGAAAAATCAAAGCATTCCTTCTTGTCGGATAGGAAGTAAAAATGTAGGTCCCGTGGCAATACGATGTTTGACACGTTAAAGATCCCTTACCAAAGGTGGAATTCCTTTAGTAAGGTAAAATTCTACTGATTGATAGTGTTAACAACCATTTGTAATTGATGTTCATAGAGATGCCTGCCATTTCCCTTTATGTCTAGATGCCGGCCCACAAATACAAAAAAAATTGAATAACTACTATGTATAATCTATTTTTTTAATTTGCCCCCTAGGGTTTGGAATTATTTTTACAAAGTTGGTATAATATTTTTCACTAATGTCAAATTTGATTAATTTATTTTCACATGATTGATATATGTTGCCTTTTTTTAGTATTTTTTTAAGTATTAAAAATGTGGATTCCTTAGCAACGTACAGAACAGTTTGAAAATTTGCAATTGACTAATATTGTCACTTTAAAAACTTCAAAATGCCTAAAAAATTAGATAACAAGATAATTTATATAAAAATTTTGGATGAAAAATTTAATGAAAATCTTTTATTTCAATTGAAAGACACCCCACAATAAATTTATGGGTAAGTTATAATACGTTGGAACCCTACTTCTTCGCCCAAAATTTAATAGGCTCCCTCTATTATTATACAGTGATCCATGGTTACTATTCATTTCAGTTAAATGTATTCAATTAATTTAGACATATAATCAGACAGGTTAGTGACAATCGTCTAATACCAACATGCTTTTGGTGTAATAATAAAAAACCCCAAATCTAGGGGACAAATAAAAAAATAGATTATATGTAATTATAATTATTTACTAATCACTATGCAACACACTTTACAAAGTTAACATCTATTTTATATTGTATAGTTCTTTACATTTGCTTTTAAATTTTGGAAGTCCTTTTGTCTTTTTCGAGGCTCTATTAAACTAGAAATTGGGATTTCGGTTACTGTGCTGGATTTTTTCTTGATATTTCCTGTTAATATAATACATGTGTGAGACGTAATTGTATTTTATGTTTAACCCACACCAAGTTGCTTCAGAATTTTCTGCATGATGAAACAATTTAAGGGGGTTAAAACTTAAATTACCTCCTAATTTTCCGGATTTATTTCCATATTCAACATTTATAAAACCGAACTTGTATAACTTCCACCTGTTCTGTAAACAAGAATTTATCAACTGAGATAAGTAATACCATCTACTAAACTAACTAAACTAAACCTTCTACCTTCTCATAATCATTAGGACATCTCGAACTACAGTTAGACGATCCAATTATTTTTCGTTTCAACCATACGTTGCTATTCACAATATATATAATATACTATAATTTATAAACTCTCAGTAATTTATCATGTGCTCGAACTTCAACCTAAAGTGTACCGGAAAATCACCTTGTTCCTGTAAAGAGGCTTAATTATTATTAAAAAAAACACTTTATTAATTCCTAGCCTTTAAATCTATATCAAATACTACTTTAACAGTAACCGATCTTTTGACCTGACACCATTAACAGAAACCGCACTCGCCCTAAAGATTTTCTTTATAACATACGCTACTATCCCGATGGAGTTCGGCATTCTCCCCCCTGCGCCACTCCATCGTTGTAAGTCAGTCAGCTCGTGCTTTGTGCACTCACTCTGTTTAACCCAACCCCCTCGTAGGCCTAGTTGCTGTCGCTCGAATTCGCCTTATCTGTTCATAAGTTTCTCTATACAATAACTACATACACCCAAGAGGACGTACGTTGGGAGCGTAATTGCCTACGTGGATGTCTACTTATACCGTCGTACACGAGTGCCATTTGCTTACATTCTGCTCGCCGCTATAGGGTTCACCGGACAGTACTACCGGCTGCTTGACAGATAAGGTTTACTTGAGGATCCTAGACTATAAAGTACACACACGAACACACCATTACTAGCGTCTTACGATTGCAGTGTTGTATCAAAAGTGATAAACTAGACCAAAAACTGAGCATTAATTTTTTGTCATAAAGATCCACAGATTAAAATTACGTGGTATAAAAGTACACTTAGGGTAATTGTTTCATATTTACTTCTTTCACGTGGTTCTGAATAAAATTTTTGATTAAAATTGAATTGGCAGTACCAGAAGCTAAGACTATAAAGATTCTTGTTTTGATTGTTATGTAAATATCCGCCGCCTCTCAATATGTTTAAAGTATTCCCGAGTATCCCGGTAACATACACACTCAGAGACCAACGCTTGTAACGTAAAGGTCTTGTTCTGTCCCAGTGACACCCAGTTCCAAGTTAATCTATATCAACCGACGGCCCCTGTACATTTACGAAGGGTATGTAAATCTCCTGGTTCAAATGATTGAGGATTCAACATAACCCTGTTTTGATGGAATGTTTTATTTCATGGTAAACTCTTCTGTTTTCATATGTCCTGTTAAGCCAGAAACCTATGAATGTTCCTTTGATCGTGCCCGTACAATATCTAAGAACCTGTCTTGTTTAATTATTTATTAAGAAAGTCTCCAAGTGCGTGATTTTATTACTGCATACCTTTTAATGGAATCCTGATGTGTACATTGCATTATACCAAATCCAAAAATGGTTACGCGAAGTAAATCCAGTTCCGCACTTGAAGAAGATCTTGTTCAATACGTCACCTATAAATTATAAATGTTAATATTATCCATTAAAACTGTGTGTTCATTGTAAATATCTCCTGTAAATGCTTTGGTTAAGTTTTTTTAGTTAAGATAATTCCGTAATTAGTTGTAACTCTTGTAAATATATCTAGTAGTATTAAAAATTTACGTTAAAAATTTTAACATGATTTTAACCACGAGAAAGCGAAAATAATGTATCCATTTATTTAAAAAGGAGAATATTGATTTTCTATATCTTTGACCCACACACCGATTCATAGTCCTTTACCTACCGTTCGTCTTCGGGATGTTTTAAATAAACTCTCCCTTCCTGTAATTCCGAATAAAATTAACCCAGCGTTTTATTAGAACTCTGACCTCGGTGTTAAACAACCGTATTGTCCACTCACCAGCTGCTGAGACCGCCTAGAGAATCTAGGCGTCACCAAACATCGTTCTATCGCACAAGTAAACAAGGTAGCTAACTATTTGCTATATTAAAAAGAACACACGCCCAAGCTTCAATTTCCTCCAGATGTGACAAAATATATTGAAAGTAAACGTATCCTACTAGGCGTGTTCTATGGCTAAGTTTATACAATAAACAAAATACATTAACCTAATATTACATTACCCGAAATTGCAGAACTTGCATTCCTAAACTATTTTAGTGTAAGAACTTTAGGTATGCCTTTTTGTTGACAACACTGGTGGTGTATATTTTTGTGGAACTGCTTGATTTATTTATTTGCATATGTCGGGTGTCCAAATAGTCTGGAAACGGCTTAATAATTTTTGTTAGGAAAAATAAATCGAGGAATCGAATGGCATTATCAGATATTGAGCTCTAAAAAGGTCCTATAGGGCCCAACTTTGATATTTCAAATAAGAACCATACGTTTTGTTTCATATTTGGATTAAGCGGGATATTGTACGCTAGAGTACGTTTTTACTTTTTTTTATGGGCCCATTTTCTAGGATTCATAATAGTCTAAAGGGGTCCTGAATAGCAAAAACCTAAATTTTCTCTTAAGTATTTGATCAAATGAATAATCTGCAATTCAGTTCCTTATAAGGCGCTAGGGTTTGTATTTTCGCGTTGAGTATTTGATGCAATAAAGAAATTTACATTTTAGTTTCTTTCTAAAGCCAACTTTGTAGCCCTTAGGGCACTAGGGCATTATTAAAAGATAAAATGTTACATTCTTTACTGAACCAAACATTCAAGTTAGAAAATGGAACATTCTTTTTCGATTTTTACTTTTTTCAGAACTGATTAGGGGCCCTACAGAAGGGCCTCAATCTTTACTTAAAAAAGTAAAGACGTATTCTGATATAGAATTTTTCGCTGAATCCAAATATAAAATAAAAAAGTATGGTTCCTATTTTAAATTTCAAAGGTGGACTCTACAGGGCCCTTTTAGTGCCATAGAGTACAAAATCTGATATTTACCATTCGATTCCTCGAGAAAAATTACCAATGAACCTTTTTCAAATTTGAATTTTTTTTGTCTGAAAAAAGTCATTAGGTAAGCTGTTTCCAGACTTATTGGACACCCGTTATATGTACAGGGGGTTCAGTCATTTCTTTTTTTTAAATGTTATAACTGAAATCTATTTTTATACAATGTTAATTAGTTCAACTATATTCTTGTTTAGGTTGCATTTGGGACAGAAGCGTAACGGCTTTTGTGGTATTCAAAACAAATATTCTTATTTCTATTAGTTGTTGTTATCAAGGATTTTGAGGAGAACTAGCGAGGCCACTACTATCTTATTACACTATTGTTTAAGATTCTTGTTGTATTTGCTTTATTTAGTTTTAAAACAATTTGAATTGGGTACTTAAATCCCCACCTAGAGGAAGTTTGCTTACGTTTATTGCTATGGCAAACTTACCAACTTATTGTAATGAAACATTGTCGTTTTATTTATTTCTTGGGGGTTTAATATATACCCACAATTATTTTGTTATTTTACTAGTTGTGGATAGTCACTTCAAACCTTACTTAACTTATGTAATTCTATCCTCTTGGTTCTCTGTACTTAACCCCATACTTTCAATAATTTTTCTTCTAGCGACCGAGTGGCTTCACTTTGAAACCGCCAGCAGAGAATTTTGCGTTCATCTGGCGACAGAATTCGGTACTAACACAAGCGGTTTAGCACGTGCTAAAGCATATATGTAGATGTTGAATATCGGTGCAACTTCCTCCTCAATGCCTTCACGGAAAAGGCCACAGAAAAAGCAGAACATGATCAAGCCGTATATTGCTCCCGAGATACAGAATGACAGCGCATAAGCCAGAAAGGGACCCGTCTCGTAGATGTGTACACTGTATCGCCAAGGAACCTCATAGTACAAAATCTGCATGGAAAACGTGATATATGATACTTCCACAAATGACTAGAAGGATTAGTTTTCAGGACCTAATGGTTTCAACCTGAAAAACTTTTTTTTATTTTTCGACACGTTAATGTAGTGTGTATCGCGCCTGTAGGAACACCTTTTGGTATAAAATAAATATATTTCTACCTATTTTTATTTCTTGACCTTTTAATGGTTAAATCAAATTTTGTTTAATTTATATAATTATTTTTATCGACTTGTTAGCTCTATTTACATATTTCAAGCTGTGAATTTTAAATAAATAGATCTCTTGTGGTTTTTAAGAAAGATAAAGGAAGAGGCGTTGACCGAAAAACATCTACATAGTCAACACAACTAGCAATTTGAGTAGGTATCGAAAGTATGGTGCACCCTATGTTTCTTTTTAAGGAGATGACTTCTACAGGTATTACTAAGTTACCCTGATCTCTACTAGTGTATTCCGAGCGTTTTTTGTCAGGGAAAGTTATTATGAACAACAAAATAATTAATATAATGCTATAATTCAAAAGCAGTTGGGTTCGCGTTTTAAGTTATTTTTACTTAAATTAACATTGAATTTTTATTTATTCAAACTAATTTAATTAATGATAAGGCCGATGGCGAGGGGATATAAGGCAAATTCATTGTACGAGGGATGTACAGTATTTGTGTTTCTTCAATAGCCAATTTAGCCTTGTTTAACCGTAATCCTAAATGTTTCCTCGATCGCTATGTTACGGTTGATGAAAATTGGATTCATCACTTCGATCCCGACAAAGTATGAAGTGGCGTCATCCAGGATCTCCCCCTCCACGCAAATTTCGTGTACAGGGTCAGTGGGCAAGATAATGGCTACAGTTTTTTGGGATGTCGAAGGAATTTTACTGGTATATTTTTTGGAACGTAGCCACACAATCACTGATTAATATTATACAGCCTTGGTTTCAAAACTTCGTTATTGCATTAAAGAAAAAATAAGAGTAAAACTGTCCCGCGGAATTCTCATTCATCAAAACAACGCCCCAGTTCATAAGAGCCTTATTTCTATGAATGCAATTCGTGACATTGGGTTTGAAGTTATGGAGCATCCACCCTACTCCCCTGACTTAGCTCCCTGTGATTTTTATTTATTTCCAAAGCTAAACGAGAGTCTTGCGGGAACAAAATTTGAGAACGATGACGCAGTTATGGCAGTAGTGCAGGGTTCTTCTGTGTTCAAGACTCTGAGTTTTTCAAGAAAGGTGTTGCTATGCTTGAACATAGGTGGAATATAGGTCTTCACGTTCAAGGAAAGAAAGGTACAGGCCACGTATTTCATTCTCTCACCCAAGGGGGAGGGCGGGCTGCTCGAGCTTTCCGAGCTCCTTCAACCACAATCATGGATTCCCAGCATACATACATACAGTATTTATATATGCATGATGGCATTAAGGATGGTTCTGGTCAGGATAGGATCGGAAGGAACTGAGGGGGAAAATACTACCCCAGCATTCGCCTAAGTAGCCGCATATAGTGTGCATATACGCAGTGACCATGCCGCTACATGTGTATGAGTAAATACTCTCTGAAAAAACCTCATACAAGGTAGACGGTAACGGAAATCGAACCCGTTACCTCCCGAATGTTAAGCAGGTTGTGTCACCACTACGCTACCAGCTTGGTCACGTTCAAGGGGATTATGTTGATAATTAATGTTGTATTCTAGGCTAGGGACATTAAATAATGTACATCCTCGTAATAGTAACTGTCACGGCTACGTACTACGTTTAATTGAGGAACAATCATGGCAATCCCAAATAATTATTACTCAGTACTGGGCACTGCATACATGCTCTACCACTTGCTTATTATAAACGACGACGGGAAATGGCAACAAACTTACATCTTATCTGTAGTATTTCGGTAGCAAGAATGCTTTTCGATTGAATCGTAACCAAAAGTCTTCAAAAAAGTCGGACCGATTTTCAAAGACAGGGATTGTCATTAGCGTTAAAGAAGAGATTTGGGAGATAAGGGATGCGATTTGCTATTTAACGTCTCTTTAATTGCATATATGCGCAGACTATAACAGCGTTAGAATTATTTCACCTAAACTTATCGCGGTGTTTATAAATATTTGTGCGATACGACACTATTTTGTATAAGTGTCCATTCAGAGTTTCTGTGTTCTAGATTTTCAAAACATAAACTTTGTAGTTACTGTATTGTAGTTCGCCCTTACTGGATTGAGACAAAAGTTTGTTTCGCATATATTTAGGTTAGCATGTAATAATAAAGGATAAGATAATTCTTGGTAGCATTTTCGTAACACAAGTGCCAAGTGTGAGTTGTCTTAGAATATGAATTCGGTTAACGCTGTATGTAAAATTTTGATGGAAGTTGACTACTTTTCTTGATTTAATTGTTATTGCTTAAAATTTTAGGATGCATTTTCAACGTATAAGAGAAAAAATAAGCTTCGCGTTACCTATCGAGCTAAGAGTATGGGCGGCAACGTTTTGTTAATTGGCGCTAGTTTTTGACGCACGAGGTCCGATTATTATAACTCATCGTCTCGATTCTACGCACATTAGAAACGCCTGTTATACATATTAGATATTCACATTACACTGGTTTTATATAAATCCATGTTTTGCAATAAGGGATGAGGTTTTAAAAAGATAATTTTGTTAAAGGTGTAAATGTTGCCGATTAACTGGATGTGTCGTCTACATTTTGTTCACATACCGGAAAAAAGGAGTGAAGAAACAGATTTGCTTTACAAATGACTAATATTTATCGTTTAAGATACTTTCTGTAAAAGTAATTACGTATCTAAACAAACTAAATCTGTGGATTATTTCAATTGCAATAAACGTAGCAAATAAACGTTGCAAATTCTGTAGTCAGACTGCCATGAGGTCGCTTGTGCAAAATAACTAGAATGGATATTTGATTTTTATAAACTATTCTTATTAAATACCTAATTTTTGTGACTTAATAGTGAGTGATCTTCCACAGTTTGTTTATCGGGCATTTTTAAATTTAAACATTATATTTTCCACTAGCTTTAGTTGCTTTATTAGTTATCGTAGTTATTTGATTCAAATGGACATACTTGTTTACTCATTTATGTGGGGTTATTTATTTAAGTTATTTAGTCTATATTAAGGTTTTTTTATGTATATCTTTGTTACGTTTATTATTATAAATATAAATTATGCGTTCTATGTTTTGATTGAAATTGCATCTATCGTCGTCAGTAAATATTATAACAGCATTAATGTTTTAAACACAATATAATTCAATATTTTTTTATATAATTATTTATTTCTCTACGCGTTTCAAGACAGCATCGTTATTAAAGGATCATTATCAAGAAAAGTATATAAGTAAAATAACAAAGAAGTAGTTCTGGTAACAAATCATTAATGTAAAACAGCAAACTTGATATAAATTATAATTCGATATTTAAACTATCTGTTAAATGTGAGCCTATAAGATCAACCTCTTCGTTCATTAAAGATACTCTCTGTTTTTGTTTACAAATTTCGAATGCTTCCAAACATCTAATTTGTCTTTTTTATTATACAAATGTGAAATATTTAAGGTTGTTTTATTTACTGTTAAATGTTTGGCATAATTTGATTTTTCTGATGTTTATATTTGTAACATCTGATGTGTTCTTTGTATCTAATATCAAAGTTTCTAAGTGTTCGTCCAATATAAACAGAATTACAGAATGTACAGTACAATTTATAAATACCCGTCTTCAAAATGTCGTTAGTTGAATCTTTGGCATTAAATAAACATTTAAAAATATTGGTATTAGTTTTGAAACCTACATTGTACTTCTTGTTCTTTTGTTTGTTTAAATCATTTTCAATTAATTAAGAAATATGTATACAAATTTAGACATTAGTTTAAAAGGTGTCAACAGTGTACTTATGAGTTTGACGTGGACAGTAGGGCAGATGTTTAGCTATCAATCTACCAACCTTAGAGAAGCCATATCCAGCGGTACATTTAAGGAAGGCTTCAAAAGATAAATATGTAAAGCTTCCTCTATGGCCAATATATTTGCGTTTTCAGGTATATTCAAAATTGAAAAGTTTTCTTTTTTAATAACGTGGTCTTCGTCTATTTTAAACAGTCAACATCAAAACATGAAATTTATTTGCGAAATTGAAGTAAACAAGTCTTTTTTTGGGAATGAACATTATACGTTCATACGTTCAAATTACATTCGCCGAGTTATAAGACGATTAATTAAAAAAGCCTTCCTTACGATAAATTTACAAATAGTAGTCACTAATCTTGAACGATTAGGATCTCATTTTTGAATTAAGTCCTGATGACATATCGTCGAATATCATTTACAAATTAAAGATTTTGCCTTCCTACGATAAATTTACAAATAGTCTTCATTAGTCTTGAATGATTAGGTCTCAGTTTGAATTAAGGATGTATTTTGTGATGACATATCGTCGAATATCATTTACAAATTCCAATGTAGTAGCTGTAATGCTACGTACGCTGGAAAAACCGAACGTCACTATGCTGTTCGCCGATTTGAGCACTTTGGAATCACTCCACAATTCGAGAAACGTTCATTAAAAATACCTGACTCGGCTATTTTTCGACACAAAATAGACAACGACCACGTTATTCAAAAAGAAGACTTCTCAATTTGGATAGAGTTGAAAACGCAAATATATTGGCCATAAAGGAAACTTTAAATATTTATCTTTTGAAGCCTTCCTTAAATGTACAGCTGGACATTATAATGTAGTGTTGGTGGTGTAAATGGTATAATAAATTTAATAATAAATAAATGTAATAAGTGTAAAATATGAGTGTAAAAAGTTCTCCAAAACAAATCGTTAAGCTAACTGTAGATACAAACCATTCACCACAAATAATGTCTTTGTCCCAGTCGGTAAATTAAAGTAGGGCCGATTCAATCGTTTGATTTGCTAAATTACCTCAATTTCTGCTAGCTTACTTTCACTGAACATCAATATAAAAAACTGCAATGTAACACTAATAAAATGATCTCGGACGCCAAGTTATTTTTTATAATGCTCGGAATAACTAAACCGAGTTTTACAATAAAAATTTTATCAAAATTTAAAAAATAAAAAATATACAAACAATGTTTATTAACAGTTAAAATGAATATATCTTAAAAATAGCCTTAAATTACTAAAAAAATCATTAAACATTAAGTACCTGTTACAAAATATATCTTCTTGAGAACCCCTGGTATTATGAAAAACAATGCAGAAATGCAAACCACGATGACGTAATCCTTGTGTAAATTTTGCGCAATATATCGCTATAACAATGCTTTTATGTTGTCAACCACACCTAAACTGGAATTTTATTTCTTATAAATTTGTCTTCTTAAAATTGAATAATCCGTTTAATGCATGTTCTTGAAATTTTCAAATAAAAATTGCAATCACATAAAATGAAAGCGTACGCAACAGTAAAATTAAATGCGTACTTAAAATGTAATTAAAGTGTAAATCAAAGTAAAAATAAAAGAAAATAAAAGTAAAAGTGAAGTGCCTGAAAAGAGCAAATGTTTTAATTTTTAGTATAATGCGTTAAAATATCTTACCATCAAATCAATGGCACTTTCACTAAATTTAGGTGGAAAACCCAAAAAAGCTTCCTACTCAACATAAGGTTCATTAAGTACTAAAATGGACGCCTAGAATATCAGACGATGATGAAGACGTGCGCGAAAAATTTGCGCAAAGAATTAAGTCAACGATGACGCATTGCGCGAATAAAATGATCAGAAAAATAATTTGAAGTGGGAGTATAAACCTTTAAGAAATATATACCCTTAAGAAGATATGCAACTTAAGTTGCCTACCACATATTTACAACTGAATGAACGAAAGACCTTAAATTACGGTATATTTTAATACAACTCAAAATGGGATGTTACAACATGGCTTCTCTAAGATTGCTTGACTGGTAGCTAAACGTCTGTCCTACTGTCCACGTCAAATTTATATGTACACTTTTGACACTTTTTAAACTAATCTCTAAATTTGTGAACATATTTCTTAATTAATTGAAAATGGTTTAAGTTTTGAATAAATCGAAACGTTTTTAATGTTATTATTATGGAGTTTCATTTTGAAGTTAATATTTATCATTAAGTTCAATGGAAAATCTGTATCAACATATATAAATAATCGTTATGGTCGTCCTTTCTTACAAGACTAAGGACGAATAGAAGGCGACATTTTCAAACACAGACGTTCCTTGTTAGTTATCCAATCTCTTGCAACTTGTTTAGATGAAAACATCATTTCTCAAAATTTTTGAATTTCAACGTTTCAAATAAACATCTTCATGAAATCCTCAACAAGAAGAAATGCACAACCAGACTTATTACGTTAAGAAATTAATCATCACCAACGTCATTCTAACAATTACAAAAGGGACGCTTTAGCAAAAATAACCCAATTTAAAGAAAATTTAACATTTATGGATTTCTTCGAAATGGAATAAAGCAATTAACAAGAAGTTAACCAAAATTTCGACAGTTCAAACAAAGAAAATTAAACAACTTAAACAAGATCAACATCACACTTCCATATTAACACCTGATGAAGTAATTTTTAACATATTGTCTCACCAACTTTTTCTATTGAAAAACAAATTCTATCTAAAGGTATCAACTTCGTTTTGACCCCAGTTCGTGTTAATTTTCTTGACATTGCTGCATCAATCGAATCTACTGCTAGACAACTATTTAATTTTACAACCTGATTGTAACAACTTGGAACAGAATTACTACATGTCTTAAAGATTTTGCCTTCCGTACGATAAATTTACAAATAGTCTTCATTAGTCTTGAATGATTAGGGTCTCGGTTTCGAATTAAGGATGTATTTTGTGATGACATATCATCGAATATCATTTACAAATTCCAAAGTAGTAGCTGTAACGCTACGTTCGTCGGAAAAACCGAACGTCACTATGCTGTTCGCCGATTTGAGCACTTGGGAATCACTACACAATTCGAGAAACGTTCAATAAAAACACCTGACTCGGCTATTTTCCGACACAACATAGACGACGACCACGTTATTAAAACAGAAGACTTCTCAATTTTGGATAGAGGTGAAAACGCAAATATATTCCATAAAGGAAGCCATAAATATTTATCTTTTGAAGCCTTCCTTAAATATACAGCTGGACATGGCTTCTCTAAGGTTGCTTGATTGATAGCGAAACATCTGTCCTACTGTCCACGTCAAATTTAAACGTATACTTTTGACCCCTTTTAAACTAATCTCTAAGTTTGTGTACATCTTTTTTAATTAATTGAAAATGATTTAAGTTTTGAATAAATAGAAACGTTTCTAATGTTATTATTATGGAGTTTCATTTTAAAGTTAATATTTATCATTTTGTTTGTTTGTAATTAATATATCATATTTTGGAAAAGTATCAGAAAAAGTAGCTCACATATTACAAAAGAACAAGACGTACAAAGTAGCTTTCAAAACTAATACCAATGTTTTTAAATAATTATTTAATGCCAAAGATTCAAATAACGACATTTTGAAGTTGGGTATTTATAAATTGAACTGCACATTCTGTAATTCTTCTTATATTGGCCAAACACTTAGGAACTTTGAGAATAGATGTAAAAACACTAGTAAATAATCATCTTATGACTTCACAAAACAAAATTTAATTTTTACATTTTTGTAATAAAAATTTCGAAAATGAATTTTGGTGTACTTCATATATCAATAACTAATGTTTTAATTTTTTCAGGTAAGAACTGAGACCAGTTGGTAAGTGTGAATTTCATTTTTATGGTCCATTCTTGCTTAATGTCAATTTTGAGTATTTAAATTTTAACCATTATTCTAAATATTTGGTCTCATAAAAAAATCTATGTGAGACACTTAATAAGAAATGTTACTTAAAATAAAAGTTAATTATAAAATTTTACTTATTTGGTATCTGTTTGTTCAATACTAAGATATCAATGTTTAATAATTTTTCTTTTTATGTATTTCTTTTAGTGGAAAATTAACGCTTTCGTGTAAATACACTTTCTGGAACTTCTACCTTGTGTCATGTTTTTTGAAAGAAAATTACAGTTGCAGTAAAACTATTTCAGATAACAATCATTCTCTCTAAAATGAATTCGGGGAAAATGGCTCCATTGGTTGTCATTGGGTTGGGACCTAACTCGTAAAGTGCTCGAAACACTTGTAAGTGGTTTTGATTGAAAGCTTCTGTTCTGCTTTTCACGTTAGTTTGACTAACTCTAAGTCCATAAAACAAGACTAAGTTGACCTACAGTTAAATAAGGGGTAGATTGTAAAGGCTGTCGTAATGCTTTTGTTAAAATTCTCAATTGTCACTTGATAATGGTGAATAGAAGCTCAAATTGCTTACTGGCTGAATGCTTTTCGTTCACACCTTATTCGATTGTGAACTTATAAAATTGTATAAGTATTAAATTGACTGGCACTCTTTTGAAAAATAAGCGAGTAAAAATTTTTAATATACCTTTCGAATGATGTACTTTCATGAAATAATATTTTCTGAAATACTTCTTTAACATGAAAAGGGAACTAGTTGAAAGATGTGCTTTTTTTGGTTGTTTCGAGAGCTGAGCTTGCAACTACGGATGTGGAAATCTCGATCTTTATATCATTTTAAATCTCTATGGCCGTATCAGAAGTAACATATATGCAAAGGATAAAATTGTACACTTTTAAGATTTTCTGTATTCAGCACACGGATATTATCAAAAATTGCTCTTCATGTTCAAATATGCATTATGAGTGCAATGAAGAACAACTAGAAATAGGTACTCTAGAAATGTAAACGTTTAGATTGCTTACTGAAACCAGCATGTATACTTACCTAAATAAATACTCTTGAACAAAGCGATGTTATTTCAACAACCGGATAGAGTTTGGTGGTTCTTTCGAAAGAGCTTCTTTTGACATCAAAATGTTTCGTCAATTAAAATAAACATCTAGTAATATCTCAATACTACATTAATTTTCTCTAAGTGGTAAGTTCGTATCTGTTGTTTTTACTAAGTTCGGGTTTGTTTTCAAATTGTAATGAAATTTTGTTACTTACTACTCAAGAGCTTACCGAGAATAAACATCGAATTGTTTGAACAAGTTATTACTCTGTCATATTCAACGTATATTTGAGATAAATTGGTTTTCTGATAAATTTATAATGAAACTTGCACCGGTGTGTATGTTTTACTAGTCATCTTTTGCAGGCAGAAAAATCCTCTATGTGAAAATATCATTTTAAGGCATTATTGAACAATTGAAATAATTTTATTTACAAGAGAATAAGGAAATCCACTCATTTTTCTTACGAAAACCCATTTTGAAGATTTATACATTGCTGATATTGTGATTTCGCATTCGTTGTTGGAATAACCATTCTAGTTAGTCTATAAGTCATGTGTACCGAGGCGTCGCCATGAAGACGACGGCCGTCTACACTAAGGCGCCACCCGGACTTTCCAATATTTTTTTTATATTCTAAACTCGCTGTTCTTGCATACATAAAACCCGCGACTATATTGAACATTTTAAATTTAAAAAAATTTATACAAATAATAAAGTTAAAGTTTGGTTAAATTAATTTCAAACAAGAACTGTTATTATGATTTATAAAAATACAATTTGCGCCATTTGCTTAATTATTCTCCATTCCTTTTACGAGAATATAATTATTTGCATATCAATTCTCAATATTTTGATTTATAAATATTAATAAGCAAATTGCAGTCACATTCATCTTAAATTTAAATTAATAATTTACATTTCCGCTTATTTTATCATCTATCAAATTTCACTTACTAATATACATTTTAAAATTAATCTTTCATTTTGTTTCTGTTTGATATTTGATTAAATAACACGTTATGCGTACCTATATCATTTATTAATTAAATATTAATAATAAATGCTAATGCACATAACTACACGAAAAGCGCTTTCGTGCTAACTAGATTTATGTCGAACGTTGGAAAGTTACTGTTAACTTGTGTCACGAAATTATAATTTCTTATGAATCAAATACTTTGCTCGATATCAGACTTACTGAATGTATAGGAATGTAGACTAATGAATAATCAATTTCGGGTTATCTATTTAAGGCATTCTTCTATTACGTATTTTTAAAACTCTTTCGTACTAATTCAACTTAGTTATGTTTTTCAATCCCGGTCAGCTTAATTTGTCAACCTCTATTTTGATAAGGTTTAGTTCTTGTTCTGCACAGTATTAGATTAGCAGTCGAAGTATTAGTAGGTATATAAGGTAAAACTTTGGCACTGGCACTGTTTTGAAGGTATTTTCTCTTTTCGATTGAAGTTTATTTGCATGTGTACAAAACGAGGGTTGTACAATGACTGGTCTTAAAACTAATAGTACAGCTGTTAAGCTGAAAAATCGTTCACATTGTGATAAATTCTGAAAGTTGGTACAGATGTTCATTTTTGCAGTAGTAATGATATAAGATCAAGACCCCACGTGGATCCCACCTATGACGTCATATATTCCTATTATAATCCAAGATGGCCGACAAAATTTTCAATATTGTGTAAAAATACTTCAGATTGTGATAGAAAGCTGAAATTTGGCACAGATTTTTGTAGCAGTAATGATATAAGATCAAGACCCCATGTGGATATTGCCTATTACGTCATTGATAAAATTCAAGATGGCCGACAAAGTTTTCAATTTTGGTTAAAATACTGCGGATTGTAATTTGGTACAGATGTTCTTTCGTGTAGTAGTACTGCTATAAGATGAAGATCCTATGTCGTTCTTGTCTATGATGTCATAAATTCCTATATACGTTATAATCCACAATGACCGACGAAGTAAATAACAAAGTGAAAGTAAGAAACAAAATATTTATTACAATATTCCTTCATAATGGAAATAGTGGTAAGTAAACTTTATATATATATATATATATATATATATATATATATATATATATATATATATATATATATATATATATATATATATATGAAAAAGGAACATTACACTTTACATCATGTTAATATAGCTATTAAGCTGAGAAAATTAGGATAATCGTTCACGTTGTGATAGAATTTTGAAATTTGGCACATGTGATCATTTTTGTATGTATGTACCGGGTGAGTCATTAAGGAAGGACGCCGGCTATATCCCAGAAACCGCTTATGTTACGACTTCAAAAAAAAAATTCTTCAGTAAATGTGGCCAAGAGAAAATGCTGGAAATAATTTTAAAGTTTGTAAATAGACCGCTAGGTGGCGTAACTGCTGTAGTAAATTAAAAAATGTCTAATAAGTGACAGAAACTTAAGGAAAAGGTATATTGGAAATATCGTAGTTGTATTTTTGGGACAATTTTACCCATTTTTTGTATAAGAAGTTTTTCTCTAACTTCACAGGTTTTCCGTAGGAGGAGCTGCAAAAGTTGTCAGACAAACACGTAATTATCTTCGGAACCAGTCATCGAATCTTAAAAAGTAATATTTCGTTGGAAAGGTCTTTTCTTGCGCTATTCGTTGATGTATTAAAAAGTTAAGTTTGATTAACGAACAAAAAGCTAGAGGACGCTTTCCAAATATTGCTGAAATTTTAGCGATTTTCTTCAAAATATTAAATAGAATGGTATGTTTTTTATATACAAGTCAGAAAAAGCATAAAATTTCGCCTATACCCTGAAAATTTCAAGTCGATATCTTTGTTGGCTTCAATTTTATACCTTCTTTAAGTTTAGATACATGGTAATGATTTTGTAGTGCCACGATCATCCAATAACACTACCAGACCAACAATGCATAATGACGATTTATCCATAGTATAACATTCATTTTATCGATGTCAGTGGAGCGTCAATGTTTGGTGTGGTATTTTAGGAGGTCGAATTATTAGTCCTCACATTTTTGACGCACCACTTAACCCATTTTCGGCCGGTTATTGAAATAGACAAAAAATATCGAAAAAATCAAAAATATGTTACGTAAAAACTATACATATTGTAATAGAAAAACAAAAAAATACAGGGTTGTCAAAAAAAATGGTGTTGCGTTTACGCAACATTGGCCGAAAGCATGAACTTCTAATGATATGCAGCAAAACAAGTACTATGTAAAAAAAACATTGCAGCATTGACACATGTATATAGTTTGGATATGGCATATCCGGCATCTTCTCCTTGTCTGAGTTTTGATAATTATATGGCCGATTCCAGTTTCCTGATTTTGTCTAACTTCGATAGGGGGTTCTATGGCAAGCGGCCTTGCAACTCCAGTTTTAGCTTTGAGAAGTCGTACCGCTATAAATGATTTAAAATCTAACTGCGAGATCATCTTATCATTTGCTCTATTGTAAAGCTTCCAACAATTGACCAGAGTGCTATCCAAAGTGTTTACAAATAATGGCCACCACCATTTTTCCCCATGACACTTATTCTATAATTGGCGACCCCATTGTCGTGTAAATCAACACCTCCTGTATTTATTATATAACAATATTGCTGCCGGCTGCGGAATTGTCACTTCTTTGTTTTTTTTTTGTGATACCTTTTAGCACTTTTGATAGGTTCTACGTTGTAGTGTGTACTAATCATTGTCACAATCGAATTCGTTCCATTTTACCAATGCAATATGGTTTGAAACCTCAAATTGTGAGTCATATGAGCCTCTGTCTTTCTTTGAAAGGGACTTGCTTGACACTAAGGGACAACCACTTGTTCGGTTCTCTCTGATCGTACCCGTAGCAAAAAACTCTTTTTGCATCAAAAGAACGAACAATTTGTACGATCAAAAAAATTGTCAAAGAAAATATTGTGATTTGAAGCACTTTTCAATACAGACAGTAATTCAAACACTACATCAGCACCAAGACCAAGTTCACTTTTGTTTTGTGGTGCTCCTGCATAAGGGATAAATTTGTACAAATAACTGTCGGCCGAACAAAGGCACCACAGCTTGAATCCAAATCGGATCGGTTTCACTTTTATGTACATCTTGCACGAGTGGCGACCAAAATAGGGCACCATCTGCTCATCGATTGACAGGTTAAATGAGAAAACGTCAAATTGTAAAAACTTTTCATTCATGACATCAAAAAATGGAGTAAGCTTCGAAAACCTGTCATTTTTGTCAAGTTTCGTGTTGTAGCTCAAATGCATGTTGCGTTTTATGGTTCTGAACTTGTTTCGACTCATACAGTCTCTAACTATATTTACAGTTTTATCTTCTTCCATAGACCAATACATATCAGTTTGAGGCAGCCTGTGGTAACCAGACAAAATAAGGATTCCACAAAAATTCAACAGTTCCTTCTCTGGGTAGGTAAAAACCGTGCCGGTTATTATCTCTGGCATATTTTTCAGAAAATTGTGTTATCAAATCTAAGTATCGGCAAAAAACTTAAAAAATATTTCTAAAGGCGACAAACCCTCTAACTGATTTCTTAGAGCTTCGGCCAACTCTTCTTCCTTTGATTTCGGAACATTTGGATGTAAAAAATTTCCAGACCTCCAGACGGGATTCAAATTGGTTTGATTTTGCTCTAAAATCCTCTGCCTTTTAACAGCCAAGGTTTCTTCATCAGAATCATTGTACAAGTCATTTTCATTGGTGTGAATTTCAAAAGTTCCCGCGATATCGGAATTTTGATTTTCTTCCTGTCTTTCTACATCCTCCGAAAAATTCTCTTCATCTGTAAGCTCGTCCACGTTTGGCGGAATATACACAGCATCTATTTCTAAAAAACAAAAGCATGTGATATAAAAATGTCTTGCATATAAAAGTAATATCCTACTTACGATTGTCACATTCCATATCGTCTACTATTTCTTCTAAAGCTAGCCCTAATTCTTTCTGTGTGAGAAATTTTGACATTTTGGCACTTAAAAACGTTGCTTTACACTTAATTCTAGTTCACGTACGCTCGCGGTCAATGCAAAGTGAAAACTGCAAGTCCTAACAAATAACAATAACGATTGCTGTTTGACAAGTCTGGACAGAAAAATTCAACCGAGACTTCATGTATTCAGCCATTGTTGCGTAAACGCAACACTGAAATTTAGGGCGGTGTTTTATAAACCCAGTTTGACATAGACTTATTTTCTCAAATTTATATAAAAATAGGAAGTATTGGCCCCAATCTGCATATATCAAAACACATAAATTTAGTACAATACAGGGTGAAAAAAATATTTGAAAAATACGACGTACCCATTAAAAATGTTTGTTGTTTTTCTAAGATTAGCCAGGTAACAAATCTAACTAAAACTAAACCAAAATATGTTAGTGGTTATTATTGCACCTGTATTTATCCCTAAAAAATGTAATAAAATTGTATAATGTAATGAGTTTTTTTTTAAACGCAACCAAAGAGTGTTGAATTTACGCAACAATGGCCGAAAATGGGTTAATGGTGAAACGTACCTTAATTTCTTGCGGAATGATTTCGTTACTTTTAGAAGATGTGTTTACTAGGCAGCGGATGCTTTTCCAACATGACGGCTGTCCGGCACATTTTTCAGTACGCGTGCGTCAATTTTTGAGTAACACTATTCCTGATACATAGATAGGAAGAGGGAGCTTTTTTACATGGCCAGCTAGGTACCTACATTTCCTTATTCATTCTTAACTTTAACAGCTTAATAACCATTACCATTGTTACATTCTAGGTCCCCCGATCTAACTTGTTTAGATTTTTATTTTTGGGGAAGAATAAAGGACCTTGTTTTTACAACCAGACCAACTACGCCTGAAACTATGGTCATTAGGATAAGAAATTCCATTCGCACCCTCTCCACAGCGGAGATAGAAACCGCTGTTTTGTCAACGCAACAGCGATTGCAGCTGTGTATTGATAATGATGGCAGACAATTTGAGCATTTAGGTCGCCACTGAGTAATAACGTACTACTCATCTCTAGTTAATTTTCGATGGTCCACCCGGTGTAATTTTAACCAACGGTAGTAAACTAACCCCAAAAACTCGGATGATAATAACTGTCAGTATTATCGAATTTCTGGGGTTAACTCTTGGGGCAGGGTTAACCCGTGTTTATAAAAGCTGGCCTAAGTAATAAACTATTATGTCAAAAAACTTTGCGTTTTATTGTTTTTGGATCTAAATTTAAAGTAGGTATAAAATTGAAACCAACAGAGATATCGATTTGAAATTTTCAGGGTCTAGGCGAAATCTTATACTCTTTCTGACTGAAATATAAAAAACATACCATTTTATTTAATATTTTGAAAAAAATCGCTAAAATTTCAGCAATATTTAGAAAGCGTCGTCTAGCGGTTTGGTCGTTGCTCAAGCTTAACTTTTTAATACATCAACGAATAGCGCAAGAAAAGACCTTTCCAACGAAATATTACTTTTTAAGATTCGATCACTGGTTCCGAAGATAATTACGTATTTGCCTGACAACTTTCGCAGCTCCCCCACGGAAAACCTGTGAAGTTAGAGAAAAACTTCTTATACAAAGAATGGGCAAAATTGTCCCAAAAATACAACTACGATATTTCCAATATACCTTTTCCTTAAGTTTATGTTACTTATTAGACATTTTTTAATTTACTACAGCAGTTACGCCACCTAGCGGTCTATTTACAAACTTAAAAATTATTTCCAGCATTTTCTCTTGGTCACATTTACTGAAGAATTTTTTTTTTTTTGGAAGTCGTAACATAAGCGGTTTATGGGATATAGCCGGCGTCTTTCCTTAATGACTCACCCGGTACATTTTACATTTTAACCCTAATAATTGGTAACAGTTCCCAGCACATGGCCGACTTGCTTTAGAACATTTACATGAACCTCGGCATGATTTTTTGCACCCACAGCATAAAAGTTCTTGGCAAAACTTCAATGCCTCTGGAATCGTTGTCCAATGCGGTGACATGACTCCCATCAATTTCTTTCCATCTCCAATCATTCAAATCTGGCATTTCTTGCATTGCTATTAATGTTTGGCCCCATATGTGCCCTGCTTGCATTGCGGAGCATTTTATATGTTGAAGGAGAGCGTCTTGTGTAGGCGGAATGTTCTCAATAGTTTTCTTACCACTAGTAAACATGGTTGGTCGGGCTCGGTTTCTTCTTGCAATTGAGAGGACGGCTATACATTAATATAATGAACCTCTCAATATCTGCAAATTTCTCTTGGTTAACTGATTGTGGTGGCTGTGATAAAACTTTAAATGTGGAAGAAATGATGGGGAAAACCTTGCAGGTCTCGTAGGCTACTTTCTTTCCCTTCCATAGAAAGTGGATGTGGTATCACAACCGGTAAGAACATGGAAGAAATGCAGTGATTCACATTTCGAAACCCAAGGTGTCTGCAATACTATGTGCAGGTATTTAATAGAAATGTTTTCCAACACCAAATCCTATCCACAATTCTTGGCAGGGTATTTTCGCAAAATTAGCAACTGCGAGAACAACGACATTTGTATCTACTGTTCGAATCATTATTCTGGAATAACCAACACCTGCTGCATCCAAAGAATGGAGGATGACTCGTGTATCCACCTCCTCATGATTGCACGGTGATAACATTTCTAAATTATTAATCGGTGTAGAACTTACAACGTTTGCATGGAATGTGACAGTTATTAGTTTTCCTTCAATCCTGAGCACTGAAACACCTTTCCTGAGAAATTTAAAAAGTTCTGTTTTGTTATCATCTTGCCACGTGTCTAACCACCACACTGCATAACACGGGAGAAATGAGTGAGCTCATCGATAAAATAGTTTAAGTTAGAATCTGGTTAGTGAGGAAAGAACCGAAATAGGTGTAACGATTTCATTCCACACAATTACATTGTCAATATTTAAATTTTGTACATGCATACGCCAACTTACGATAGAATAGTCATATAAAAAAATGACAATAAAGAAGGCACTACAAAAAAATGAGGAGCGTTGTCTAAATAAATATGGAAAAAGACGATTTTTTAAAGAAAACGTTGAGTTTACGATTACCAAAGTTTACTTCGCATTATCGCGGATTTGATTATTAAGAGTTTAGTGAACTTTAATTAAGTCATTTTGATTGAAAGGTCTTCTTAACAAGGCGTAAGTTACATATTTTTTAATTACCCAAAACTAATTACAATCCTTTAGCTTTTGTCCGTACTTATCGTCTCAGATTTATTTGATACGAAATATTGAATTTCTAAGCTACCAGAATCTTGGGAAACATGATAATAGTCGTGTAAGTTTGTTTGAAAAGCATGCTGGTAGTTAGAGGATTATCATTGGAAAGGTCAACGACGAATTTTACTTAATTAATGACAAAGTATATATTAAGAACTGGATAATATACTTGGGATTTTCATAGTTAATGTCGGATAACACCTGGGAGCGGAACCTGCTACAGATAAGTGTTTCTCCATTTTATTCCGCAAATCAAAATATTTGTTAATTTAATTACAAACAGTATAACTGAGATTTTATGTTTTGTTTGACTTTCAATTTAATTTATAGTTTTTTTATCACTGTGCTTAGTTTTGAATTATCATTTTACATACTTTCCACTTTAAAATTACAAGTAATATTTAAGTTCAACTTGTTATTTATAAATTTATAATAAACTAACGATCTGTACCATTTAATATGTCATAGTTAAAAAGAAAAGAAAGCCGGTGAAAATGTGAGATTATACGATCGTATATTCATTTCTTTTGTGCACCTTAATTGTAAAATTACCATAATTATTTAGATAGCATGAGTGTTACAGTAGTTAACAAACTTCATTAAATAAATGTAAAGTGATAAAATTTACTGCTTTTCCATTATTATTAAAATTGAGATACACTCCCGATAGGCTTATTGGCACGAACCCAGCATAAGTTACCCGTTTACATCTCATATTATTTATTTATTATTATAACCAACACTGATGGTTATAAAGTGGCGCAAAACAACGTGAGGCCTCGATTTTTGGAGTGATCTCGATGTAAATGTTTCTTTTGAATTCAAATAATACATACTTACCATTTAATTTTTTAAGAATTTCATCATGAATGTTAACGCGTTAAGAGCGGATGAATTATCTTATGAACTTCGGTGGAGAAATATTAATCCCGAGGGTATGAATGTCGATGCAAAACGTAGATCCCTTCGTGCTAAAATTGCATTAGAAAAATTAATGTTTCTTTAATTGCATCTTATACACCCGTTGTCTTTGATATAACACTAGAACTCGATGTTTGCGACAAAAAAGTGAGTGAATTAGGGTCGTTAGTAAATAATTATATTCAGTCTCCGAATATTTCTGAATACAGTAAGTTAAATACCAGACTATCTCATATTTTTACTCGTTTAAACAGATTAGAACCCTCTGATGATAATCTTCAACAAGAACATACCAAAATATGTTCAGAATGCCTTGATTTAATTGAACTCTTAAATAATACGGCAGAAAACCTTGATGATAATAGTGACCCGGATAGTATTCGCATTTCTCAGGATTACTTACAAAATGAAATCCTCTCGCGAACTCTACTACCGCTAGAACACGTGTATCATTTTCCGACCCTATTAGTCAACAATACCCTCCTGGCGAGAATGATTACCTAACCCGTTCATCACCTTCTCATAATGAAGCACCCTTACCTGACCTTCATAATTTGCGGCAAGAACTAGATCGTATGCAATTTCCGCATAATATTTCTTATAGATCGGATGCTGTTAAGTCAATTCCAGTGTGCAAGTGGAATTTAACTTTTACTGGCGATACATCCGTAACTGGTGTTAATTCATTTTACAAAGAGTGGAGGAGCTGAGAGTTGCTCGAAACGTTTCAACCTCACAACTTTTCGATAGTGCAGTTGATTTATTTTCAGGATCAGGTTTAGTTTGGTTTAGGGCAATTCGTAACCGAGTTAATACTTGGGAACAATTAGTGAATAAACTCCGCTCAGATTTCCTCCCAATTGATTTCGATGAAGTATTGTGGGACGAGATTAAACGTCGTAAGCAAGGTTCAGATGAGAGGCCTACAATTTTCATAGCCGCTATGGTTAACTTATTTGATAGATTACAGGAACATCCTACGGAAGACAAACAACTTAGGTATATTCTTCGCAATCTACAACCTTATTATGCAACTCAGTTAGCTTTAACCAATATTATTTCTTTTGACCAATTAATTTCTTTGTGCAAAAGGTTAGAGGAAACAAAACTACAAAACGCCCGCTACCGCAACCCTTCTATTGCCAGCTACATTCAATTAGAACCAGATTTAATGTACAAACCTGCTATGAGTTCTAAAAAAACTGAGGTTTGCGCGACCAAAGTAGCATCTCCAAAACTAACGTGTCAGGACCTAAAAATTCTTACCCCGCTAAAAGATATTTTAATAGAGTCAACCCGGAATTAGTCTGCTGGAACTGCCAAGACAAAGGGCATACGTTCAGAACCTGCCTTTCCGAAGAAAAGAAAGTTTTCTGTTTCGTTTGTGGACATCCGATGCTTACTTTTCAAAATGTCCTCGTTGTAACCCAAAAACTTGTAAAGGGAGGAAGTCTTTCGGTCGCTTTACTCCTACTGATGAACATCTACAGACTGATAGTATACAATGGAACTTTTGGTTAAAAACTGTACATGAATTTTATAAACAACCTGTCACAATTTCTACAATGTTTTCCCATACAAATAATGATAATCGCCCTTACGTGACTGTTAGCATTTTTCAAACTCAAATAAAATCTCTTTTTGATTCTGGTGCAAACCAAACAATTTTAGGGAAGTTAGGTATTTTCTTAATTAAGGAATATGACCTCCGTTTAATAAGAACTTTCGGTACCAAATCGTTAAAAACCGCTGATGGTCAATACCAAAATGTTTTGGGAACCGTTAAGTTACCCATCACTATTGAAGATGTGACTAGAACTATAGATGCACTTGTTTCCGATAGTATAGAAGCTAGTCTGATTCTTGGTATAGATTTTTGTTACAGTTTCGGTATAAAAACAGATTTTTCTCGAGACAGTTTCTTTGTTTCAGAATCATTCTCTTTACAAAATGTTCAGGGGATTGAAGATTTGGACCCTAAACAGTCAATTATTCTTTCACACACCGTCGAATTATTCAGAGAAATTTCCTGTCCAATTTTGGGCAAAACAAATAAAATAATACATAAAATAGATACTGGCGACGCCTGTCCTATAAAACAGCGATACTTCCCTTTATCACCGGCTATGCAAGTTCATGCTGACAGAGATCGATAAAATGTTATCGATGGGAACGATACGTCCTTCTACGTCACCTTGGTCTTCGCCTATGCTGTTAGTAAAAAAGAAAGATGGAAATTATCGCCTTTGTTTCGACGGTAGGAAACTAAATGCCGTTACTAAAAAAGACGCGTACCCGCTTCCCTATCTTTCTTCTATTCTGGATAAATTAAGGGATGCCAAATATATTAGTTCTATCGATCTTAAGCAAGCATTCTACCAAATCCTCTTCACGCTGATTCGTGCGAAAAACGGCATTCACTGTACCTCGACGTGGACTATTTGAATAGACTGTCATGCCTTTCGGTATTGTAAATGCACCGCGACGCAACAACGTCTTATGGACCTGATATTCGGACCTTTAATAGGAGAAAACCTGTTTGTTTACCTTGATGACATAATTTTAGTCTCTTCCACTTTTGATGAGCATATTAACATGCTGAAGGAGATTTATTTTCGATTAAAAACGCCAACCTAACCATCAATTTCGATAAGTGTGAGTTTTGTAAACCCTCTTTAACCTACTTGGGCTATGTTGTTGATAAGGATGGATTACACGGATCCCAAGAAGATTGAGGCTATTACTGAATATCCCGTCCAAAAACAGTAACCGAAATAAAGCGATTTCTTGGTATGAGTTCTTGGTTTCGCAGATTTGTTCCCAACTTTTCCACAGTCGTTGCACCCATTTCTAATCTTATCAAAGGAAAATTCAAGAGCCAACCTATTGAATGGAATGAGGAAGCTGAACAAGCATTTGTTAGGATAAAGTCTTTACTGACTTATTCGCCCATTTTGTCAAGCCCGGATTTTAGTAAACCTTTTATTCTGCAATGCGACGCTTCTAATTACGGCGTTGGTAGTATTTTGAGTCAAGGAGAAGGTGACGAAGAAAGATAATTGCTTACGCCTCTCGAACGTTAAGCAAGGCGGAGCGAAATTACTCAGTGACAGAGAGAGAGTGTCTTGCAGTTTTATTCGCCATAGAAAAGTTTCGAGGATACATTGAGGGTACTCACTTCACTGTCTATACAGACCATTACTCTCTGCTATGGTTGAACAACATTAAAGAACCCACGGGGCGATTAGCCAGATGGAGCGTAAAATGTCTCAATATACGTTTGACATCAAACATAGAAAAGGAAAGCATAACCTAGTTCCTGATGCCTTGTCTAGAGCTCCAGTTGAAATTTATTCCTTACAACTAGAAGAGTGCGATCTCGATGCATGGTATAAGAAAACGTTAACGAAAGTAATCGAAGATCCCCATAAATATCCTGACTGGCGAATAGATGAACATAGACTTTATAAGTTGGTGCCTAATAAACATAATATTACGTCGAACTTAATTGAATGGAAGCAAGTTGTGCCTAGTTCACGGAGAAGCGAACTAATCAAAACATTTCATGATGACCCTATATCGGCTCATTTTGGTATTACTAAAACATTCAACAAACTATGTGAGCAATATTACTGGCCAAAGATGAAGATTGATGTTATTAGGTATGTAAAACGATGCGAGATATGTGCTGCCAGCAAATCTTCCAATTTTGCTAGACCAGGATTTATGGGAAAAGAGAAAAAAGTTAGTTTCCCTTTCCAGTGTCTATCTATTGATCTTATGGGTCCTTTTCCACGTTCAGGAAACGGAAACACAATGCTATTAGTGGTTACAGATTGGTTCACTAAATTTACTCTTGTACGAGCTATCCGTCGAGCTACCGCTAAATCTATTATAACGTTTCTTGAGAACGATGTTTTCCTTATTTTTGGCGTCCCACAAATATGTATGATAGATAACGGTCCCCAGTTCATTAGTTCGGAATTTAAGAAGTTTATGAAACAATACGCTGTTCAACAAGTGTGGTATAATGCGTCTTATCACCCCGAGTCAATTTTGTTGAGCGTGTAAATCGTGTAATAGGAACAGCTATTCGTTCATACGTAAAAGAAAATCACAAATTATGGGATGTGGAGATTTATAAGATAGCTCATGCGATAAGAAATGCAGTACACGATGTTACCGGTTACACCCTTCTTTCTTGAATTTTGGAAGATCTGTGCCTATCTCTGGTTCTTATTATGGGAAACTAAGTAATTTGAAAGAAGAAGAATTATCTATTGACAATCGCGAGAAGTTAGTAGAAGACGTTAACCAGCTCTCTGATCTGTATTACACAATAAAACAAAAATTGCATGCGGCATATAACAAAAATTCAAGGTCTTATAATCTTCGTAAAAGACCATTAAAATTTAAAAAAGGCGAGGCAGTCTGGAAACGTAATTACACCCTGTCAGACGCCAGTAAGGATTACAACAAAAAATTGGCTCCAAAATACCAGAAGTGTACCGTTAGAGAAGTTACAGGAAATCTAACTTATCGGTTATTTAACAAAGACGGTAAAGATATCGGAGTTTGGCACATAAAAGACCTTAAGCCTTATTACACAGACGAAAATCCGATTAATTAGTTTAAGATAATATTATAGGTTAATTTAAGTTAGATTAGTACAGGATTTCGAGTAGGATCATCGGATAAAATTTTTAGATTGGAAGACGTGTGCAGATCCTAGTATGTACACACTAAACAAAATGCGTTATAGGATCGAAGATTTATTTTTGCTTAACTTATTTCTGATCGTTAGTTACGCTAGTAACATGATTGACATAATTAGTTGTAGTTCGTGTCGGACGAAGTCTACTGCAATGAATTATTGCACATCACAATTTTCGTAATACCAATTTATTGGGCTAGGTTCCGTCGGTATCTTCCTGTAGACTAGTGGATATAGGTGATAATTGTTCACCAGGGAGAAAAGACTTCAAGGACATATGAATCGGTTTACGGTTTTAATTACCTTGAATGACTTCCAATTTTCGTGAGGTTCTTTCAAATTCTTTAATATTAAAGTATGAATGAGAAATTAGGTTTAAGATAGATTAAGGTTATTTAGGATTTTTTGGTCTAATTTTGTCTGCTCAATAGGTTGCTTTACCTAAACGTAGTAAGTTCAGTAATTTACATGGTCCATACTTCGATTTTCCCATCGTTTAGACAGGTATCCCACCACCGTGGTTTTGTCTTGGTAGGGGGCAGTGTAACGATTTCATTCCACACAATTACATTGTCAATATTTAAATTTTGTACATGCATACGCCAACTTACGATAGAATAGTCATATAAAAAAAATGACAATAAAGAAGGCACTACAAAAAAAATGAGGAGCGTTGTCTAAATAAATATGGAAAAAAGACGATTTTTTTAAAGAAAACGTTGAGTTTACGATTACAAAAGTTTACTTCGCATTATCGCGGATTTGATTATTAAGAGTTTAGTGAACTTTAATTAAGTCATTTTGATTGAAAGGTCTTCTTAACAAGGCGTAAGTTACATATTTTTTAATTACCCAAAACTAATTACAATCCTTTAGCTTTTGTCCGTACTTCTCGTCTCAGATTTATTTGATACCAAATAATTAATTTCTAAGCTACCAGAATCTTGGGAAACATGCTAATAGTCGTGTAAGTTTGTCTGAAAAGCATGCTGGTAGTTAGAGGATTATCATTGGAAAGGCCAACGACGAATTTTACTTAATTAATGACAAAGTATATATTAAGAACTGGATAATATACTTGGGGATTTTCATAGTTAATGTCGGATAACACCTGGGAACGGAACCTGCTACAGATAAGTGTTTCTCCATTTTATTCCGCAAATCAAAATATTTGTTAATTTAATTACAAACAGTATAACTGAGATTTTATGTTTTGTTTGACTTTCAATTTAATTTATAGTTTTTTATCACTGTGCTTAGTTTTGAATTATCATTTTACATACTTTCCACTTTAAAATTACAAGTAATATTTAAGTTCAACTTGTTATTTATAAATTTATAATAAACTAACGATCTGTACCATTTAATATGTCATAGTTAAAAGAAAAGAAAGCCGGTGAAAAATGTGAGATTATACGATCGTATATTCATTTCTTTTGTGCACCTTAATTGTAAAATTACCATAATTATTTAGATAGCATGAGTGTTACAGTAGTTAACAAACTTCATTAAATAAATGTAAAGTGATAAAATTTACTGCTTTTCCATTATTATTAGAATTGAGATACACTCCCGATAGGCTTATTGGCACGAACCCAGCATAAGTTACCCGTTTACATCTCATATTATTTATTTATTATTATAACCAACACTGATGGTTATATAGGTGCCACAAGCTTTAAAGAAAGAAGGAAATGAAAATAGGTTTTTATTCCGTGAAAGAGGGAGAGAGCAACAATTTTACAACTTGAAAAATATTCCTATCAAATGATTGTTACCACAATAGAATTTATGTTCAAATTCTTTAACAAGTCTAGAAATCTCTGGACCAGACACCATTCATCTTCTCAAAGCTGCTGGATTTTCTGTCAGTCCTACAGCACCCCCATCACCTTTGATGATAGCATTCTCCTGTGCATGATTATGATCTAAAGATATTGCTGAGAATGCATGGCGTGTCTTGTCGACAACAAATTTTCCTTCACAAAGTTCAGAGTAAATAGTTGGATGGATCTCTTGCCATATCACGCATGTGGACAGGTAGTCATTGGGAATAATAAACATGGTTAATTACTGACAACCATGGAGCAATTTCTACAAAAGTGTGAACATAAAGATTAAAATTTCCCTCTCTAATGGATAGTACAAACTGTAACATTCATATTTGTAGTTTCAGAGCATCTGACCAAAATTGAAACTATGGGTACTCTTTGCTTTGTATATCTGATTCCATTCAACAAATTCCATTGTATCTTCGTCTGACTGTATAGAGTCTGAATAGATTTTATATGTAGAATGTACAAAGCAGCACCAGTAACTTGATGAGCATGACGTGTACGTGTTAGATGGGATAAATTCGAAATAGCATCAGCCCTTTCTGTTGTAGTGATGTTAGTTTACACTAACATATTTACCCAACCACTATTCATAAGCCAATCTCCAATTACTTTAAATGCAACCATTTCAATATGTAGTCCTCCCATCATCACAACAAACTTATCTTCACCATACAAATGTGGAAACTCCCATTGTATTTCATTAGCCAAGGCAAACAGTAGTTGGTCCAAAAAAATGTTTGTCCTGGATTAAGATGATTCACTGACTGTCTTATAACTTTCATACAATGCATGACCATAGATTTCGAATGTGTGTGTTCACAAAACAGTGGTAATAAAGCAGTTATTGACAGTGGTCTATTTAAAGGTGGTAACAATGAAACATGGTATGCTGCCCAAAATATATTTTCTTCACAGAAAATATTTCCACTAATTATATTTTGACGTACTGTTTCAAGCCAATTATGTTCATAGGTATTAGCAGAAGTAATGAGGTCCGTTTGAGGGTTAACTGCTACAGAAAGGAGTGGAACATGACAATCTTTTCTGTTCATTAATGAAAGATCAATATTAGTATATACGTGAGGGAGAAAACTGCTCAAAAATATAGGAAGGGTTTTATTTAAGAAAAAAAAAGTTTAATATGGGTCTGGAATAACGGGACACCCCTTCCGATTGAAAATATTTTGAATCGATGGAGCATTAACTCTAATATAAAACACCTTAAAAATATTTTCTTGAATTCTCATTTATAAAGTCAATATCCTCCGAATATATATATATATATATATATATATATATATATATATATATATATATATATATATATATATATATATATATATATACACCGGGTGTCCAAAGCGTCACGCGACGGAAGATTGTGGCTTCGCTGTTGATTTTTCATTAAAATCATTTATACAAAAGTTATATGGTTTCAATTACGTGTACAACTTTAGAATATATTAGTACCTACAGGGTGATTCGTAAAAGTAGGGGGCGTATCAACGTTTTTATTTTAAATGGAACACCCTGTATATTATTACATTTTTGGATAGCCTAATGAATAAGCTTTTCAACGATGTATATATTTGTACATATCAAATGCAACGTTGCCAAGTTATGTAACACAAATTTATTTTTTTCCTGAATGTAAGGTTAGCAATAAAAATTAATTCTTGGTTTATTATCTAAGTTGAGACAAATTAGTTCAGGGGTGTAATTAAGCTAGGTATAGGCTTTGAAAAGATGTAAACGTTTTATTGATATATTGAATAGGGGAGAGAAGGCTCCATGTGAAACTTTAGCATGTTCGACGTACATCAATTCTCTTATTTCAAATGGAACACCCTGTATATTTTCATATGGGCGAATAGTACTCTTAAAGACCTAACTTTTATCTAAATACATCGATACCGCTAAAATGTATAGTTTCTAAAATATTTCCATTTGTTTAATTTTTCTATAATTATTTTATACCGTAACACCCCTCGTATTAGGAGAGGTTAATAGTAGGTGCAATGAAAAAGTAATTAGGTTATGATAACGTAAACATAAACATAAACGTAAATGTATTATTTATTTGGCAAAAAATATTACTACATCTTAAAAATCGACAAAAATGAAGGAACAAAAGATTATTTAATTACATAAATGCAATATTTTCTTGTTAGACCATACAACGTAAATTGTGCATTGTAATACAAATATTTTCTACGTAGTATTTCTTTTAGTTTTATTTTACTTTCATCAAGTTGTTCAAAATGACCAACATTAACCACCATACAATAATAATGTCCGTTTTCAAATGCCTGTCGCACTTTTTGAAATGTTTCAGGTCTAATTGCCCTACTAGTTTCAATAATACGCTGCCTCAAATCATCAAAACTTGTTGGTTGTGTTGTGTTGTTGTGTACACTACAGATTTTAAATATTCCCAGAAAAAAAAATCCATGGGAGTTGACTCTGGAAATCGAGGTGGTTATTCTATAGTTCCTCTTCGTCCAATCCACTTACCTTCCGTTTAACCATGCTTTCACAGGGCGATAATAATGTGCAGAAGCACCGTCTTGTTGAAAATGTAAGTTATTTTCATCAATTAACTGATTCCGTTGTTCATCTACCTGATTTTTAGCTCTCAACAATTAAAGGTTCAATGACATTTTCAATAAAGTGTCAAATTCGATTTTTTGTCACTATCGCTGTGACTTTTATAATTTAAAAAGAAGAAAACCTAATTTTTTAAATTATCTAGTGGCCTTTTCGATCGAGACGAGGGGTAGTTTATTTTAAACGATGTTTATGCTAAAACAACGTATAGTCGGAGGAGATTTAAAAGACCTTTTGAATGAAGTATCATTTGATAGCCCGTCCTATTTAAAAATAATATTGGTATGGCCTCCGAGGGGAGGGGGTTAATGTACATTCACTTCACGACTGCCAAAAGATGTCTCCCTCCATTCAGAAATCGACTTTTTTTTACTTCAATGGATTATCAAGATATTGAGGGAGGATCGTTTTTAAATAAACGCATTGTATATAATTTTTATATCATTAGTAAAAAGCTAAGACGTGAGGCACCGTTACGAAAATTCAAGTATTCTAACTTATTAGTAATTTTTATTTGACTTATTGTAAATAATAATAGCATTAAAAGGATCAGATTTTGCTTATCATGATCGGAAGCATTTGTTTAATTACGATTTTGTTAATAAGAAAACAAGAAATTCTCACTAGGCATACACAAAAAATGATTAAAACCATCAAATATATTATTGAAGTATAATATATGTTGACAAATCCATATCAGATAAAATTGATATTGCTATGCTCCAAGAGAAAGCTTAGACTGTGGAGAATTCCATGTTGCTTAATAATAAATATAAACTATAATTAGGACAGCAGAAAATATAATTTTTGCTTTATAAAAATATGTAAAAGCTATTTAATTAAAAAGGGTACTATACAGAATAGAAAATACAAGCCTCGCCACAGCATGGAATGAAGTCTCCCTAATAATCATTTTCATAACCATCAAAATGTATTGTGATTTGGTGCGAATATTAAGACGTTAATGTCTATGATATGATGGCATATATACAAAGACACCGAAACAACATCTTGGTTATTACATAATAACATACCGAAAGTATGCTTAAATATCAATTACACGGTTATATACAAAACTGTAATAACATTGAAACGTGAGGGTTGTCTTCAATAATCATAATTTCAAATATAAGAAAATCTTCTATTATTTCAGAACAGCAAACTATATACTTAAGAACATATTATAAAATTGACTGTATATTAGCAAAAAAAAATGTGGGTATGCACAATCAGTTAATTAGGCCATAATTAATCAAACTTTGATTTTCGTTCACAGATTTAAAAAACGTGAAAAATTATTAAAGCTTGCCTGAAATGTGTTAAAATAGTGCAAATTTATCACTGTCAGATGCTTTTAAAAGCATGTTAAAATTATATTTGATATTAGTATAATGACCAATAGCAACTTGATCTTTAATGCAGATAATTCTTTCTTATATATTAATCGCACACATATTTCTGAAAAGTTTTCCAAACTGTGAGTAACGGTGAAAGTGATTACCTATAGGTAAATAAAAATTTGTTATGGGATGTAAAATGATTTTGAAATGTACACTGTGTCCCATTTTGGTTGAAATTATAGTTTTAGCTCGTTTGCGAGCAAAGATGCGGTGTCGCGGCCTTGTTCTACTTTTTCGTGAAACGAAAAATGACACAAACAGAATTGTCATGGTCCTCTTAGTATTTGTACATTTTAAGCACACCTCGTAACTGCTTTTGTAATTTATCGAAATGGTGAAGAGTGGGTTTTATACAGAATCTTCCGTGGAATTTAGTGACGTGCATAGTTTTCCCCACAAAAAGTCAGTTCCTTCGCAATAAACCAAAATTTTGTTTTTTTTAAATGGAACACCTTGTGTATTTTTTTGTTATACAATCTTTCAAAAAATATATATTGTGTGGCACTTCTTTTGTATTATTAACCACAAAAATGAATGTTACGTTAATTTAACATTTTGATGATATAGTTGGCAATGAAAAAACAATGTTAACTAAACATAATACCTAAAACTTTACAAGCCTAATATTAATTACTAAAAGAGATGTTCGAGCTGATGACTATTCTGTTTTATACATGCTTCACATATTCTTCCATTTCGTTCTCTAACATTAAGCGCAATAATAGGGTGATCTTGTTAATGTCTGAAAGTTTCTCTAACTGCATTTGTCAAACGTTCAATGTTATCATATTGAGTTTGGTAAATTTTATTTTACAAGTAACACCATAAAAATAAATCTAACACTGACAAGTCCGGAGACCTAGGAGGCCACCTTCTCGATCCATTAGTGAAAATCCATTTATTACCAAAATTGTTTTCCAAAAATGGGCATATAATTTGCGCATTGTGGGATGGGGCTCCATCCTGTTGGAAATGAATTTGGTTCAAACGAGCTAAAGGAATATCATCTAATAATTCAGTCACAACCATTTCTAAAATGTCCAAATATCTAGAAGCAGATAAGTTCCCTTCGAAAATGTAAAATTTTATTTTTGATTCTAATATAAAGCAGGAAACGTTTAGTACAAATCGTCCTTGTTGTTTTTGGGGGAATATTTGGTGTTGATTTTCTTGAGACCAGAATTTTCTATTGTGCCTGTTCAAAACCCTGAATTGCTAAAATGTACCTCCTCTGACCATATCTCATTTCTTCCCAAGTTAGCTACTATATTTAACATGTTTAAGGACCAATTGCAAAATATTAACCTACATTCAGCGTCGCCAGGATTCATTTTTAAAATATAAAAAATTGCTGCGTCGGCGTTTTCATTACTCTGACCAAAGCATATCATGCTTTTCAAAATTTTCAAAATTTTGATTTTTTTCCATATTTTGCACAATGAACAAACAATACGATTGTTGCACAAAAATAATTTTAATCAGATTTGACAGGTCAACTACGTTTAGTAGAATCAAACTAGGCCCAGCCTACTTACAAACTTAGATATAAAGTATTCTTTATAAGTTTTATTGCCATTAATATTTTGTTCTGAAGCTGTAAGATGCATTTTACCCAATTAAAAAAAAATGTTGCCAGTTTGAATATGTTTCAAAACTATTGCACTTAATTTGCATAATTGTTTGTTATTACTTTTGCATTTCTACGTAAAAGTCCTTAGATTGATTATAATCGAGTATTTACATATGTGTAATTATGATAAAGCTGTAATAATCTAGTAGTCCTTTTTTAATCCTCAAATATATCTTGGTCGTTCAAGAAAATACGCATTTATACTGAGTTTATAGGTTTCATGGCCAAGTATATCATCAAAATGTTATATTAACGTAACATTCATTTTTGAGGTTAATAATGCAAAAGACATACAATATACATTTTTTGAAAGTTGAGAGTAAGCTTTGCTCGCAAACGAGATACCCTACAATTTCAACCAAAATGGGACACAGTGTAGGGCGATTCAAACTCGACGCCTTAGCTTTATTGTCCGATAAGGGAAGTAGATAATTAAAATCTGATTTGAGGGATCTTAAATGATTTATGTTAATCTTGTTAATCTATAATTTGCACCAAAAAAGAAATTTTTCCCAGGAAATTATATGCATGTATATATACATATATATATATATATATATATATATATATATATATATATATATATATATATATATATAGTATGTACTAAATTTTACTTGCCAGTCAACAAATAAATTAAAACTTGTTAGGGGATATTGGCAATTTGTTTAAATAAACTTCTTATCTACATCTATAATATTTCGCATTTATTCAATGCTCTTCAGGGAGAAAGTACAATAAACTACAGGAAAAATAAGTTAACAATATTTCAGGAGTCTAACTCACGATATAGTTACATTAAAAATAGAAATTACATTTAACAAACAGGTATAAACACGATATTTGTTCACGGAAGTGTTAAACAGATATCTTAATAAATATTTCACACAATAATTTTACAGTAATGAATCCTAAATATAAGATAACAGAAATTAAAAGAATAAACAACGCTAAGATTATCCATATCACTTTTACAGTTTAACGCAACTATTTTTTATCAAACATTTCCAAAAATAATCTCTTCTTGCAATTTGATTCTTTTTCTAATAAAATACTATTAAAAGTTGGTTGTAGATTTAAATTCTGATAATGTGAATCTAAAGCGCATAATTTCTTTTTATTTCTTAACTTAGTCACTTTTGTGTTGCGCTAACCTATATTTTAGTGTCTGAGAAGTTTGACTTATGTAAATTTTATCACAATCAACACAGAGTATAGAGTATACTATTTCTGATTGGTATAGAGTAAGAGTTTTATCTTTAATTTTAGCTTTAGCTTCACATTCTCAGGATTTAAATCATCAACCAAATTTTAATAGTATAAAATTATATATATATATATATATATATATATATATATATATATAATATATATATATATATATTTCCATATTATTATTTTTATATCTATTAAAAGTTTTTTATGAAATTACATTCTCATTCATACATAATACAAAAGTTAATACATTTTACCATTTATTTAAATATGGCAACTGTTAGGATCGTCAATATACCTAATCTTATACAGGGTGCACATGATCATACCACGAAGAATTAAAATAAAAATCTTAAAATTGTAAATATTTCAAAAACCAGTACAGATAGACTTAATTTGATTATTACAAAAAAATGTACTTAGGTCTTTCAATTGTATTTCGAATAATGTAATAATATACAGGATATTGTATTTAAGATAACGTAGTTATTTACATTTGAAACAAAATAATTATAAATTCATATTTCTGGTACATCCTGTATAAAAATTAAATAAGTTATAATATTTCTTAAAAGATCAATGTCTGCACTAATTACATGCGAAGTTAAAAATTCATATATTTAGTAGTAACCTCTTTGAACTACGACTAAAAGTATAAATATTACAAAAACGGTTAAGTTTAGCTGTACCACATGTTTAATAGAAAGTGGTTGTTTTTCTCAGTAGAAACGAAAGCCACAGTGAAAACTGTACCATTCCATTTCAAATAAAAAAGATAGGTTATGTACCGCTGTTACGGAACACTCTGTATATGCGAACACATGTTTAGGTTGAATTTAAGCAACTTTTGTATAAAACAATTTTTTCTATTGTTCACAGATATATATATATATATATATATATATATATATATATATCTGAATTCAATTCAAAAACTCTTTTCTACCTTGCGTTGGTTCAAAAGTTACAGGGAAAAATATCTTTAATAAAACAAACTGTATAAACGTGTTAGCCAAATTCAAATACATAAAGTTACGAATTTACTTGTGAAACTTAACTACACCAATAAAAAAAACAATCAGCTCAGGAAAATGAATGGCGGAGAACTCGATAAGGTTTTTAATGTTCAAATATTTATGTGATGGATGTCCATTTCAGTTTAGTAAAACATTTCATGTGGTTGATGGTACTCAAACAAATTGAAAACAATATATTTCTTAAACACGAGCAAAAATAAAAATAAATATATTAATACAAATTTTCTATGTGGCCCGTTCCACTTCAACACATTTATCTAATATTTGTGAAACTTTCTGTTACTTCTCTTAAAGATTCCTTTGATATATTACTACAAGCTATTCTACTTTTTTTTTTAAATGGTAAACAATTCTTGTAAAATTCATTTTTTAAAGTTCTCTAAAGGAAAAAAATCTAAAGGCGTAGGGTCCGGTGATTTTGCAAACCATATTAATGGTTCATTTATACCTCCACCTATTTCCATATAAATTATCTAAATAATCCATGACAATTGTGACTGTGTGCAGGGAAGCCCCATCATGTTAAATCACCAAATTTTGACGTAACTGAAGAGGAACTTCTTCCAATAAAGGAAGACGCTCCTCTTGTAGAAATCTTAAACAGTTTCTGCCTTCAAGATTATGGTTGTAAAAATGTGGGTCAATTACATTTTGACCAATTATACCACACCAAACGTTTGTACCAAAATATCATTAAAATATCATTAAATGAAGTTTAGATATTTTTTTTCATGGGTTTCAGTTAAAAGTTTCAAATTGTGTCATTTATAATCGTGGTATTTATATTTTTTCAAAACTCTCTGAATAATTAGAATATTTTTAGTTTTCGACTTGCTTGCCTTATAGAATTTCTAAGACTGTGCTCAAAATGATTCATTGTTGTCGTTGGATATTCTTTTTGAAATAGAATCTCCTACTTGAAAATGCGTTTTCATTATTTCATAAGATTCGTTCCAAACGACTGAATATTTTTGCATCAGGGTGGTGCTGTTCGGGATATCTTTCAAGGTATATCTGGGCTGCTCGCACTGAATTCTTGGTGCATTCACCATAAATTAACATGTCCACTTTTTCATTGTGAGAAAACATTGTCTGGCTAACACGATTTTATCGCACATTTTATTGAAAGTATTTTTACCTGTAACTTTAAAACCCAACAAGATAGAAAAGTGTTTTTGAAGAGATTGAATTCAGAACAATAGTAACATTCGAAATATATTAAAAAAAAATTAACTTTCGCGGGAAAAATTTATTTCTGGGCAGCATAACTTCAATTTTTGACAGTTTTGCAAACTTACTTGTTGGTGCAAATTATAGACTAACATAAACCATTTAAGATCTCACAATCAGAATTATGAATACTTACCTTTAAATCGCGTATTTTATACAAATTTTCCAAATTTTAGACGCATCGACAGCAATTGGAGCTGTTAACGCAGTAAAAAGAGAGACGTATGATTCGTATACGTTAGTGTCACATACATTATAAAACCAGGAAACACAAAGAATAAGTCTGCTAGGATAAGTACGTAATAAACCAAACCTGAGAATTAATTACGCTTTTGTTTCATTTATTTTTAAAAGAATTAATTAATTATTTATGTGCGCATTATCACTACTTTGCCATATGCAACATATAATCCTCGGAAATATAAACACGTTTGGTGCGAATTTTATTCAATCATCTTTCGGTGCTTTAGTCGACATCCGATAGCTTAGCTGGTGATCGGCCCCAGAGCCGTCTTCCGACTACTAGAACCACCTATTTACCTGTATATTGTGACACCTGTCCCGTAATTCTTCCAGACCTGCTTCTCTACTAATAATCAGAATCGAATTCAACTCCTGCATAATAATTCGATACGCAGTTAATTGGGTCGTACACCGACATTATTTATTTTAATTAAAAATCGTTCAGAATCCGATCTTAGTTATATTTATCTTAAACAATGAAGCTAATGCAACAGTAACATTCGCATTTTAATAATCTAGGTGGAGGTCTCACCACTTTTAGTATATAACTTTTTTTAACCGTCTTGAAAATACCATTCTGAATCACCTTCTACGCAAAATGAAGGCTAACAGTAAAGATGTCATAATCAAAAAACAAATTAAACAAAATTAAAGATTTTATAACATCGGTACAAAGTTATGAAAGACGTAATATGCTAGTGGCAAAATCAATTGTGACCGAAAATCTAAACGTACCAATTATAAATCTAGTGAAAAGACTAAATGCAGTATCAAATTAACATCAGTGCCATACAATAGAAACTTATAAACTAAAATATACGAAAAATACACTACCCAAACACTAAGTGTGTGTAATAGTGAACAAAATAGAGTAAACCTTTATTTCCATAAGACTGAGGATTGACAAATATACTGTGTTAATGTCCGTTTATATTCTATTTTTACTGCTTTCTAATTGTATTTTGTAAGGGTAGGGTTTCAGTTAGCACCATAATATTTTTAGTTAAATAAGTGTTAAGTATTTTACAGTTGTGTAATGGGGCGTGAAAGTCAACACATTTGCACATACATTTTTGAGATTAAGGCTTGATCTAATTTCCAATCAGCATAATCAATATCAATAATTTTATACAAGGTAAGTAATATTTCAATAAAACGAAACTACTTATGTAGGATAAAGTTAATTAAGCTGTTAAACCAGTAGTCTTTATGAACAACCACAAATGCGTAAACTGCATTTTGATTAGTTTATGCATTACTGTGTTTTCTCTATTGTAAAAACATCTTCAGATGGTGCAATATTTACATAATTGTCTAAAAGTTAAACTTACCTTGTTAGGAAAACTATTTTTGTAGTCATACAGTTCTTGTGTAAAACGTAAACGTTTTTTTTTAAACCGGCCAGAAATTAGTAGTTTCCGGTTTATTTTTAGGTCAGAAAATCTCATTTTGACGGACCGAAGGAAATTATTGTGATAGTCCGGTAAACTAAAATAGTTAGTCCAAGATAGCGTTCTATTGATTTCCATAGTAACCGAGTTTTGTATTATTTAAAAGTGTAAAATAACTTGACATACTTTGACGTTTAGTGGAAAACGTCACATTTATTATAAAATGGATATTCAAAATGATGAATTTGATTGTGAATTGATGCAACATGAAATTATACCAGATGAAATTGTTAAGGCGGCCAACAAACTAACGTTTGATTTATTATCGTCGAAGTCCCGGACATGATATGAACAAACATACCACATTTTTGAAAAGTAGTGCCTGGAAAAGAAGGTAATAAGCATTTGTGAGAATGTGTTATTGGCATATTTGTCAGAAAAATCAGAAAGGCTGAAATTGTCTTCGTTGTGGAGTTTATATTCGTTGCTGAAGGCCATGCTACGTACGAGAAGAAATATCAACATAAGCAAATATTTTAAATTAACAGCGTTTATGAGGGAAAATCCGTAGGGTATAAAGCAAACAAGTCGAGAGTACTTAATAAAGAGGATATCGACCAGTTCTTAATAGAAACTTCAAACGAACAATATCTAATGACTAGAGTTTTGTTGATTATGGATTATTTTGGAGCATGCCGACGAGAAGAAATCACTAATATGTTAATTGACGACGTAGAAGACAAAAAAAACGTGCTTTTGGTTAATATTCCAAACATCAAAACAAACAATTCAATATCATTCATTATTAATCGAGAGAAAAGAGCTAAATTTGTATAGGAAGCATATACCGATACGCCGATAAAGGAAAATGTAGGAAACAATCTGTAGGCATACATACTGTAGGCAATCTCCTTCCAAAATAGCTACATTTTTAAGATTGCCAAACCCAATGGAATAGACAGGGCATTATTTTAGGCGTAGGTCGGCGACTTTTCTAGCTAATGAAGGTGCTGACATCATAAACTTAAAACGACATGCTGGTTGGAGTTCATCTCAAGTTGATGAAGGCTACATTGAGGATTCAGTTCCAAATAAGATTGATATAGCTAAAAGAATTCAAAAAACAGGTAGGTCAAAAAAAGAAATTATCTCAGAAACTCATTATAATGTAAGCAGTTGGAAAAATCTTACGTCAACGAATAATTTTGATATACCGTGCTTACAGATAAGTAATGCTAATAATTGTACATTTAATAGAACTATTCAAAAATAACTGTTACGCGGGAGAATGGAGCGGTGAAGTGGAGGGCGAGATCGGAAGACGTGGAAGGAGGATTCATTACTAACACAGGTGTTGGAGAAGGCGGTCATACGGCGTATGTTTATGTAATACAATGGAATTATATAGCCGTGTTATATATACATGTTTATCTATTAAATATTTTTTGAGTAGTTAATTGATCTTCGTAACATATCAGAAGTGGGATGACTCACCCCTTTGTTTGTGAGATAGTGCGTACCGGCGAAAAAACAGGTGTATCGGGTGTTACCTTTGGTGAAGCTCACATTCCTGTGTGCGTGAAAATCTAAAAGGCGGAAGAAGCTTTCAAAAACGGCGAGTTGGCAAGTATTCCGAAAAAGGCGAAATATACTGCAAGTATACAATTTGTAATTAAATTGATAAAGAGGCCAAAAATAAGGTACGCATTTACAACCAGTTCGGCGAGTTGTATGTTTATTCTAACGCCATAAGGAACATCTTGCTGGTTTGTGTAAGTGGATACTTATAAGGCGTCAAAATAACAAGCGGAAATAAAAAGCTACTGAATGCAATTGTGAAAATTGCAATTGATTAATAATCAGTATATACAGGTGAAATTAAAATACCATATTTGTTGATTGTAAAGGTGTTGCAAATTGATTTGATAATCAGGTGTATTTATAATAAAGGTGAATTGTAAAACGAAATAAATCAACTTCATAGACGTTATTATTAGCAATTGTATACAAAATTAAAGAGGTGTTGTCATTGAGTTGAATTTATATATGACTATTTCATATAGGCGTGATTGATAACTAAAAAAAAAACTTATGGTAGTTCTAATTATTTTTACTTGGTGAAATTTATGCAGCTACAGATTTATGAGAACGTTTCAAATTAAATCTGCTTAGTACAATGGTATTATACAGAAGGCGGTTTTATTTAATAAACAAATAAAAATTAGAGACGATTTTAATTGTTTTTAGGTGCGATTTGTAGAAGTAGTGGAGTGCAAGGGAAAATTGAAAATTGTTTAATAATTATTTTATAGAGGCGTAATTAATAAATTGTAAGATACATAGAAGGCGGTCGGTATATACAATTTAGATGAAATAGTACAATTGCGAACAACTAGATTAATTATTGGTTACAAGTACAATTTATGTACTTATGTATTTATAAAGGCGTTGCATTCGATGTTGTGGAGTACTATTATACAGGGGCGTTACCAAAAAGTTATACATAAATTGATAGGCGATTAATTATTGGTTATAGGTACAATTTATGTGCTTATGTATTTACAAAATCGTTGGATTCGATGTGGAGTACTATTATACAGGGGCGTTACCAAAAAGTTGTAAATAAGTTGATAGGCGATTAATTATTGGTTATTGGTACCATTTATGTACTTATGTATTTATAAAGGCGTTGCATTCGATGTTGTTTTGGAGTATAGAGGGGCGTTACCAAAAAGTTGTACATAAATTGATAGGCGATTAATTATTGGTTATAGGTACAATTTATGTGCTTATGTATTTACAAAGGCGTTGTGGAAGTACTATTATACAGGGGCGTTACCAAAAAATTGTAAATGAATTGATAGGCGACTATTATTGGTTATAGGTACAATTTATGTGCTTATGTATTTACAAAACTGTTGTATTCGATGTGGAGTACTATTATACAGGGGCGTTACCAAAAAGTTGTAAATAAGTTGATAGGCGATTAATTATTGGTTATTGGTACCATTTATGTACTTATGTATTTACAAAGGCGTTGCATTCGATGATGTGGAGTACTATTATACTGGGGCGTTACAAACAATTTGTAAATAAATTGGAAAGCGATTAATTATTGGTTATAGGTATAATTTATGCACTTATGTATTTATAAGGGCGTCGTATTCGATATTGTGGTGTATTATTATAAAGGGGCGTAACTGAAAATTGCAGATATAATTATGGAGGCGATTCTATTGGTGTTTCAGGTGCAATTTATATAAATTGTAAAGGCGTTACAAGTTGATCTAATGAGTATTATACCTAAGCGTATAGAAAGTTGTAGACGATTCTATTTGTTGTCTCAGGTGTAAGTTACATAATGACTGAATCGTAAAGGCGTTACCAGCGGACAAGGATTACCATAGTACATGGGCGTGACTAGAAATTGGACATAAAATTTAAGGGCGGTTTTTAAAAATTAATTGAGGCGATACAATTTGTTGCAATTGTAGTACTACGTAGGCGTGGTTAAGGCACGACGTTTGCGTGAATTAGATTACGAGTTAATTACTAGGCGAGATTTACATAATTGGGCGTAACTCATTTCTCAATTATTGACAGGCGTCGAAATGTCTGACGACGACGTTCGATTAGTGGAGACGTGCGAGCATCTAACACCTACGAAAAAGAACGGCCACGGGCGTCTGGCGGCAGAGGTGGCGCAACACCTGATGGCGAAAGGGTTTGCCGACAAAATGTTAGAGCGTTTGAGAGGCGTGCCCACTTGGTGTTGGGGATCTGGTATTGTTACCAAACCCCAGTCCGCAGGTGGCGGCAGGAATGACGAGTCAGGACCGAGGCGGGCGAGGTAGTAGAGTAACTTCTCCAAGTACGGCGTGGAATTTAATAAAGCCATTTGACCCAGACAGCGTAGATGGATCACTAGGCTGAACGTCTGGGAAGGAGAAACTGCTGTCGGGTCAGACGCGATTGGACGGGGCGGCTAAGAGGTGCTTCTACCGTCTCGATTGTATTAACTACGAATGGGAGGAGTGGCGTAGCGTGCTAAAGGGGGCGTTCGCTTACGCAATAGTTTCAGTGTCGTGATTGAGGAACCGGCGAATAATCGTAAACGGTCCAAGGAGACCGTGACGGAATAATACCGAGACAGGGTGGCGTTATGTGCTCGAGTCGAAATCACAGGTGGGAATGCCGTCTCTTGCATTGTGCATGGACTACCACAGGCGTACAAGATTAACCCACACCCGGCGCTGTACAACGATTTCTTGGCGGGCTGGAGGCGTACAAGGAGGAGGAACCGGCGTCAAGACCTTCAACCTCTGGGTTGGTCAGCCAGCAGGTCCGCAGGGCGGAAAGGCCACCCATGAGATACCACTCACCACAGGTGGTGGTGCGGCGGCTGACTCGATTTGCTGATAAATCATGACCCATTTCTCCAAGCACTCTCTTCGGAGCGGAAGCAGATGTTTGCGATGTGTTGACGGCGTGTCCCAAGAAGATGGCGGTCGAAACTGGCGTGGTTAATTGATCTTCGTAACATAATGTTTATATTTGTAAATAAAAAATTTGCGATTTTTACAAAAATTATTAAAATTAGTTAGTGGAGAGTTCTTGTTATAAAAAATTTAAAGTGAATAATACGATGTTTACGGTACAACACTGTACCTGTTTTAAAAAAAATATTGTACGTAATACGTCCCAACAGTGCTGTTACTGGACTCGCAGGCTTTCAGGACTCGCTCACGGCTCTCCCTGGAATTTGACTATTCGTCCAGTAAAAGACCACTTTCGGGACTTGTTACGTAAACTACTATTGTATCGTAATTACTATGCAAATATCTTTTCATTTGGTAATTTTAAAAACTACCTCTCAAATTCACGTTCTACTTAATTGTGAAACAATCTGGGATACGGGATACTTAGCATTCACTCGTTAAGGCACAAACTGCAAAATTTGCAAAGCGGAAATACAAATAGAACACTTATTAGCGCTAGAAACATTAAAATAAAAATTTCAATCGCGATAATTTAGTCCGATTAAATCTCATGACTACTGCATTTATTTTACGTTTGGATTTTTTCTACCATACCCAAGTCTCACTTCCACACTGTACTGACAGGATAATCTCCCCAGTGTATATCGCTACTTTCCCAACTTTCATACTGTCATTTTTTATTATGCACATCCGTATTTCACCATTTCAACATTAATTTCATCGACACCTGCAGCTTTACCAATCTTCTACTTTTATACAGATCTCCTTACCTCCGTCGACTCGATATCACTCTCATTTTCGTTACTGATCTACTTTACATTCTCCTTATTTAACTCTTAAGTCAGTTTACTCTCACTTGGGTTTTCATCGCATACTGTCTCTTTCATACTTTGACCCACGTTTTGCATTTCTTACCTACTTCCAGAAAAGGTACTTATTTCCGTCAAAATCGTTCTGCATTTTCTCACCTTCTGTCGCCTTTGTATAACCGATTTTTCTTAGTCTCATTTTTATTGCAAAAATCATTGTCATGTACGCGTAGTACTGGTAAAAGTAAGTAAAGTTGTGGTGGTGGTGATGGAAGCAGTCTCGCCAAGAAACTGGTCACCTAAGAGCCTGTTGTTTTGAACTGAACTTTTCACACATCCTTCAGCAACTGACGAGAATTTCCATCCGCCATAACGTTTTAACAAGTCTCTCGTTGCCCCAGAATTGGCCAGTAAGGACGCCGATGTGCGTCTGAAACAATGTCCGGTGTAGGAAGATGCGTCGTTTAATTCGAAAAGTACTACTATTTTCTGGGGTAACTGCCCGAAAGTATTTTTTCGACGGATTGCGAACTGCATTTATTGCCCCTAAACTGCACGAAAAATCACCAGTGGAGCGTCTCTGGTTTCCGCAAAATATGTATTTCCTGCAAAGTGCCAGGTAATTGACGATCCGTCGGAATTCTTGACAATAAACGTACGGTAAATATTATTCTCTAGATTAATTGAAATTAAGATGCCATGATCCGTACTATCGTCAACCGTCAGTGTAACAAGGTTCAGTCCCTTTGCAAGCACCTGCTACACCAAAAATAAGGTGGACCTATGAACATGAAATGTATATGCCTTTAATAGAACTTAATTTATTCATAAGACGCACATGGTCCGGAGCTTCTTTCAAAAACTTTTCCACGTGTTCCTCCTCCAAAACTTTTGACTTTTTGTGCTTGTATTATAAATAAGTGGTGATGGTATAAGGTATAAAAAGTGTTTTAATAATATAATAAAGAAATAAGTGTAAAAATTTTCTCCGAAACAAATCGTTAAACTAACTAACCAAAAATAATGCCTTTGATTCAGTCGGTAGATTAACGTAGGATGGTTCAATCTTTTGATTTGCTTAATTACCACAATTTCTGCTCGATTACTTCCACGGAACAAAAAAATGCAATGTAACACTAATAAAAATGATCTCGGACGCCAAGTTATTTTTTAATTATGTTCGGAATAACTAAACCGAGGTTGTTTACAATAAAAATTTTATCAAAATCTAAAAAATAAAATATATACAAACTATGTTTATTAACAATTAAAATGATAGGTTTATATAAAATATATCTTAAAACAAGTTATAGCCTTAAATTACCAATTAATTGTTATAAATATAAATATCTGTTCGTAAAATTTTGTACACAAACTTTTTAATAACCTCTGGTATCTAGACTATTACGGAAATGTCAACCAAGGTGATCTCATCTTTGCACCAATATTGCGCAATATCTCGAAATAATACTTTACGTTGTAAACCATACCCAAAAATGGAATTTTCCTTCTTATAAATTTATCTTCATGAATTTGAATAATCCGTTTATTGCCTTTTCTTGAAATTTGGGAATGCAAAAGTTGCAATCATAAAATAAAAGCGTACGTAAAAGTAAAATTAAATGTAATTAAAGTAGAAAAGTAATAAAAGTGTAACTCAAAGTAAAAAAAAGAGAAAGTGCCTGAAAACAGCAAATGTTTTAATTTTTAGTATAATGCGTTAAAATATATCTTACCATTAAATCAATGGCACTTTTCACAAAATTTAGGGGGAAACCCAAAAAATATGGCTACCTGCATCTACCAGCGTTCCACAAGAAGTGAGAAAACATGAACGCCTAGAATATCAGACGATGTGGCCGTGCGCGAAAAGATTTGCGCAAAAATTAAGTCAACGATGACGCGTTGCGCGAAAATATTGAGCAGAAAAAAATAATTTAAAGTGGGAGTATAAACCTTTAAGATATGCACTTAAGTTACACCAAAATGCAAATTAAGTTGCCTACCTCATACTTACAAATCATTAATAAACATAATTTTTCTTATATTTACAACTAAATGAATGAAGAACCTAAATTACGGTATATTTCGATACAACTCAAAATGGGTTGTTACAGTATCCGAATTTTTTTTTTTCTTAACTAATGCAATCAATTTCGGAAATATTCCAGTAATAACGTTATTGTTGCACTAGAGCGTAGCTTTTAACATGGAATACTGAACCAAAAGTGTTCATGCTGCAGACGTTTTGCTTTTTTCATTGAAATACACGAGTAAAATATTTTCGGTCTCTTCGGTTTTTTCAACCTGCCCACTTCATGCTTTATTCTTTCTTCAGAAGCTTTATTAATGTAGAAATCTTCAGTAAATGTCGCTTCGCACATTTCTGACAAAATTTGTGACTTTTGTTGTGAAACAAAACCTTGGTAACAAAGCAACCTATCTTACTAGATTCCTAATAACGAATCGGGATGAATTTTGGTATATTTAATCTCGAAATGGCAAAGAATAGTATATATACTGCGGGACTGAGAAGTCTTTTAGGCTACCATTATCCACCTCTACAATATGCTTTCCTTTGCACTTTATATCTGATGTACAAAGAATGTCGACTTGCATTTTATTCATTACATTCATAATTTCATACTTTTTTGTACATACTTCTAACATTTCACGTTCAAATTTGCCGTTCCGTGTTCATGCGTTCGCTATCAACGGTGACTGTTTTAACCCTGCACACCGGTGGTAATCAGCCAGATCCCAGGTAAATATACTAATCTCGGAAGTAACTGAACTTAAGGTTTACCGATTAATAGCAAAGTCGTACCCTGGCAGACATACCATTCACTGTTTACCGGTATACCACTTTTTTTATTACGTCTTTATATATTTTGGGTTTTAGGCTTGAACCCTTTATCAGAAGACCTACAACACATATGGGACAATTACATGGTTACTATTAATTTATATCTAATTCACTTACAAATATTTATGTACATGAATACAAATTAAAATTCTGAACTCGAAATGTTTCGTAGGGTTCAAGCATAAAACCTGAAATATATAATGACAACTTTCGCTGATATATGTAACTACGCTTCCCGGTTTCCAAATAAATAACAACAAATTATGTTTTTTAAAATAGAACCCCCCAATTTTTTTGCCCTATCCGGATTTATTGTGAAATTTTAATGTTAATTTATGTAAGATGTTTCATCTTAAAAATTTAATGTTTTTGAATTATTTGGAAATATGTGAAAATTTTGACAGCTGCAGTGCAAAATTGGTGCTGTATCCTGACCTCTGCGAATTTATGGGGCTCTAAGAAAATTTAATAAGCTATGTTTTGACGTGTTTTAAAGTCAAAACAGTTCTCTACAACCTCCGAAATATTCATCCGAAGTTGCATAATTTTAAACATCAATAACTTGCTTATTTCAAGTGGAATACCCGAATTTTTATACGGTTTTCGGATTATCGCCAAATTTTACGGTCAGTTTATGTAAGGTATCCTATCTTTAAATTTCGTTTCCGGATTTTTCGGCAAAATTAAACAAATTATTTAATTTTTATTTTGATCAAGTCAACCGGCAACATGTTGACATGGAAACAAAAAAAAAGTTTGTTTATTCCTATTGATGCACGCGTTGCTTTTTTTCGAAAATATCATAAATGTCATAGTTGTTTGTAAGTGATAGTATTGCACTGTACATTCGTTATCTCTTACACAATTTTTAAAGTTGTTCATTATTATCCACTTGGTGGGTAGTTTTTTAGTTAATTAAATCCAGATGAATTTCGAAAGAAAGGAGATGGTTGATATGATCTTCATTATGGGATCTGCTGATCAAAATTGTTTGCTAACTCAAAGGATGTATGCGCGAAAATACCCCGATAGAAGACAACCCTCGGTTAGAAGTTTAGAAAAACTTATGGAAAGGTTTATTAGAACAGGTAATGTGAATTATGAAAAATGTAAAAGAGGACAAACGACGAAGACCAATTGAATGTTTTGTTGTCTGTAATTTCGGAGCTTTCTACCAGTTCGGCAACAATATCCAAGGAAATTGATATACACCGATCTACAGTTAGTCAAATTTTCAAGAAGAACAAGTATCATCACTATTGTATATTCTTCCATCGAGAACTGTTTGTTCCTGATTTGGAGATTAGGAGAACATGTTACACGTCCAAACCGCACTAGGCGTCGTGTATGCTTACTAATGTAAGCGGGTTGCCAAGCCAGCTAACAGGGAGATGGGCGTGGGCGAAATAATAATTAAAATGAATGATTAATACGCTCAAACACCTTACACCGATATTCCAACAGCTCAGTCCGGGAAAATATGTCTCTAGGCGCCACCACAATCGAAACTTTGCTAAAATAATTGTCTTAAGCTGGGTGTTAATTAACCCTACTTGATTGTGGAAAGTAGGATTGTGCTTACTCAGTAAACTCTCACACGAGGGTTCTAAAACAAACACTCGTCCCAAACAATTCAACTCAAACTCAAATATATTTAGTACTATCCAGGTTATTAGAAACTTTTTGAATACACCTCGTATACATATAAAGTTAAATTTCTACTTATTAATGAATAAATAGTTCTTCATTCAATGATCGATAATTAATTTTTAAAATTCCTAACCAAAAGAAAGCAATGTCATCGGCTTAATAATTGTTACTCCAATATAATAGTGATAAGGTGCTACAAAACAGTCAAACGAGAATAATCCTTGAAGGTTTAATATTCCTAACATGAACGACATCTTTTAAATTTAATTTAATTTTTATAATATTTCTGAATCGTATTGGACATTCGTAAATATGTAAGTTCTCAAAACTCATCTCTTAGTTATACTTAATGAAATTTTAATTAACAGCTGATCCGTCATTAGTGTACTGCGTTAATGAAACTAACATGAAAATTTTTTCAATCAACCTGGCAAATATAACCTTTCAGGTTGTTCATTAATCTTAAAAATCCAAAATATGCAAAGGTTACATTCAAGTTGTCGAAAACTAGGTCACCAATTAAGTAAACGTCACAAATGTATCTCATAACTGGCTAAATAAACAACAAAATAAGTTAACGATAAATATATATCGTCCTGTACCAAAATAATAAACAAAGGTTTACATACACAAAACAGCGTGGTTGAAAAACCACTGTCAATACAAATTTGTGTTTTTGCAAAAATTCTTACTGCTAAAACAACCAATACAACATAACTCGAGACCGATTATATTTTTCCTTCAACACTAATTAATAATTACACAACAATACGCAAATTACAATTAAACAAAAAGATAATCGTGCTTATCTGAATTGTCAAGGTCCTTAAATGTAATTCTTACTTAAAATTGTCCATTAATCCTACGCTTTTCTTTCTTCTTTCTTCCCGTAAATCAATTATTTGTAGTCCATTTGTATTCCTTAAATTGCCTGAAGGCACATAAAACAAGTACTCCACAATTTCACCAACACTTATTCCTTTCTGCACTCGCGATTAGTCCAACTATGCGAGGTTATTACTCCAATAAACCGTAATATTCTGTACACATTTGGTTGCCTCTTAAAAGTTTCTCGCAACCTTTAGGACAATTTAGTCCTTCCTTAACACAAATAAACTTTTAATGTCACATAAAATTCCCTTAACATTGGCTTAATTTATTCCGAAAATTCCGTTTACTTAAAGGTGGTCCCATAAATAATTTTAACTAAATATCGGTACAAGAACACGCGCCGCACTCAACACTGTAACGTAATAACTGTTAACTTTTATAAATCTGCTTACGCACTTTTTACTTTCTTGAAAATAAACGAACTGATTTTATCTTCAATCTCAATTTAATTAATTGTTTTATTTATGAATGTCTTATACGATTCATCCCCTTTCGGGTTACGCAGTTGTTTAAACAATAACTGCCTTCAATATTATTCACAAATAAAACTCCAACTCAACCCATTCTGATTTCACACATCACCTCGCGCGCGTCTCTCACCGAACTCTCACCAAAAGCCAAAAGCTAAAAGCCAAAAAGCTAATGTCAATCTCTGACTTTCCTATTTATACCTTAAGCCATCCATCTTTAAACATGTCCGACTTCCTTGCTATATTCTCCAATGGTAATTCATTCAAACTTTCTTAGTGCCGACAGATGCTACCATCTGTACAACCACGCTTATAACTACAATACATCGCCATGTTTGTTTTTACTTACAAATTTACCAATTACTTTATGAAGAAATCATTTCTCGTCATCACATTCATTCAGTGGCCACTCTGGACCATTACACAACTTTCAACGTTTGTTTCCCACATGCGCTCGATCTCCTTCCGCAACATTTGCAAAAATAAGTACAGTCTAAGGTCTCAAATCCCATATACATACACGTATTCTTAAAATTGATTGCACAACATTATGAGAACTTTCTATACTCAACAATTAACATACCAAATCTTTCTCTACATATTTTCTAAAACATTCTACACTTATACATTCACATCTTCTGGCCAAGATTACTCCTTTATCCTCCAACATTCCATTCCTTACAGTAGCAAAACAGTAGCGTCCCATCGACAAATTTCTCTTCACATTTACATTCGTCAGAATCTATTTATTCCAACACCAATGTCTCTATAACATTCAAGTACACGTATCTGCACACTGAATCATATTTCTCCTAAATTTCCAGTGGCGTATCACCCACCCACATACATTATGCATATACACAAAAAAATTTTTTTTTTCAAACTCAATACACCCGTACTCAAAACACGTAATACACGTCATTATAACATCTTACATACAGGGTGCGTCAACGCAACCTTACAAACATTTTGCCAATGGGGGGTAGGAAATGGAAAGAATAGCACCTAACTTTTCCCAAATTGTATTATCCTCCGACGAGTCAACTTTCATTAAGAGTTGTAGTCCAAACCGTTATAATCTTCACTATTATGCAACGGAAAACCCAAAAATAGTAAAATTAGTTAATTCGCAGCGACAGTGGACTGTAAATGTTTGGTGTAAATGACAGTGGTGGGTCATTTTATAGTAGGGCCCCATTTCTTTAACGGGCATTTGAATGGTACGAATACTTGTATTTTTTGCAAAATAATTTGCAAAACATTCGTGTTGGTTTAAGGCAATATGTAGCTACAGCATGACGGTGCTCCTGCACACTTTGCGTTAAATCTCAGAGACTACTTAAATCGAGAATTTTAAGGTAGATCGATAGGCCGTGGCGGTCCCGTTTCTTGGTCGTCTAGATCGCCAGACTTAACAAAATTAGATTTTTTATGGGGACTTTCAGAAGATATGAGACAACGCATAAATTATGCTTTTAGATATAGCATAGCACTGAGGTGTTACGAGAAGTAAATAGGTCTTTTCTGGCAAGACTGCAATTGTGTTATGATCGAAATGGGGGACAGTTTGAGAATATGTTTAAAATAACACGAGATTTTCTTTAAGATAAAGAAAGTTAAAAACCGCAATGTGACAGTAAGTGTAAAATGTATCCTAAAAAGTTATTATTGATTTCAGAACAAAACAAAAAAATAAATATAACAAGAATTATTCTCAGATGCTCTCTGTTCTTCATTTTATTTACGTTTACGGTAAAGTTCATGACGGCTGGATCTTTTTTCACTTTTCAATTTCAACGTATCAAACAAAAGCTTTTATCGCCCGATATGGTTTGAAAGTAAGTCACTCCTTAATACTTTGAAATTTCACAAAATTAATATTCCTTCCTTTTGGTACCACAAAAGTGCTTTTGAGAGCTCAAGAGTGGTGGTGCGTGCTCTTTTTATTTAAATCTAAATATTTAATTATACCTTAAATAGAAATAATCACAAACCATACGAACACAAAAAACTAGCTAATTTCATAAATGTGTATATCAAATAAACGTTTACCTTCTTAAATATAAAACTGGCTAAATATTTAATTATACCTTAAATAGAAATAATTACAAACCATACGAACAGAAAAGACTAGCTAATTTCATAAATATGTGTATATCAAATAAACGTTTACCTTCTTAAATATAAAACTGGCTAAATATTTAATTATACCTTAAATAGAAATAATTACAAACCATACGAACAGAAAAGACTAGCTAATTTCATAAATATGTGTGTATCAAATAAACGTTTACCTTCGTAAATATAAAACTGATGAGGCGTATTTCATAGCCAAAAGTAATAAACAATAAGCACTTGAATAGTTTTATCTTACACCTCCAAACCGTCAGGATAGAAATAATAAAGCGATGCACTAGGCCTTAGACTTACTTTCTCGCGTCGGCACGATAGTTGGCCGACCCAAAATTTCTACTGCAATAGCTGATTGCCGGATACAATTGCCGTCAGCAAGGCGCTACGTAATTTCTTGGAGCGTTAAAGTGACATCCAATAATAACGAACAATACTTGTACTCACCTGATACCCCTCAACACCCACATCCGTTAAACCAACACTCTTAATTACTAAAGCCTTTAACAAAGCTGTTCACGATTATTTTCCCCTGGGTGATAATAGTGCACGGGAAAGCAAAATTACTAAAATAAAGTGTGTTCGTAAATTCTTCATCAATATACTTTTCGCGAAACGGCATAACAACCCTTCTAAACTTTACCACTCTACACGTTATTCATAGGGAAGTACATAAGGGAAGTTTAAGTGAACGTCACCACTCTACCACAGGTATTAGCTTGCGCACGACCTACTTAACTGGTCGCTTGCCACTCATTCAATAATCCTCCTCTCGCGATTCTTCCAGGCTTCCCTATTTTAAACTTCACAAAGCATAAACAATCACAAGGCTAAGATTCCTTCAAACCGTATGCGCGGTAAAACAGGAACAATTTTCGTGTACACGATTTGGAAAATACGCCAATTTGCAACATTAGGCGACCACGCAAAAAATTGTAACCTTACCTGTTTTCGTCGTCGCTATACTTTGGAAAATCAACCCTTACTTAACATACCATAAAAACCACTGTCGTCTGCATTTAATTTTTGTTTACTCTGTTCGCACGATTTCCTGCAGTAATTTTAATTACCGTGTGCCATGACGTAATTTCCACCCAAAACTAAACTATATATTAACAATTAGCTAAAAATGGATTATCCTATATTTACAATATTAAAATCTACTTGCTTTACTTATTTCTCCTACAAGGATTAAACGTAAACCGTCGCTATTCTTTTGAAACTCAACCCTAACTTAACATACTATAAAAACCACAGCCGTCTGCTTTTAATTCTTTATCTACGGTATGGTATAATTATCGCGCTGTTACATCATCCTGACTAGACATTCCGACAATTTCCTGCAGTAATCTTAATTACGCTTGCCCATGACGTACTTTGTACTCAAAATTAAACTATACATTAACAATTAGCTAAAAATAGGATTATCCGATGTTTACCATAATAAAATGTACTTATTTCATCTATAATAAATACCTATCATATGCGACAAACATATTCGCAAATTAAAACCTTGATATCTTTATAAAAAAAAAACGTAATAATGATAAAACTGAATACGAATACTGTACAACAATTTCAAAAGGAAACCAAATGCGGTTCCAATAAGCCACGCAAACCAGGCCCATAATAAACGATTTTTTAGTTTTATTGGTGAAAATTGACACTGCTTTTATGAGAATTTATTTACAGGTTCATAGCAGTTTAAAATTTTTATTTAGATAATATTGATTTTTAGTGTTGATTTCAGTCCTTTTTTGTTGGTGGAAAATGACACTACTCTTACCAGAGTTTATTTACACTTATTTTAATTGCTACTTGACGTTCATCTGTTTATAAGGATTTTTTAGTGTTTTTATCACAAATCTTAACCCATTTTCGGCTAGTGTTGTTTGTGGTAGGCGGACTGCTTTTATTAGATTTTGTTTAGAGTGAGTTTCAATCTGGCTTGATTTTTTAGTTGCAGAGATTTTTTACTGGTTTCATCCTAATGTAAAGAAAATTGTTGATAGAAATAAAATTTTCTTTTTATTAGATTTAATTTGAGTGCCACTTCAAATGTTTCCTTGAAAAGAGGTTGCTGCTGCATTATGCCTGCTTCAGAACGGTCTGTGTGTAAAGTTAAACAAAAAGTTTAGACTGTGTCTTAAAACGGAATTTTACTTGCTTTTAATTATACAAAATTGAATTATTTATTGATATATTGAGGAAAAGTGTTTAAAAGTTGCATTAAACGGTTATTTACGTTAACACAGTACGGTTAGTTATACAAGAAAATAAGTGTTTGATATCTTTCTCATACTACGTTACAGAGTTAAAATAACATCTACTAAGCGAAGATTCATTAAAAGTTGAGGAATGCTCCCTTGTATCGAGTATGTTATTTACTTCATAATTAAAGCTGCTGTAGATTTTCGTTGTTATTATGAGCCCATTTCTTATTCTAAAGAAAGAGAAGCTTTACGCTTTCCTTATTCCTTTACAAATTAATGTAGACTTAAATTATAATATTATTTCGCATCTCCATGATCATTCCTTTAATGTTTATTGTTTGTAGATTATTAAAGTTTATTTTAACGAACTTGTTATACTAAAGATACAAATGAATACAAATGCAGACTACATAATCCATAAAGCGGAAATTTCTTTCTCATATTTAATTAGTTATTTTCATTATGCATTATAGCATAATTAATTCTTATAAAATGAGATTTTCGCAAACCTATTGAAATGGTTAATTAATAGTGTAATGGTTGCAATTTTTATGTTTTCTGTCTTTTAATTTTCTCATTTAAGTTTCACATTATTTTTATTTTACAATTATAATGTTGTTGCTGTGACTCCTTTGTTGTACTTTGTCAAGTCGGGGTTAATGAATGTCACTACTTTGTGAATAACTGATGAATGAGTCGTAGCCGGTTATAACAAATTTATTTGGTTATAATAATGTAAAATAAAACAAACTCTAAACAGGAAATAATAAAATATACAAACTAAATATTGGAATAAATAAATAAATTGAAAACTAATAATTCGATTCTGGTGCTCCCTGTATTGGAATACTACAGAACGCCGCTGATTGGTAAACCATATGCTTTAGGATTGCCCTCTATGGATAATTCTGTAAAATAGATAATTAAACAGTGTGAAATAATAATTAAGTGTGAAATTTTTATTACTAAAACGGTTAATTAAATAATAAATAGGTGCTGAAAGTGTAATAAAATGTGGGTGATCTGGATTCAGGCTTACAAAGGGATTATTTACCGGTGAGTGGGGTATTTACATTTCTGATTATGTGTGAACCTTAGTGTCATAATCAGCTGTGGGTATTATTGTTTATTTCAATTCGATGGATTGAACTCTGGATTATACTGGAATAATTAAAGGTGATAATTGCTATTATTACACGACTTATGAATAACATCATAACTGGAAGCAGGGGTTTTATATGCAGGTCAGGTTGATTATACGTACACAGGTCAGGGTTGTTTATGAGTTAACTTGGTATTCAGGCTGGTAGCAGGGAAATTATATACATGTTGACAGGACATTCCGACGGGTATGTGGGGAACTGTAATAGCGTCTTCGGAGTCTAAGCTGCCGGCAACATATGTAACGTTTTATGATTAAGGGTAGGTGTACCACTAGCAGAAGTAGTTAACTACTCGGGGCCTAACCTCCGTCTATTAAAAGTACTCCTCTTAGCTTATCATTTGGTGCTTGTCTCGGGGCGATTCACCACCATGACGATAGCATAAATGACCTGGCTTTTCTATTCTGTCAAATGGGTGTTGTGTGAAAAGGGTGGTTATTGGCGTTGAAATATTTATCTTTACGGGGCAGCACCTCCGTCAAACTCGTATCCTTGTCACGTTTAGACACCTTGCTCTGGGCTGGTGACCTCCAAGAATTTTTTGCCTAAACGTGTGCATAGATGAATAAATGCGGGTCAGGATAATAGTACGGAGAAGGGATGCTGGTCAGGCTACTGGGCAGGATAATGATATAAGTGCGGGATAAAGTGATACAGGATGCTGGACAGGATTCTGATCAGGCTAGTATTATCGGGTACAGGTCAGGATACTAGTTGCTGTTCAGGATCGTCTGGCTGCGGGACAGGATAATACTACAGGTACAGGATAATATATTACAGGAAATGTCGAGGGTAAGTGAGAATGAATGATTGAATGTTTATAAGTGCATGGGCAGGATAATAATCTAGGTGCAGTATGAATTGATACGGGACTACAACTGATACATAGAACTAATATTACTATACAAGTTATTTATGTTTAAGGAACGTATAAGCGTTCACATGTAAATTATGTAATTAAAATGTTTTTTTTAATACATAAAGAAAAAGATTACCGGGAGTGGGATTTGAACGTACGGTATGTACTGTGGTAGAGTACCGCTCGACTAACTGAGTTATCGAGATCCAAGCCCCAATAGACTTAGTTTTTATGTATCTAGAAGTGGTGGTGATTTCTATATATAATGGCATACAGTCATTATTTATTCTATGGAACCTGAGTCTGCAAATCGCCAAGTTTCGCAACATACTATAGTAACGTGACTGATATTTAAACTGTCATGGGTATTACCAATACCTATAGTAAATTATACAAGTTATTTGTTTTTAAGAACGTATAGGCGTTCACATGTAAATTATGTAAATAAAATGTTTTTTTTTAAATACGTAAAGAAAAAGATTACCTCGATTGGGGTTTGAACGTACGACATGTACTTTGCTTGAGTGCCGCTCTACCAACTGAGCTATCTAGATACAAGCCCCAATCGAATCAAGCTTAGTCTTTCTGTATGTAGAAGTTGTTATTGTTTGGTCATGACGTTTTATATTAACTTCTTGTCGGAACCGTGTAGTATATTTTTATGGGGGACTTTCTCCAGAAATTACACCGTTTTACTATTAAAACTACCCAGAAAATGTAATTCATAATTCCAGTGCTTATGTACTAGACGTCGGTAACATATGATACGGGTGTGCTTGAACTTGTAAAGTTGTGTACATGTTTTTTGTTTTTATTTTTAACCTTTTCTTCAAGCATATGATGATTCAAAAGTTCCTGTTCTAAGTATGAATGGCTCAGATCTTAAGTGTTTAGACTCTATTACTATGTGAAGAATCTCTGTATCTTCCATTCTATGCTGAGTCACCATCTTCCGTTAGCTACTAAAACAACTGCTCGTAAAATAGGCTTTTTATACAGATCTAAGCAGTACTTTACCTCCCGACAACACCTTCTACTACATAACGTCCCAATTCGATCCCATCTGAATATAATTCTTAGCTCTGCGTTGGTGCTTCACAATACGCTGTCGATAGCGTTTACAAATAAGAGCGATTAGGCTTATAAATGACTTGCCCTTAACTTCTAACGTACAGTCCCTTGTGCATAAAATAATCGTTTAAATTCTTTCCTTGTACTATCGGTATTACAGTGGATATTGTGCTGCTGAATTACATTCTTTGATACTATTAGGACCACCTTTTGCTACGAATACTCGTTTGCTCATTCAAGTGATCAATACGCATGTCCACTTGTCCTTCAAAACAGACGCAATCCACATTCTCCTAAGTGTTCCTGAGTGTTCTAGCACGTTAGGCTAGACTTAACCTGTTCGGGACCAGAATTATACATAAGGTGTGACTATTTGTATCAAGTAATAGTTATTTGTGTTTTATAGAATTTTGTAAATCGTCTAGTTTTAAGTATGTAGTGTATGGAATTGTGTTTTATAGTAGTAGCGCCGGGGAGAGGTGTCTCATGGCGGACTCGAGAATGGAGATATAATTATTACTGTGAAATGCATTTGTTTCCCTTTATCTTAGTGCGAAGTTCCCACTTAAAGAAAGACGGGTTATAATTCATACGCCTGCTATATATTTTAAATGTAGGACTTAACAACGTATGTCGATTCTAACGTCAAAACGCATGACTCTGTCAGATGTCTTCTTGGCTATTTAACCTCCAATTATTCTTCGTATTTCGTTTTGTATAATCGCATCGTGTTTTGTAGTTATAATAATTTATCTTTCGCTTCGTAATTTATCAGTTTCCATTGCATTTGTAAACAACAGTTTTTTTCAAAACTATTATTGTTAATATTCACTATTACGAAGTAAGTTTATAATGCAAAATGTATTTCCAATTGATTGAGTGCATTTATTTATTTTGCAGCAAATAATGATGTCATTAAAAGGTAAATCTTTGAAAAGCCAAACTCAAGCAATGTTAATGAATATACTGCATTATTTCGAGATGGAACGCGATAACGGGGGGCCAAGTTTACCTTTAACTTCCATTCTCCAGGTACGCTAATAATTTTCACTATTTAAATTTATATTCATGTAATGTTATGTTGCAGCAAACTGCTCTCACGTGCGGCATTGCCGAGAAAACCGTAATTCGCACAAAGGCAAGAATGGCTCTCGCTTTAGAATCTGGGATATCGGCGCCGGATTCACCGCAAAAACATTGGCTGCATTTGAAGTCGAAGTCAGAGGATGTCGACGAATACGTGAAAGACGTTTTAAAACGAAAAATTTACACCATGCATGCAACTGGTAAATAATTCAGAAATTATTGTTGAAATGGAGTTAATCACTGTTTAATTTTAGGCTCACATATTACTATCGAAAAACTCCAAACTAAACTTAAAGAAGAATATTTACCTTCAGTAAAATGAGTTGGAAACAATTGTTACGCAAAATTGGTTTTGAATTCAAAGTTGACGATGGAAGAAGGCGTTTAATGGAGCAGGTTCATGTTGCTGGTGCTCGAACAACATTATTGCGAAAATATTTTGCTAATAAAAGTTGTGAAATTAGTTACGATCCTGTCTTTTTAGTCGAAGAAGCGTTCGAAATCATGGCATGATAATGATTTGAAAAACACAAAAAACAAACCGCTTGAAGAAGGAAACGGTAATTAAAATAGTCCGATTTGTTAAAAATATGTTTAACCGAATAAATTATAGTTTTATCCTACTGAGTGCTGGCAACAAGGATGGTTTTATACCTAATTCATCATTGGTATTTTCCAGTAAAAGTAAGACAGCAGACTACCACGATAAACAGCTTTTACCAAATTTAGAAAAACCAAATTTGATAATTCTTGACAATGCCAGTACATTAGTAGAAAAATTACCTTCAAGTAGTTGGAAGGAATAAGATCTTCTTCAATTTTTAAGAAAACACAACATTCCTCATTCGAATGATATGCTGAGAGTGGAATTATTACAAATTGCCAAGGATTTACAAGTTCCAAAAATATATGCAATTGATGAAGTCGCTCATCAATGGGGACATCAAATTTTACGTTTACCTCCGTATCACTGCCAATTCAACCCTACATAGTTAATATGGGCAAATTGTAAACAGTATTACAACAAAAACGTTGGAGAACAGGGCTTCAGGAACGAGAATGTTTTATCGCTATGGAAGGAAGGATTCATTAAACCAAGTAACTGGAGAACTGTGGCAAAAGTGTATTTTACATACTGAAAAAGAAATGAGCCAGTGGTGGAACGTTCAAAAAAGAGCTCAGGAAATGGTAAAACCTCTAGTAATCAATGTCGGAGAGTGAAGATGATGACTTTTAATTATAAGATGTCCAATATTTGAATTTAAAGCAAAAGTTAGAATCTTAGTTACTCTATAACATTGTAATGAATTATTATATTTAACATATACCTCTGTAGCTGTACTTAGGTTTACATTCGTTATATATATATATATATATATATATATATATATATATATATATATTGACAAATCTAAACTGAGATTTTTAAAATCGGTTATATTATTAACTAATAATAAATCTGATTTTTAACATTATTTATGACAAAATCAGTTATTTATAAGTGGCTTCGATAACCAAATTACAGTCTGACTCTTTTGACGCAGTGAGATCTGTCGGCTAAAAACGATCCTCAATCAATCAAACTTTTCGCACTTCATTCGGGCACTGCCTACTGCTAGCTAATTCGTTTCTTATTGAAAATTATTGATACAATTAATTTGTAAAACAGATCCAAAACGAAATTTTGTTGACCCGATCTCGGTTCTGATAATCGTTTACAGTTGTACAATATATTTTTATCATATGACTACCCACACTCGATGGACTTTACATGCCAGAATAAGTGCGAACAGACCCTAAACGAAATTCGACTTTATTTATACGAGTGGATGGGGATGTTTAAGACCTTCAGGATGCTAAATCCCAAGATATTCGAACAATAATTTTATTTAAATTTGACAGCGCGGCTTAAATTTGAAAATAACCTAGAAACATTGACGATGTTTTGTTGGTATTCAAAATTACTAACTATATGAATCAATAACAACATACGTTTTTTAAAATCTTAAACCATGCTTTACTAAAACATGAGTTATAAGACACCTCTCGCCGGCCCGACTTTAGTATGTTTATCAATTTATTTGTTTATTTATAGTTTGTTCTTGTCCCAATGTGATTTTATTAAATACTGTTTTTGGCTGGTCATGTATCTGATGTATGTATGTATTTAAAAGAAATTTTTACAAACTTTAAGCCTTTGAATAGCAATTACCATCTAATGTCCACAGTAAAAGTAAAATGCAGTGTTTGAAATATAAATGTCAACAAACTATGAAAACGCAAAGGATAAATCTGCTGCAATAATATCATTTAAAAAGTGTGAATGTTATATTTACGGATGAAAGCTAATTATGAAACATGCCAGTACTCAGTGGCCGACTTGTGCGAGACTTGCTATTTCGCAACCTTATTTCTGTACACGTAGGAGATATACAGGTTGGTTCATTTTCGATGTTTTCTTATGGGAAGTACCCTTTCTATTACATATAGACAAAAAGTAATATGGTGTCCTTGTGCTGGATTTTGGTGTTAATTAACATCCAATAGTCATAATCATGATATCTCTGGCTCTTATTGCGCAATTAGCCAAAATTGAAAAAATGGCGATTTTGAACAACTTGAATAACTTTTTTACTAAATGTATCGACAAACTGTAAAACTATTCTTAAGGCACTTTTTTAAGTAGAATCCGTTAGTGCATTCACATTTTCAATACCTCCTTAATTTAAATAGATGTGACATAAAGTTGAATTTTTTATATGGAAACCATAGTTGGCCATGACATTTTTAAATGTTTAAATGTTTTAAATGTGCTTTTCAAAAATATACAACACTTCTATGCTATTTTAATAATTAATTGATTTTTTAAGTTTTTATTATTTACGTTTTATATTAAGATTACACAGTAGGCATAGGAGGCTGAGATTTATTTAAGCAAAAACAAATGATACCTATATGTCAAATAATAAATTAAAAATTAGAAGTGTGCAACAAAGTGATCTTGGAATTTAATTATTAACATGCCTAATTATACAAATTCAGATAAATTTTGCATGTTAAAGTGTTTTATACTATCCAAAGGTGATAAGAATGTGGCATCGGAATCATATTTACAAAATTGTTCTGAAAGGCAGCAGCCAAATAAAAATATTTTTGAACGGTATAGTTAATAGAAATTAAAATTTTTGCTAGCTCAAAACAATATCTTAATTAATTTTATGTTACAGAAAAATGCAATTGAATTCGGTTCTTTTAAAAATCCCAGGCCAACAACTTACTTTAAACGAAATTCTGTAAAAAATTCAATGGTCGTCTTAGGACAAGTCGAAGCAGATCCAACAACTTCATCTAGACAAATGGTTAATCTGAGGGTACTGAGCGTACTGAGTTTTGTAATTGGTATATAAGTCAGTGCCAAAATATACCTAATTTTTCAAACTCTATTGCATGGTCAGACGAGGCGCATTATCAGTAGTGATGGTATTTTTAATAATCACAATTTACCTTACTGGGCAGATACTAACGCTCATGTCAGTGTTGTCCGCAAGAGACAAGGGAAATTTGGAATAAATGTGTGGTGCTGCATTAAAAACGGATGTTTTTATTATCACATGTATGAAGGAATATTAAACTCAACGAAATATGTCGATATTCTACGAATTCATTTGGAGGGATTTCTTGAGAGTCTTCCTTTAGCACAATATTACAATGTCATATTTCAGCAAGACGGAGTTCCCGCACATAATTCTCGTGTAGTTAGTGACTACTTAAATTTACGTTTTCCTAATAGCTGGATGGGAACGACAGCACCAATTTTGTGGCCTGCTCGTTCACCCGATCTTTCGCCTCTAGATTTCTTTTTATAGGGGTTTTTGGAAAAACATATACAAAAGAACTGATAATACTGTGAATGAGTTAAAAGAAAGTGGCTTTTACACAATTATCTATATATAACTCTATAAATTCAATTAGAAGACGATGCGAAGTCTGTATCCAAAAAGAGGGCGCACAGTTTGAAAAATATTTGTAGTTTTAGTGTGTTTTTTATATTGATATTTTGTGTTCATATTTTTGTTCGTTTATAGAATTAGATGTTTACATACGTATAAAAATTGAGTTGCTGTTAGCTTTTCATAATTTCTGATGATGTTATATTGTTTATTTGCATTTCGTTTCAATTTGCATTTAACGTTTTTTGATAATTTTATATTCAATCTTTAGATTTTATAATTTGTTACCATTTCACAAGAACAACATTACAATTAAACTTATTTGAATTACAAAATGTCTCAAAAATATTTTACTGAAAGTGAAATTTCTTTTTTGAGTAGAGTATCTTCATTCAATATCATATCTGGTTTTCTAAGCAAACTGCTATCCTTCATAAATATACCAATTAAGAAAAACTTAAAAAATCAATTAATTATTAAAATAGCATAGAGGTGTTATATATTTTTAAAAAGCACAAAAAGAATGTCATTTAAAAATGCATGCAACTATGGTTTCCATATAAAAAAATACAACTTTATGTCATATCTTTTTAAATTAAGAAGGTATTAAAAATGTGAATGCACTAACGGATTCTATTTAAAAAGTGCATTTTTTTACAGTTTGTCGATACATTTAGAAATAAAAAAGTTATTCAAGTTTTTCAAAATCGCCATTTTTTTCAATTTGGCTAATTGCGCAATAAAGGTCAAGAGATATCTTGATTATGGCTACTGGATCTTAATTAACACCAAAATCGAGCACAAGGACTGCATATTACTTTTTCTATCTGTAATAGAAAGGATACTTCCCATCTAAAATGAACCATCCTGTACAATGCTGGTTTTAATCAATGTATGGTCACCCCATTTGAATCGCATGGGAGTAAGAGAGAGGCGCGTCAATTTCGTGTCTAGTTAGTTCTAGCACAGTATATACACGTTAACAAACAGTAGGTTCACTTCCGCCAAATCTTTTGTTCTTTGCGGTAGAAATATGTCTGCGCATCTCGCCCATTAGTTCGCCATTGGCGTAGACATTGTGCATAGAGGCGTAGGAAAACGCAATTTTAGTAACAAAAAATTGCTATTTTTTTTTTTAATTTAAAGTTCAGCAAACATGGACAACATTGTTTGAAAATATTGAGGACAATGATAAAAATGCCATTTAATATTACAAAATAGGATAATTATTGGTAACTTTTCATCAACATTGCACAATATTGAAATGAATAATACAAAATTGGTAACTTTTTATTACGAGTATCTACTCAAAACATTATAAATACGCTATAGACATTCCATTATAAACATTGCACTCATTACATAAACTACAAGTGTTGCCAAATTGTTATTTTATTTTTGCTTGTAGAAGTTTTAAATTGGCGATTGCAAAACTTCAAAGTGATAAATATTCTTACACGAATAAACAATTTAATTAGATATTCTTTAAAGAAATCTGTGCAAGGATGAATGTAACTAATTTCTTCTAATTTAGCTTTCATTTTAATTGCTACATTAGACTGGATCGAATAAAGCGGAAAATATTCAGAAAAAAGTCTTTCCAAAAGTAGCTTGGTTAACAGTCGTGTAGGCTCAGAAATGAGAATGGTTAATTCTTTTGCTTTGAAAGCAACATCATGGATTTTAAAACACTTATGAATTAAGTACTGAGGAACTCACGACTATTCCCTCGGTCTCTTCTGCCTAAACCGTATGAGATATCAGCTGAATTTTTTGGTGAAATATTTGTAAATTGATAAGGATTATTTTTTAAATTAATTACAATTATACAGGGTGTTTAAAAATTGGAATATGGCAAAGTTAGATTTTTTAAATACAACGCCCTGTACTTTATACCACGTTAGATTATACGTTAAAAATTAAGTCAACTTTATTTAACGTTTCCTATACCTATCGTGTACCAATTTTGAGAAAATTGTGATTTTAATAAAAATATTCAACAGGGTATTTAGGAAAAGGATTCTTATTGTATCTTTTTCAAACATGAAAAACCCACAACTTAAAAGGACCAACCTGTATAGTTTTTATTTATGTGAAACAACTTTTCATTTTCTATAAAATAAACTATGAGTAATGCATGTCTAAAACTAACGATTAAAAAGTTCTTAAAATTTTTCTCTGAAATTTATATGGAAATTTTTTTGTTTACATTCTAGTAGGTAACATTCTTAGTTTATTTTCAATAGTGGTATCATCCTTTAAGACTAAAAAATGAAACAGTATTCTCAAGAAAAAAGAGTGGATATGACGTTTATCCTTGGTGAATGTTTTAGAAATGGTTCGTTGTCGTCAAGGGTATACGCAGATAGGTATCTCGATCGACCACATCCAGACAAAAGAGCTTTTGAAGAACTACTACAAACTTTCTGTGAAACTGGTAGGTGTATCCTACAAAAAAAAAGACTAAAGCAAAGTATGTTGGAAAGAATGAGGACAATGAGTTCTTAGTTTTAGGGTCAGAGGTTGATAATGCAAATTTAAGTTCAAGATAAATTTCTAGACAAACTGGAATTAGTCAAGCAAGTGTTTGGAGAAATTTGAAAAAAACGTAAGTATCATCCTTATCACATACAACTTCATCAGAATTTATTTGGATGAGACTTTCCACAGAGGTTGGATTTCTGTGTATGTAGTCTTGTTGGGGAAGAAGATGACTTCGTTAAATTTGTTTTATTTACCGACGAATCAACTTTCCTCAACAACGGCTTAGTAAACCAACATAACTTTCATACTATGATACTCAAAACCGTCACCTGTATCGCACTGTTGACCGCCAAAATCGGTGGAGCCTCGATAGGTATCGGGAACGTTGAATAAAGTTGACTTAATTTTTAACGTATAATATGATATATCTAAAAATGACATAAAATACAGGGCGTTGTATTTAAAAGAACATAACTTTAATGTATTACAATTTTCTGAACCACCCTGTATAATTGAAAATAATTTAAAAAATAGTCCTTATCAATTTACAATTATACAGGGTGTTTAAAAATTGGAATATAGCAAAGTTAGGTTTTTTAAATATAACGCCCTGTACTTTATGCCATTTTAGATTATACGTTAAAAATTAAGCCAACTTTATTCAACGTTTCCTATACCTATCGTTTACCAATGTTGAGAAAATTGTGATTTTAATAACAATATTCAACAGGGTGTTTAGGAAAAGGATTCTTATACCAGAAAATTAAGCTGATATCTCGTACCGTGTAGCGACAAGAGACCGAGGGAATAGTCGTGAGTGACCCTGTATATAAAAGCATTTTGTTCATCCCACTGTCTGTAGTCATCACATCCTACAGTTAACATTGGGAATGGAGAATTACTTTGCATTAACACCGAATATCTGTTAACCGTATTTCAATTTAATCTGACCAGACAACTGTTGGCGCCATCGGAATGTACAAAAAAATTTATAGCAAATGATTGCTTAAATGCTCTTACAAATGGTATAGGAGTGGGATTTTTATTATTGTCCTGGTTACGCCTTCTAGTGTATAATTTATTGATTCCCGTATTTTTGAGTGACATCCATAAATTTAAAATTGCATTTATAGTTATTTGCCACCCATATAAAAAAGTTATTCTCTTCTTTCTGTTAGCATTGTGTTTAACTACAAGTTGTTGAAATATAATTACCATTTTTTAAAAAGGTTAATTGTTTTGATTGTCCCATGAATGGTCAGTTAAATTGCCACGAATTTAAGATATCAAATAATTTACCCACGTTTTCTATAAACACTGCACTTGCTATAACTGTAGATGGGACTCACCCTACTGAAATGTAGGTGTGTATATATATATATATATATATATATATATATATATATACCAGTAACTGCAGCGTTAATAAATGTCTGAGCAGCATATTTAACTTTCATTTTTTGGAAGGGAGTAGGATTGAGTTGTTGATCCGTCAATTTTGGACAAACCGATATTTTGAACTTTATCGCGCTCATAAAATATTTCAACAAATCGTTTATTAGTCCCCTTCTGCAGTTTCTGATGAATAGGAAAAAAAGTTATTTCGAGTAGACTTTAATAAATGTGGAACATCAAATAAATAAAAAATCTTTTGATGATTCACATAGAAATACGGATTATCTGGGGTGTTATTGCGCATTTTTGTAAGTTTCACAAAATTTGACCCTTGATCTGATACAACTCTCATTACATTAAACCTATATGCTGCAGCCTAATAATGGCTTCACTAATAATTGTTTTTAATTCACCTGCCGGGCATGTTGAGTGTAAGAAGCTACGGCATGTTTACAGTTATCATTAATGCCACGAACCATGATTACTAGAACATTATGATAAGTCTTTTTAAAGATATTTCACGCATACATAAAATGCAAACCTTCGCAGTAGTTTTTAAAAGATTTGTTTTTAGTTGAATTGTCGATAATACAAATTCAGAAAAGTTTTCTTGTCCCATTTTCGTGTTATTCTCAATAAAGTGGATTCCGATGGTAATCGAAATGTTTTTTTTAATTTGTATGCTTTTGGACCCATAAAATATATCGATAATGCAAACTGCTTAATTTTATTTGCGTACCTTGTCCCTTTTGGCTATTTCAGTAATAACGACTCTTCAGGAGAATAAACCGCTTCTAAAAGTCTTCCACTTCCTTTAATTTTACTACTGATTTTAGAAATGTTTTAGGCTTTAATTTCTTTTGAAGTGATCTAATTTTTGATCTTAGCAACACCTTTCTTGGGGTTTCATTGCCGAAATGTGTTGGCGCAAAATATCTTTAGCAGATTTTTTAAATTTTAAATTGACTTTGATTACCAGGTACTGACGGAGAATCATTCATTTCTTCTTTTTCGTTGCATTCCTTATGCCTTTTTCTATTTCAATATTTTTAACACATTCAAAAAAATATCATGAATTACTAAATTAGTATTTTATCAGACTTAACGTTATTGTATGTTGACTCCTTACCCTTACGAAAAAGTATGCTAATTGCATGTTTGTTTAACCGATTCCCTTGCATACTGGAAAGCACACATCTTTCAAAATGCATCGAGCGTATTCGAAACCTACGATAACACATTTCCGCTGTAAACTTATCAATTTGGTATGATCCCACTTATCTTCTTCTATTCTTCACACTTAAGTAAAAATAGTTAATGAATATTCTATTAACTAATGCAAAATCAAAAACAAGTAATCAAGTTTATATAGGTTAAATAACACAACTGGAAAATTCTTTTGCAATTTTTTGAAACTTAATTTAGAATTTTCTGTGCTATTTTTGCAACCTGGTGCACAACAATAATGGGACATATTGATTACTTACTGCTACGAAAGGATACAAATCGTAAACTTTCTGCGCATGGCGCATAACTTAAAAAATAAACGTAACACAAAAATAGCTGACTGATTTTGCTTGGGGTGACCGTTTGCGCACTTGCCTCCGAGTTGATCAGCTGTAAGTAAGATTTGTACCAAATTTTCACGCAAGTGAACCTTCTATCTGTTAACGTAGTTAAACGTATATGCTGTGGTTCTAGTTATATACGCAATGGCGGTTCTAATCGGTTTAAGGTCATCCCATTTAAATTGCTAACGTTATGAGATAGATACGTCCATTCTGTGCTTATACTTATTACTTTATTTAACTTTTTAACTGGAGGAAAGACAGAAGACTGTTTTACAATATAAAATATTTATAAATTTAGTAACCAAAACTATTTGGCGCTAATTTTAATTTGGTAGACATTTACTTTTCATCTTCACGCTTAGGTTATATAGTTAAGATTTTATTATATCTGTAATTCTAATTCAATTAAGTGATTTTTATAGGTTAAATAACACAACTGGAAGATTCTTTTGGAAATCTAAAGAAACTTAATTTAGAATTTTCTGTGCTATTTTTGCAACCTGGTGCACAATAATAATGGGACATGTTGATTACTTATTGCTACGAAAGGATACAAATCGTAAACTTTCTGCGCATGGCGCATAATATGAAAAATAAACGTAACACAAAAACAGCTGACTGAATTTGCTCGGGGTGACCGCCGTTTGCACACTTGCCTCCGAGTTGATCGGCAGTAAGTAAGATTTGTACCAAATTTTCACGCAAGTGAACCTTCTATTTGTTAACGTAGTTAAACGTATATGCTGTGGTTCTAGTTATATACAGGGTGTCCGGTGAGGAACTGTACAAACTGAAATGGTATGTTCCTTGGGTCAATTTAAGTAAAAAAAGTCCCATAAACATAGGTCTGATTCGCAATAGTTACCCAGATACAAGCGTTTAAAGTTTATAATTATTGACATATTTTTCACAAGTAATTATTATTAGTCAACTGGAAAAACAAAACCGAAACAATCTGTCATTTATTCGTTTGTGTTCTAATAATGACAAAGTGGATTGTAGTAAATTAATCTAATATTTTGTCATGGCCCCATCAGCCTCTATCACCGCATTCAGTCTCCTGGGCATAGATCCTGTAAGTTTTCCCCAATAATTTTGATCTTCGCTCAACTCGTCCCAGGTATGTTCAATAGCTTCCCACTATTCTTCAGCATGTACAGATCTAAAGTTTCTTTTATAAATTTGGGTTCAAATCAGGACTATAGGGCGGCCAAGGTAATATTTCAATATTGTTGTTTTGATACCACTGTGTTATTATTCGATCGGTGTGGATGGGGCAATTATTTTGTTGAAATATGAAATCATTGTGATACAATTGTTCCACAGAAGGAAGCATAATATTTTGCAAAATGTTACGGTAAGCTACTGCATTAAACCGACCATCAATGTACCATGCTACCCCTGGACCGAGAAAACTTATCCCAAACGTTGACAGAGAATCGCCCAGACCTGTTTCGTGGTATCACATATCGTTCAGAAAATCTTGAATTTACCGGTCGATACACCCGTATACGACCGTCATTGCACGATTTTTCGTCAGAAAATATAGTATTCCAAAAATTTAGAGGTCGGTGTATGTTATTCAGACAAAATAGTGCCTGGCTGTTCTTTTGTTCTTCTATGTTCTTGTTCTTATTCCCATCTCTTCTTTACTCGTAGAACAGTGCTTTTATCTAGTCCATAATAAGTGGCAACCCTTCTTATGGACCAACCCTCTCCTAATTTGGAAAGTCAAAACTTTGTCTTGCTCTGTCAGTCGAGGCATTTTGACTTTCCAAATTTTAAATGTCGGAGTTGATTAATTACAACCCTGATTTAATACAACAAAAAATGGGTATTGTACGCGAAACCTTTGAAAGCTAGGGCACAATTTCAGTCTTAAATATTTGTCATACAAGGCTCATTATGGGTTACAAGATTTAAATAAAACATCAAATGTTACAATGCTTTTAAAATAATAATTATATTATCGAAAGCCACGCACTATCACTCTAATGTTACAAAAAGTTATTCATTTTGTTACAATTTAATCACTGTCACCTTCCGAACTTTCACTAAAGCTGCTCTCATCGTTAGAACCAAGGGAAATTATTAATAGTTCTATTACACTATCCATTATTCCATCTAATCTGCACATTTTTTCTTCCTCTTTAATCATATGGTCAACACACTTTTGCCAATACGCAGAAGTAACACTTTCAACTGCTTGTAGAAAAAGTTGCTTAACATCTGCATTTACAAACTTTTATTTTTAGATGCCACTTCATTTTTTATTTTTGCCCATACAGGTTCAATTGGATTCAGCTCACAATGGTAAGGAGGTAACCTTAGCACATTTTTATTATCTCTTTGCCATTTCATCAGTTGCGTGTGTATTATATTTATTTTTATGCAAATTAATTAGACAAAATCTGCTTATACATGTTTAAGATGCACTGCTTTTCCGACACCGACAAATGACCCAAATTCAAGCGTGTACGTTTTTTTTTTACAGGAGATACATTCACCTTGATTGTGCTTGGCGTCGAGTCCATATTTAAAAAAATAGGTGCTTGATAAGAAAATACCGAATTTAGTGCTTAAAAGAACTGATTTCTTTAGTTGAAAGTTAGGTAAACAGACGTAAAATAAAAAAAAAAGCAGAATGAAATATAAAAACCTAAAAATGTAAACAACACAAGTGCAACTGACAGTTAAAATTGTCAATTTAGAAATTTCTCTATTATAAATAAGGCGACATGTGAGCCAGTTGAAAGTAACCTTTTTTGCGGGAATTATTTGAAACGCTCCTCCTAGTAAAAGTATAGCTTAGTTTTACTTGCACAAGGTCACCAACTTAGCCTGAAAACAAATCGAATGCAAGGATCCTCTTCATCTCTCATTCGAGCACAACCTAAGACTGCTGAAGTCGGTCGTGCGTAAGGATATTTTATTTTAAATACACATTACGTATCGCTCATGTTTTAGTGTTAATCTCTCGTTGACAGTGGTAACATGGACTCCCAAACAGTTTATATATTTCTGAGCTATATGGAAGAAAAATAAGGCCTACTAACGAAAGATTTTGATTTTTGTTATTATTGATAAACTTGAATAATCTCTGATCGCTCTACAGGCGTTTATTAATTTTCAAAAGTAATAATTTCCAAAGAAAGTAATAATTTCCAAAGAAAGTAATAATTTCCAAATATGAAAACTTAGTTGTCAATTTCAAAATAGACAATCATGAGCAACATTAATATAGTGATTTATATTAGTGATTACAGACACAATAATAATAAAAATAGAAGTTGATTAATGATGCTCAAAGTACGTTCCTGCCAATGACTATTAAACAAGAAAATCGGTAATAGCATATGTGATTTAATTCAAATAATTTACAATTTGTAACGTTAAAAAATCATTTGATGTTCGTGGGACTAAAATAATCATAAACATATAAATAGGGAACAATATTAACATAAAAACATGCAATGTAGACCAAATGGTATCTAAACTTGAGTATCTGTTTAATGTGTGATCGTTTAAATAATATTTTCAAATTACGTAAAAGGGAACCATAAAAAAGTCTTATAAGAGATAGAAACAATCTAGAACGTTGGGACTACTTAAATGAGTGTCATGCATTGGAAAACTCGCTGAAGGATCTATAAACATAACTTTAATATGCTTCATAAATTTGGAACGCTCTGTATATTCCAAATTAATTTTAAAATGTTGTCTATTTTAATGCGCATATACGTAAGAAACCGATTTCTGAACAAAGCAATCCTTTAGTATGTACACTTGTCACGTGTCAAACCTACCACGTAACATGAATATAAATGTATGAGTGAATTCGGCTAGTAACTCAGTCAAACCAATGACCGTTGAGCACGTAGATAGCGTGGGTGTTTTGGAGTGTAGATAATTCTTAGATTGACGAAAGGAAAGCAAAGTTTGAGCGCCACAAGCTTTAATAAGAGAAAATTATGATTTTATGAGCCAGAACCCCGTGAAGCTTGAAACGGGAAGAAAGGTAGCAATAAGAAGCAGACGACAATTGCCCTGGTAACCTTATATTAAATAGATTTGACCAAACGGTTATCACAGACTAATATAAATAATTAACAATTAATAATTCATCACAGGTCAAGGCAAGTTAATTATATATGCCTTTAAACAATTCTTTCAAAACCCACCAAAAATGTAGCACAATTAATAATTAATATTTCACACCGAATCAAGTACGCGGGCAAGTTAATTTTATATCTAATATTGAAAATTCTATTTGAGCAAGTGCACGTGTGCGCGCGCACGCCCGACAAAAAGTTGAATGACCTTTAAAACTGCCTTCTCTGGTTTGTTTGAAAGTAATTTCAAGGGTTAACCTGAAAAGGAGAAATTCAACCTACCTGGTTATACTTTGACTGAAACTCTTTTTGATTAACTGACTTGCCGTTGTTTCACAAACGCAAAATTTAATTTACACAAACCCTTATAAATAATCGATAGTAATATAGTTATGTAAAATTATTCAAAACATATACTTAAATCTAAAAGAGTAATTTAAACGAATTATGTTTTTCCGCCAGTAATTGTTAAATAAATACTGCAGTAAAATGACAAGAATACAAGGACAACCGTTATATGATAATAACTAGATTAACAGGTTCTACGCAAATAGCACATAAGACTCGTAAGTCGTGACAATAATAAAATGGATGGCAACATTAAAATAAATTTTTGGGTGTGGTTCTAGAAATCATAGAAAGGTAAGCAGAAATTAGGCTATTTTAACCAACCCGAAAAAAACAATTAACGTTACCATCGTATTTAATACAAAAAAAATCACACAGACATTTTAGTAATTCTTGACTCGTGAGGGATGTTCGAGTGCAATACACACAATAACAGTTCAAAACAAGTGTAAACAACGAAAATTTTAATAAGGTAACTATTTACTGCTGACTGTGGAGGTATCGTTTATTAAAACACTCTTTTAGGTTGTAGCAGTACGTTGTATACGAAAAAAAGGCAGTGTTGTTGATTATAAATGTCTATCGTATCCACTTTTGCATTGTTATAAGGGAATTATAGTATAATCAGAATAGCCTGTAACAAACCGTTTTATGTATATTTAAAATTTACATTCATATTGGCAACTTAAGT